>ML786856.1:40709-149068 GCA_009831015.1 Picea engelmannii
TCATCGGACAGAGTGTTGCCCATTATCCGCTTTGAGAATATTCTATGCGTCGTCTGATTTCGAAAAATTCCAAACACTGCGATGCTAAGCCTGTCTCATTTTGAAAATTCCAAACATAAGTGTATTTTAAGACGCGATGGATTCTGGTATTGATGTTCAAACTGTGTTAGTGTGGTAGGCGCATTATTTTAATTGTTGTGGGCCTTTACTTTACACTTGGGTAAAGCAAAAGATATCACAGCTGAAAATACTGAAGTATCAAACAAGAATATCACTGGAAAAGATTTCACAGCTGTAGATACTGAAGTATACGACATGACTTTCTGAAAAGGATGAAAACACCATTTGAAAATAGGAGTAGGCTAACTCGGGAGCAATCTTCCCTCCCGAGCGGCCTTACTCCGGCAGGTACTCGACGACGCCGGTGGTTCCTTCGTGGTGCGGGACCCTCAATACATGCATGCATCCTCATATGGATGCCATCCACCAGAACCACCACCAACTTATTGTAATTGAAATTTCAAAATTTGAAATTTAAACTAGCGCGCGCGCTCCATTGGAAAGAAACAAAATAATTGACGGCCATTAAATCACTAAAACCCTTCAACCTGGTGTGTTTTCCACATCTTCGTTCGTTTCAGGTATTCGTTTCATCCAATTATTCGGCTGCTTCCAAATCCTCACGTCAGAAGCCGCCTAGTAAGTGGAAGGAAATCATTCTTAAACTGAGCAACAAGGAAAAAGTGTGTGCAGAGAGCAGAGGAACATCATATAAGGAAGTGGATCAAGACAGATCCAGTAATAATGTGAAGCAACAACCTTCTTCCACGAGATCTCGGTGGCCATTTTCAAGGAGCTGCAGCACAGGTGGCGGGGAAACGAAGGGGAACGGTCTATTTTTCTCCTTTCCATTTTCCAGAAGCCACTCTACAGCAGAACGTAAGCACAAGGCGGCGACCTCTGCGTTTTGTTACAGAAGCAGGTCAGTCGGTGCTCGGTGCACGTCTAAAGAAATAGAGGCTAATATTTCAGGCATAGTCGAAGGCTCGAAACCCCCGGAGGGATGGAGCATAAGCAATAAAGTCCAACCTGAACCCCGGTACCTGTGTGACTTGAAGCCCAGGTTTCAGGCAGAAGACAGCAAAGCAGAAACGAAGGCCAGGCAGATGCGTGGCGGAAGCAAAGGCAGTCCAGGAAGATCATTGAAAAATAAGGGGGGCACGAGCAGCCATCGTAATCCCGGAATGGGAGGTTGATGGTTCGAAACTTGGAGCGGGAAACAAGGGACTAGACGATGTTAAACTTGGAGGTTGATGGTTCAATTTTTTTTTTTACTGATATGCAATTCGCACAAAAATGTTTTTTTATGATATGCAATCTGCATAGACAAGGGACTAGACGATGTTAAATGTCCAGGGTAGTATTTTTACAAAATGAAGAAGACGACAACATATTGAAAAACTGAATAGAGCATAACATATTGAAAAACTGAATATCAATGAAGAAGTCTTAACAAATCCAAAACAAACTGGGAAAATTGGAGATTATAGAGGTCAATATTTTGTGTGTTTTAATCACAAGTAAATGTGTTAAAGGGCTGCAATGAAAGAATGATCCCTCTCAATAGGCCTGGAACAGTTAAAGGGCTGCTATGCTGTCTGAGAAACCGGGCGCCTCTTCTTCATTACCCTTAGCAAATGTTGTAGTGAGTCATTACTTTTAGGAATATGTTATTTGTGTAGCAAATAGATCTTAGTTTTGATTTTCTTTTACAAATTTTGTGAAGTTTTATAGGAAATTGTTTCAATCAGAATAGGATTTAAAAATCTATGTAGTGTCAGACTTTACAAAATTATATAATTTCATTGTTGAAATCATCATATTTCATCACATCGTCCGCAAAAAGACACTGTCTACACGGATAAATTGGTCTCATTTCTACTAATCCTGGTCATTGCAGTCTATGCAAACACTTTGTTGCAATCCCCGCAAACTGTCAGTTTCTTTCACCAACTTATTGTAATAGGAAAGGTACATGCATCTTCTCTCAATTATAATAAGTCATCATTCTTTCACCTGCATATACCTAATTTTTATTTGGATTATTTGCAATATATACCATATTCTTAAATTGTCAATGGATGATATCATTGTTAATGTGTATAATTTTTAATGCTTATCAATATACATAATGTTGATAATTGATAATGGATAACAATCCTTTTTCCCAACCACTCAAATTAAAGCCAATGGACAACTTTGACAATCACTTAACTACAACTAATCTATAATTACATTAATGATCCTTTCATTATTGTGTTCCTTTGAATTAACCACAAACTATAAGTTTCCTATGTAACACCTAATTTTATTTGGATTTGCAATGGGTACCATGTTCTTACATTGTCAATGCATAATATAATTGTTTGCCTGCATTTTTTTGTATCATTATTATCTTGTTCAAGATAAATTAGAAGTTTTCTTTGTGACCTAATTTTTATTTGGATTATTTGCAATGCATACCATGTTATTAAATTGCCAATGGATAATATCATTGTTAATCTACATCATTTTAAATGCTCATCAACATACATTATGTTGGATAATATATATGTGTACTATTGTATAATATAATCCAAACAATGTCTTAATAATTACTTTGGTGGAGTGGATAACAATATTTACTCCCAACCACTCAAGTTAAACCCAATTAACAACTTTGACAATCACGAAATTACAATTAATTTATAATTACACCAATGCTCCTATCATTATTATCTTGTTCTTCTCAATTAACCACAAATTATAAGTTTGTTTTGTGATACCTAATTTTTATTTGGATTTACAATCAATCCTATTGGTTTCTATCATTGTTATCCTGTTCAACACAAATTAGAATTTTCTTTGTAACCTAATTTTTATTTGGATTATTTGTAATGTATACCATATTCTTAAATTGCTAATGGATGATATTATTGTTAATCTACATCATTTTTAATGTTCATCAACATACATTATGTTGGTGATTGGTAATGAATAACAATTCTTCCTCATTATTATACATTATGTTGGTGATTCGTAATGGATAAGAATGAGTCTTAGGGAAGGAGGGCTTTTTGAACCTCATTGTTGACAAGAAGGTCTTCCTTGTTGAGGAGGGTTGCCTTATTGGCTTCTTTGTCCGCTTTAGGGTTGAGAGATTTGAGGATGTGGAAAAACTCGATCTTTTGGAAGGAGCTGGAGAGGAAGTGAATTCTTTTTATCGGATTGGACAACTTTAGATTACTAATTTTGGGTGTAGTGATCATAGCTTGGATGAGCTACGTGAGTCTCCAAAGACCAAAACTTTTGTGGTACCTTGAGATTTCATTTGAACCAGACCTTACTAGAGTGTGTGAGATTCTGCCATGTTATTTTTTTCGGTACTAATGCTCCAGTTGTAATGTCTTACAATAGTTCCCACATGATCATAGATAATCCCTTCCCCTCCTACTGCCCCTGGATTTCCTTTCGAAGCTCCATCAAAAAATAAGGAGTAAATTTTTCGATCTCTTCTCCACTTATCAAATTGGGGCGGGTCTAGTCTAATCTCTGATTCTTTAGGAAGGGGATCTTGAGATGGAACCAGAACCTTCGCGTGCTGGAACGGTTTTAGCCATTCGACTTCCTCTGGAAGGAGTTGGGATTTATTTGTGGGAAGGGAGAGAGAATCAAGACATTCACCCAATAGGACTTGGGTTTTACCAACTACTTGAGAAGCAGACGCAGATGAGTCTCTGAAAATATGGGCATTATGTTCTAGATAGAATGGTGACACGATCATTTCGGGGAGACTCAGCAAGTAGTATTTGAGATTAGGCTTTTGAGATAGGGAGTAGGGAAACGCCAGATCCCAAGAATTGAAGAGAGGCCAAGGATCCCAGCAAAGTTATTTTTCTTGACCATGGTCCGAGCGCCAGAGCCCAAGATTCCTTTGTGAATGAGCAATCCAGGAAAAGATTCTCTGTCTTTATGAGAACGACAGAGAGGTCACCGATGGAGGCCTATGAAGCCTTTTTTTTCCAGATTCTCCCCTAATAGAATACTACCACGAGCCAGAGTCCACACAAAAATGTTGATTTTAGGAAGGCTTTTAAAATGCCAGACGCGTTTCCAAGCAATAGGATTAGGGGGAATGTTTGGAACTTCAGAGTAGAGGGAATACCTCTGGGTTGAGGAGTATAAGCCAGATTTTGAGCCCCAACCTCTCCTGTCTTTGGCGGTGGCAGTGTTGGGTGGATAGCCCTGAAGCGAGGAGAGGAGCCTGCTATTTTCTTCCTCCAGAGGCCTCAGACAGTTTGGGATCTGCCAGTTGACCTAGGATTCGTCGATGATCCAAGTGGAGATATCCCAGAGTGAAACAAGTCCTTCTTCCTGCATCCAAGCTCTAATATTGAGGAGGTCGGGTTCGCTTGCAAGAGGGGGGTTGCTTAACATAGAATTATTCCAAATACTTTTTTTTTTTTTGTTTCCTGGTATCCAAGTTAATTCTTCTCTAAATCGAGGGAGAACACATTGTCATATGGTTATGATTGGGCATCCTTTTTTAACTGTCATTTCCCTATCTAAAAATTTCTTTCAGGGGCTCGAAAAGTATTTCTTCCACAAAACTTTATTTCTCTACGATAGTTTACTTGTTATCAAATTCTAGAGGAGTTTGGCCCCTATAGCCAAATTCTGAGTTTTAAGATCGCACAAATGGAGGCCTCCTTAAATTAGCTATTTTTTAATCTTATTCCAGCTGACTAATGCAAACATTTTCCCTCCATTGCTCTTACCTCCTTGCCAAAGGAAGTTTCTGAGAAGTTTATCGAAAGCCAGCAGGAAGCTTGCTGGTGCTAGCAGGATAAAGAATTGATAGATCAGGAGACTGTTTAGAACATATTTAAGGAGGACCACTTTACATGCCAGATTGAGCTAGGAGGCCCCCATGAGAGTATTTTGGTCTTTTCTTTTTCCAACAGGTGTGCCCAGTTTCCAGCTTTTGGAGAAGCTTTGAGGATAGGGATTCCTAAATACTTGAAGGAGTCCCATTGAGATGTTCCCTCTATTTCTAAAATCATGGAAATGATTACAAGTTCTCTTGGTCTTATATGCGATCTAAAAATATGACGTTTCCTGAGGTTTAATTTACTCCCAGAGAGCCTACAATAAAAGTCTAGTTCCACTTTAAATTTGCGAGCTATAGTCGGGCTAGACCGGCCTAAGAGGAGAGTTTCATTCACAAACTGAGCATGATTGATGTCATTTGTCCCATGAGCCATCTAGATACCCATCAAATCTTGCTCAATGCGACAGTGTTCCAACTGAAAACTGAGGAGCGTAACTTGAATGGTGTAGAGCAACGGAGAAATAAGGCGCCCCTAACATAGGCCCCTTTGAATAAGGATGTCGCTCAACCGTTGATAAGGGGTGTGATCCAAGGCTCACTTATACAGGCTTTCACCCAATGAATGAAAGAGGGGTCGAAACCGAAGCGCTCCATAACCTGGAAAAGAAAGGAGTGCCAAAATCTATCAAAAGCATTAGCTAAATAAATTTTGATCACCATACCTTTTTCTCGGTTGTTGACACTGGAGTGGATTGCTTCCTGGACTTGAATAATTTTGTCCCATATTTTCCTTCCCTTGATGAAGCCTCCTTGGTTTTATGGGATGAGATTGGGGAGAATCCTTTTTAGCCTATTTTCCATAATTTTAGTGATGACTTTGTAACCTAAATTGCATAAAGATATTGGTCTGAAAAGATCAAAAGTGGAGGTTTCCTTTTCTTTCAGTAGGAGAGATAGAAATGTAGAATTGGTGCTTCCCCCTAGCTTGTTACAACTTTGAGATTTCAACACCATTTTGTGGAGGTCTCTTTTGATAATATCCCAACAAACTTTGAGAAACCAGGCTGTAAAACCATCTGGTCCTAGTGCTTTATCGTCTTCTATATTATAAAGAGTTTTCTTAATATCCTCCATGATGACAGGTTTGATTAACTGTTGGTTATTGGCTAGTGACTAGAGTGTTCCATTATTCCCGAATTATTTGGAAGAATCCATCTCGCTAGATCTAGAGAGGGCACATTTTTCCTTCTGCATATGCGCATTTTGGCTACGGAAGCCAAAATGTGAATATAAGGAAGCTCTCTTCCATATATGCACATTTTTCCTTCCGTATATGTGCATTTTGGCTTCCGTATATGCGCATCTTTTCCTTCCATAAATGCGCATATACGGAATCTCTCTTCCGTATATGCACATTTTGGCTTCCGTATATGTGCATTTACGGAAGCCAAAATGCACATATACGGAAGCTCTCTTATGTATATAGAGATTCCGTATATGCACATTTTGGCTTCCTTAAATGCGCATATACAGAAGCCAAAATGCACATATATGGAAGCTCTCTTCCGTATATGTATGTTTATGGAAGCCAAAATACGCATATATGGAAGAGAGATTATGTATATGCACATTTTGGATTCTGTAAATGCGTATATACAGAAGCCAAAATGCACATATACGGAAGCTCTCTTCCGTATCAATATATGTGCATTTACGGAAGACAAAATGCATATATATGGAAGCTCTCTTCTGTACATGCGCATTTACGTAAGTCAAAATGTGGATATACGGAAGCTCTCTTTCGTATATGCACATTTTGTATTCCATATATGCACATTTTGACTTCCGTAAATGTGCATATATAGAAGCCAAAATGCACATATACAGAAGCTGTCTTCCATATATGCGCATGTTTTCTTCCGTATATGCACATTTACGGAAGACAAAAATGGGCATTTACGAAAGAGAGCTTCCGTATATGTGCATTTTGGCTTATGTATATGCACATTTACGGAAGATGCACATATACGAAACCAAAATGCGCATATACGGAAGACAAAATGAGCATATACATAAAACAAGGGCGGGGCAACTTGGGAGCATGCCCAAGTAGTGAACCCATCTGCACTTGGAAGCATGGGTGCACCGGAGAGGTTGGATGACCCCATCAACACACCCATGGAGAATCATAACTATAGAAACAATGAAGATCACAACAAAAGGTTGCATTCCCAAGGATGGGGTGCGTCGGTCCAAGAGACATGATGGTTGATGGGTGTGTGGGCTCATTAGGTGCATTATGTCCGTATATGCGCATTTTGGCCACGGAAGCCAAAATATGCATATACATAAGCTCTCTTCCATATATGCACATTTTGTCTTCCGTATATGTGCATTTTCGCTTCCGTATATGCAAATTTTTTCCTTCCGTAAATGCGCATATACAAAATCTCTCTTCTGTATATGCACATTTTGTCTTTCGGATATGCACATTTATGGAAGCCAAAATGCGCATATATGAAAGATCTTTTCCATATATAGAGCTTCCTTATATGCACATTTTGGCTTCCTTAAATGTGCATATACAGAAGCCAAAATGCACATATACAGAAGCTCTCTTTTGTATATGCGCATTTACGAAAGCCAAAATGCGCATATACGAAAGCCAAAATGCGAATATACAGAATCTCTCTTCCATGTATGCGCATTTTGGCTTCCGTAAATGTGCATATACAAAATCCAAAATGAGCATATACATAAGGTTTCTTTTGTATATGCGCATTTTGTCTTCCATATACACGCATTTTGGCTTCCGTAAATGCGCATATACAGAAGCCAAAATGAACATATACGGAAGCTCTCTTCCATATATGCGCATTTACGAAAGACAAAAATGAGAATTTACGGAAGAAAGCTTATGTATATGTGCATTTTGGCTTCTGTATATGTGCATTTTGGTTTCTATATATGCACATTTACGGAAGACAAAATACGCATATATGAAAAACAAGGGTGGGGAAACTTGGGAGCACGCCCAAGTAGTGGATCCATATGCACTTGGAAGCATGGGTGCACTAGAGAGGTTTGATGACCCCATCAACACACCCATGGGGGGTCCAAGATACATGGGGTGCATCTCTCCAAGAGACATGACGGTTGATGTGTGTGTGGGCTCATTCAGAAACATTATGTCCATTTATCCATGTGCTTATAAGGCTTTCATTATGGAGTATGGCTTTATTGAGAGTAGGGTTAGGGTTTTTCATTATGCAGGTTGAGTTTGTTAAACACATGGTTAAGGTTTTTCATTATGGAGGTTGATTTTGTTAGATATAGGGAATGTATTCTTAATATTTGTCCTTTACATTGGTTTATCATGAAATTTTAAATTAATATTTTTTTAGATACTTTAATATCAATTGTATAGTAGCCCACAATGATGAAATTTGATAGGAAAATTGCTTGTAGCATTACGGTTTTTCATTGTGGAAGTTGACTTAGTTGAAGATAGGGAATTTATTCTTTATATTTTTCCTCCGTTACACTCCTTTATGTTAATTTTTTTAATTAAAATAAAGTACCAAGGCAAGTGTTTCTCTTCCCTAGGCACCTAAGGGAGAGAAAGTGCCTAATGTGGGTCCTAGTCATTTAATTTGTGAGATGCAAATTAAAAGGTGACTTTATGATTAAAGTGAGGGTGAGTGAAGAGACACCAAATCTCAGCCACCCATCTAATCTAATCTCAATCGTTAGATTATAAAACTCCTCACCTTCCCTCATGAGGTCGACTAAGGCAAGAGGGCGCACCCATTTTTGGGTAAGTGGAAGCATTCTTGTTGAGAGAACAAGGAGAGATGCCAAGAGCAAGGGACCTTTGGTGAGATTCCAAGGTCAGATCTTTGGTGAGATGCCAAGATCAAGAGAATATTGGTGAGATGCCAAGAGAAGGGACCTTTGGTGAGATGCCAAGGTCAGAGCTTTGGTGAGATGCCAAGAGAAAGAGAGAGGTCGAGCTGAGAAAAGAGACAACATTTGCTGAAGGAGAGCATGCATCCCAAGGCAAAGAGAAGTACAGATTTCGAGGCAGCAGACAGCAAGGAAGAACAGGTCGTACCGTATGGATTTGTGGAGGTCGTACAGCATGTAATGTGCACAGAAATTGAGGAGGACAACAACTACAATTTCTGAGAGTATTGGCATGCATTCCAAGGCTTCCATACAACATTTGTTGGCATAGAAATTGAGGTAACTGTTGTAATATATTTCTGAGTGTATTTATGTACAATCTGTATAGTTTGGCACGAATCTTGGGGACCGTACAACACGGTTTACCAGGAGCTATTCATGCTGGGTTTTCCGTATAGTCTTAGCAGAGTTTTGGCACAAATTTTGAGACAGTCTGTACAACATTAATTGTTGGGGCATTCGTACAGTTGTATGGATTTCTGGTTCAGAAATCGAGGAGAAAAGCTACAGGAATGTCCAGATAAGTTTGTGTAAATATCTGAAGATGAATATGCTGTAAAAGAATTTCTCATAAGATCATAAATAATACAAAGCCCTCTCTCACTGGTTTTTCCCTTGTGGGTTTTTCCAGGGTCGAAGTTAGACCAAAAATCTTTGTGTCTATATTTTCTGAGTTTTGCATATTGCTGATATTTTATTTCTGTGTTGAAAACGATGTTCAGAATCCTCATGTTTCAGTTCTGAAGTTTATTTTCTATTAAGTTTTTATATGTTGAAACATTGTTGTTTAATATGCTGAAACACCATTGAGTATATGCTGAAACAGTGCAGAGACATATGCTGAAACAGTGCTGAGTATATGTTGAAAATGTGATGAGACATATGCTGAAACAGTGCTGAGTATATGCTGAAACAGTGCTGAGACATATGCTGAAACAAAGATGAAACAATGCTGAGTCTATGCTAAAACAATGCTAAGACATATGTTGAAACAGTGCTGAAACTGGAGTTTCAGCATTTAACTTTGGTTGAAAAATCAGTGAGACTGAAACTGGGTGGGATCTGAAATTTCTAACACTTTACCCATGAAATTTTAATAAAATTTTCTTTTCTTTCTTATAAATACTCTAATATCAATTCTATGGTAACTCACACATATGGAATTTGAGAGAAAAATTACTCATCATGAGCCATTTTAAAAAAATTTACCTGTCAAATACAATAAAAATGTTTACTTGTCAAATACAATAAAAAAATTACTGGAACCATCATCAATCTTTATTGGAAATCTTAAAACAAGTAATAGAGTGATCCAAACCATCAAATTTCATGGGTTGTTTTTTAAATTCCAATCCTATTGGTGGATCATGTTGATAAGGATTTTTAACCCTCATCAATCCATGCTAGAGTGCTAGGAAAAATATTCAAAACATGATTCCAATATTTTATTATTCCCTAATTCACTTCTTCATTTCTTTCAAAGTACAAAAGAAAAATGTTAAAATAAAATCTTAGTACTAGAAACAAGATATACACAAAGTCTAATTATATTTTTGTTTCAATAAAGTTTGATACCATATATCCATAGTCAAATTAAATGAAGACAATTCCCATTCACAAATAACATCGATGGCTAACAATATTTTAGTTAAATGGTTCTAAATTAGATTGTTTTTCATAAACTACTGACAAAATCCATAAAGAGAGACTCCAATGGTTAAGTGGGATAGGTAAGAGCCAATAGGGACCATATTTACGATTAGTAGTCTTTTTACCATGCCACAAAGGGGGCAGTTGTTGATGAAAGTATCAAGCTAGTTTTGCACAATAGGACAAAATAAGTGGTGTTGGAGTGCTCTTGAGACACCTAGAGAGTAATGAAAACATGATCATGAATCCTAACTAGTTGATGAAGACCTGAAAAAATGTTGTGGTGTTCCTTCAACAACTGAGAAGAGGATGATGGCTACAGAGTAATGGGAAACTTGTAACAGGAAAAGTTGGTATATCCATAAGAGGCCTCAAAAGGAGGGGGGTCATGGGATGTTGTATGTTCAAGAACAAGGTGATAACAAGATGTAGGAGATATATGACTAAGTTATCGAGTTCAATTTTACTACAATTATTTTTAAAAATAGATCTAATGTGATGTGTTATTACGAATGTAGAAGATTATGTATATGCATAAACAAATTATTAAATTAGATGCTCAAGAAATATTTCAATGGCTAAAATCTAGAAGAGAAGACTATGTATAAAGAACCAAACAAAGAAAACCATATTTAATGGCTCATAGAAGTGTAGTGCTTAATGAATGTGGAAGATGGAATGTGTCCATAGAAAAAACATGGGCCATGATTAAGTGTTGAACAACCAAGTGATGTTACCATTGAGTAAATAAGAGAAGAAATGATAGTACTAATGTAGGACTAGGCCTCGAGCAATGAATTTTGAAGTAGAACAATTTTTTTTATCTAAGTCATTGAGGAAAGGAATGTTTCTTAACACCCTTGTTTGTTGAACAATGAAGAGCCAATATTAATAAAATCAATATTTGGAATGATTTTGTGTTAAGAAACCCCCCTCTTGCAAGAAAACTTGACCTCCTCAATATCAGAGCTTGGGTGCAGGAACAAGGACTTGTTTCACTCTGGGATATCTCCACTTGGAGCGTCGACGAATCTTGGCTCAATCGGTAGATCCGAAACTGTTTGAGGCCTCTGGAGGAAGAAAAAAAAGGCTCCTCTCCTCACTTCAAGGCTATGTACCCATCGCTACGACCGCCAAAGATAGGAGAGGTTGGGGCTCAAAATCGGGCTTATACTCCTCAACCCAGAGTTATTCCCTCTACTCTGAAGTTCCAAACGTTCCCCCTAATCTTGTTGTTTGGAAACACATCTGACATTTTAAAATCCTTCCTAAAGTCAACATTTTTGTGTGGACTCTCGCTCGTGGTAGTATTCTATCAGGGGAGAATCTAAAAAAAAAAAGGCTTCGCAGGCCTCCATCGGTGCCCTCTTTGTCGCTCTCATAAAGACACTTCAAAGAATCTTTTCCACAATTCATAGTTCTAGAGGGTGTAGTTCTAGAGGTCATAGTTCCAGAGGTCATAGTTCCATAGGGCGTAGCTCTAGAGGTCACAATTCCACGGGTCATCGTTCCACAGTACCAGAGGTAGTTCTAGAGGGCATAGCTCCAGAGGTCACAATTCCATAAATCATAGTTCCACATCTCATAGTTCCAAAGGACATAGTTATAGAGGTCATGGTTCCTGAGGTCATAGTTCCAGAGGGCGTAGTTCCATAAGTCATAGTTTTATAGGTGAAACATATGCCTCCTCTTCAGGAGCATCCTCATACATAGCCATCAAAATATTATTTTCCTTACACTTGTGCCTTGAAAAATATTTTTAATCACAGTTATAGAAAATACCCTTGATTTGGTGTTCAACCATTTCTTCCTAGGCTAATTTATTGATCTTGAGGGGAGTGGTAGGAGGGGCGGGATTGGTGGGTTTAGGGCGAGGAATAAAGGAGGGTTTTCTGGTTTGGGAGGAGATAATGTGTTTTACTTCCTTGGCTCATTTAGTAGATTCCAAACAAGTCTGGGGGCGAGCCATTAGGACGTGGGAACAAATTTCATCCTTTAGGCCACTGATACAACATTCTCGGAAGAATGCATCTGACATGCCCTCCATTTTGAAATCCAAGTGCTCAAAGATGACTATAAAGTCTTCCACTGTGCCAGACTATTTCAACTTGGTGAGATGACCTAAATGGTGGGGGGTTGGTGTCAAACCAGAAAATGGTGGGGAATATCATTTAGGTGCTTGATTGCGAAAAATCTTCATTTAGGCCCTCAATATGGCCCAGGAAGTTTAGGAACTGAAAAAATGCTAAAAATAGTAAATTTCCAGAAGACTATTTTGAGCCAGTTGGAATAGGTGGGTGGCCACTGATATCCACCCTGATCAGGCGAGGCTGCACAGAAAAAAGGTTACAATGGAGGGTATCACGTCACATAGGGAAAAAAGAGGAATCTGTTGGAAAATTGGTTGCCAATGATGTCAACCCTATAAGAAGTCTAGAAGCCTCTATAAGTGATGGGTATTTGAAGAAGTCTCCAAAGTGGTCCCCTTTTGGAATAGATTTAAGCATGGCCCTCACGGGAAGATGCTTCGAATAAGTCTAGAAGATTCCCTAGAAATATGGTTAAATGGTTAAGTGGTTAGGAAGTCTTGGAGGTGTGTTCATGAAGCCTGCAGTTGATTGAAGAAAAAGCATATGAAGGACATTGCAAATTCATGCAAAACATCCATTGATTAATAGTCTTCGTCAAGCTGTCTCCAACGGTAGGTGGCATGGCATGTGGTTCCTCAAGGTTGGGGAGTTATTTCCTATTAAATATGAAGCCTCAAAGTATGGTCAAGAATCCCTGGATATAAGGTCAAGAACTTATAAGTTTTCCCTAAAGTCAAGTAATGGAGAAACAATTGTTGCAAACAAGAAGTTACATGTTGAATCAAGGTCAAGTAAAGAAGGTACTTGGAAGGGTATAAATATCGGTATATATACTAATATATATGATGAGTATATATACCAGTATATATACTAAGTATACATATCGAGTATATATACCGATATATATATCGACACATATACCTAGTATATGTTAATATATATATTAGGTATATGTGTCGATATATATACTCGGTATATATACTCGTATTATATTCATAGAGGCAATGATGGAATCCCTTAAAGGGAAAGGATTATGTGTGTTTGAAGAACAATTCACATACATAAGGAATTTTTGTTTCTAGGGGAATTCACATACATAAGTACCCACATTTGAACTCACCTCAGTATGTGAATCTTCCTGAATTGGTTGTTTCTTTCTCCTGGGTGAAATTTTCCTTCAGATGGTTGTCACCTTTCCTTTGACAAGAGATTATTTGTTGTCCTCTCCCCATTGCAAAATTTCTCGCACCCTACTAAATACTATGGGGTAAGTGATGGATAGCATGTGGGCCACAAAAATTCCTTCTAGGTCAAAGCCTCCAATTACTCCACATCTTTCTTAACAAGGACTCGAAGAATCCAAATATTTCAATGAGCTCTTGACGATAATCCCAGAAATTTTGAGTTGCATATTGATAAATTTCCTCTTTCTTTTATTGTCGAAGAATAGGGACCATGTCTTGCATTGTCTACATAGCTCATACACCAAAACTCGATCACACATGAATCAGGGAAGAAGCAGTATAGCCTTATGTATGTGAATTATTCTTCAAACACATAGAGTCCTTTCCCTTTAAGGGATTCCATCACTGCCTTTGTGACCTTGGCAGGCTTAGTTCCTATGAGCATACTTCTGCATTAGTATTTAAAGGATTAGTATATATAAAGGATCAATATATATACCAGTATATATACTGGTATATATATGTTAGGTATATGTTTCGGTATATATACTCAATATATATATCGATATATATACTAAGTATATATACCAGTATATATACTCAGTATATATACTCATTATATATATCGACACATATACCTAGTATATGTCCATATATATACTAGGTATTTACTCAGTATATACTAGAAACGACATACTGAGTAACGACATATGTCCATATATATACTAGGTATATACTCAGTATATACTAGCAACAACATACTGAGTAACGACATATGTCCATATATATACTAGGTATATACTCAGTATATACTAGCAACGACATGAGAGCACTGTCATAACCCAAAGTTCGCTTATCGTTTGGCAAAGCGAATCCGCCATTCCCTGCACTTGTAGATGCATAAGAGAATACAATAACTGGTTCTGTAGCGACAACTTGAATGAGGCATGGAGATGAAGAACGACAACAACAACTTCTTCTACCATGGTGCCCCGCGGCTCCTCCTCTTTAGCCTGTTGTAATGTACCTCAAATTTACCATAAAAAAAAATTCTATGACATAATTCAACTTCGTTTAAACTTAGAATTTAAGAGAAGGTAAGATTCAATTCGATCAATAAAGACATCATTACACCAGTCTAGTTTAGTTCGAACAGAAAATTGTCAAAGTAATCAGTTCTACACATTTCATTATGCTTGTGATTGCAAGTCTAGATCTTCATGACTGCTAGAACAGTAGGTAACTTGGCTATCTGCTATGTGCACGTGTAAAGGCGATATTATCATTTTTACTGTAGGAAATTCACTTTAACTCTCTATTAACATCTATACTTATTTCCACCTATATAAGGTGGGTCCCGCATTTCGGGATTTCGGGGTTCAAAAATTCGTGAGTTCCGGTGTCCAAACATCAACATGAAAAAACTTCTAAAATGCGAAAGAAAATAAAGGTGAGACCCATATTTCAGGATTTTGGGGTTCGGAACTTCGTGAGTTCCAGTGTCCAAATATCAACATAAACAAACTTTCGAAAATGCGAAAAGGAAAAGTGGGTCCCGCATTTTAGGATTTTGGGGTTTGGAACTTCGCGAGTTTCGATGTCCAAACATCAACATGAACAAACTTCCAAAATGCGAAAGAAATGAAAGGTGAGACCCATATTTCAGGATTTCAGGGTTCAGAAATTCGCGAGTTCCATAGCCAAACATTCAACGTACAATAATTTCTGAATTTCGAAAAGGAAAGGAACTAACATTTCAGGATTTCGGGATTCGGGGTTTCAGGGTTTCAAATGCCAAACAACAACACACAACAACTCCCGAATTCTGAAAGGTGAAAGGGTGTGGGATCAACACTTCGGGATTTTGGTATTTGGGGTTTCAAGGTTTCAAATGCTAAACAACAACACACAACAACTACTGAATTCCGAAAGGTGAAAGGGCGTGGGACCAACGCTTCATGATTTTAGGATTCGGGGTTTCGGGGTTTGGAAAAGAAAGGGAACTTCGTATAAATGTCACCAGCAAGTCCCGAATGCCGAAAATCACATTATTTTCATAATTCTAAGAATTTTTCCTTGTACTGGTATTCTTACTTTTGTTCTATGAAACAATAGGTGTAGAAGGATTCAATGTCCGTTTACTTATCAAAATTCCAAAAAATCTAACTTCTGAGTTTTATATGCATATAATCTATAAAAGGGGTACAATAGGGTAACAAGTTATGTAAAAGGTAACTCCTATTATGTTCACTTGGAGCCTCTTTAAACAATTCATTAAACGTCAACAGTACTAGATCTGTGCATCTATGTAAATACAAGAATAAGAATAGCATTCCATCAGAGTTTGGAAATTATAATTGATAATCCGAGGGATCTGAGTTTGGTTTCTCGGGGTTCCCAAAATTCTTTAACCTTTTGAATTTTGTACATCTAATATTTTGACTTTAGATTAAGCCTAACCCGTAGATGGACCAACTTTCTTAAACTCAACTTCTATAAAAATAAATTTGCCTAACACTTCCAGATTTTGGGGGGGACCACTCCAGAATTTAGATTGTGATTGTACATTTAATACCACGATAAATGTCATCCATTGAAAGAATTATTTCAAATTTAGAAACAATTAGATGCATAATATCAGTTACACTCAAAACATCCAAGAATAGAGAGGAAAAGGTTTACATTAATGCAATTAGAAATAATCACACAACAGATACCTACCATCAATCAAAACATAGCCATTCAAAATAGAGAGGGGTAGATCAACATATCTGAATCCAATCTGCGGGAAGACAAAGGGAACAACCACATTCCTTCCAACCGTAGAACAGGGCAACCAAAGTCACTTGCCCAATTCACCCCCTAGCCTGACCATGAATCCATGAGGGAGAACTTGGAAACTCCTCCTCAACAATGTCCTTCAATTCCAATAGTTATCTTCTTGCCTCACACTTACTCCATAGTTCTCATAGCAGCAAGGAAAATCTGTTTCAGTAGGCTCCTCTTGCCTCACACTCAATCCGTAGTGTTCATAACAGCAAGAGATCTCAAAAAAAATATTTTCCCCAACATACTTAGCAGCGTCCTGCCTCCTCACATATGCTATTTATCAATTTTTGCTTGGGTCTTTTTTCCTCCTTTGGGTATTTTCACAGCTCTCTTAATCCCTAATTTTCAGGGGCTGCCAATGGCCAAATCTTTGATTTACCACTTCTCATAATCAGCCTAGAGGTGGTTCCAACTTGTTCCCCCACTCATGGAATCATGGTCAACTGATTTTAACATGGTTGTTCCATTTGTCCTCCTGCAATTAATATAAATATTATATTGTGATACAAGTGTCATAGTCAAATAGTTAGTTGATTCCAAACAGATCTCTGCCCAATAGTCACAATAATTAAATACAACTATTAAATTTGAAATTCAGAATTGCCATAAATGGAAAAAAAATTCCAGATTCAAATTTGCCAAAATGGAAATAAATTTCCAGCACACCAAAATATTTTATTTTGGGGGGATGTAACACCTATGGTGGGATTTCCATCTCTTTCCTTCCAATTCCATTCAAATCAAAATCACACAGAGTGGGCGGGAAAATTCATATTCAAATTATGGAGCCTTCTAAGAATTCAAAATTTAAATGCAGTTGTTGTATGGGTTAATGAGCATCCATCATGATGAGCTCATGGATCCATGGGTTTCAAAAGGAAGGTGGACATATGAAATTGGCATGATGCATACCATCCACAGTTTAACTGCGAAGTTACGTCGTATGAAGAACATAGCAAGGCCAAAAAGCTACCTGCCAGAGTACTTGCCAGAATTAGGAACTCGGGAAGGAAGATTTCTCCCGAGTTATCCTACTTCAAAAGAAAATATGTAGATGCACATGTAGGACATTACCACTATAACAAGTACAACACCATCACACCTCATACGTGTTGGTCATTTTCTACGACCAACTTTACTCTACTTTACCTACCTTTATTTCTCTCCTCTACGGTAAATAGTAAATGTTGTGTCTTTTGTCCCACACCTAGGAGAATGAGCCAAGCCCCACATTTTTCTGTCATGTGGTCCCTACCCCTACACTGCACCTCCCTTTACTTTAGAAGCTAGGAGTAGGCTAACTCGGGAGAAATCTTTCCTCCGAAGCCGCCTTACTCCGATGTCCTTACTCAGACGTCGGTGGTTCCTCATGGTGCAGAACCCTCAATACATGCCATGCCATGCATGCATCCTCATATACATGTCATGCCATGCATGCATCTAGAAGTTTTTTTCTCTTTATCTTCGAGAAGAAGATACTCTTTATTTCTTTCATCTTCATGCAGAAGATACTCTTTCTTATCTTCACACAAAACATATCTTATCTTCACACATAAGATGTCTTATCTTCACACGGAAGATATTCTATGAGTTTCTCCATTCCTTTTATGTTCTCCCTTCTCTTGTAATCATCTATATCACCCATCCACTGGGGAGGACTACTACCATAGCTTCACTCCTATTCATCCCACATGAACTAGAAAATCTAAGATGCTAGCCTGGGCAAGACTAGACTCCCTTTCCATGATCCATGCAGGATCACGACACAAACCTCAAGAGCCAACTAACCATTCCACATGGTCAAGGTTTTTGTTCCAAGCTACTCAATCCGTGGTCGGAGGAGAGTATTTTCCCATTGCCCCTTGGAGAAACATCCACACTCATCTCTACGAGGGTGGCCACACCCCTCTCTACGAGGGTATTCTAGCATGTCCCTAGAGTATTCAAAACTCAACACTTGGATAGAGGCCAACCTTGGCAAATTTCTCACTCCCCTTCTCTATGAATGTCTACCTGTGGGATTGCTCATTCCTTCTCTACAGAGGTCTTTTCCTTCTCTACGAAGGTCTACCTGTGATATTGCTCATTCCTTCTCTACGAAGGTCTCTTCCTTCTCTACAAAGGTCTAGCTATGGGATCTGAAAAAAATATCTTGTGGTCCAAAATCTTTCCATGGTATAATACCATGCTACCCATATATTGGGCACCATCCATTTTCTTTCCTAACTGCACCAAATGACGATCCTCCATTTCAAACTCAGAGACATAACTCCCTCTTGCACCAAACTAAGATCTTATAATCATCATCCTTGAAGTTCTCTTCTGTAATATCCTGGGTATCTTCTTGAGTTCAAACATTTCTTTCTTTATGACTTCATATTGGATAAATCTTCTCCCTCTGCATCTATAATAACAGTATTGGAGCAACCTACAGTTACCTGCATCTCATCAACTATATCTGAGTATCCATCTTTTTCTTCATCTTGAACAGTTATGTTTTGCATCTTTAGGAGCCTCCAACTCTTATATAAATACTGGATATTGTGTGGTCTTTACTGACTGTCACGATATCATAAGTCATTCTCATGCTGTCTAACTTCTGCAAGTCGACGCATAAGTTCTTTCTTCCTAGACCTGTAAACTTAATTACAATATGCTTTCTGAGATATGTCACTTAACCAATCAATTAGTAACAATAAGAAGTAATCAAAATAGTACATTATATACCCTTTATAAATGTTCTTTTTGAGTAAGTGTTAAATATTTCTAAGAAAATATTTTATGAATTACTATATATATATAATGTTTTTATAATGAATTTTTTAAAATCTTGTACAATATTTCTTTATTTTTTTTAATTTTTTATTTTTAAATATATAGAAAAAAATATGTTTCTAATGATTTAGAAGAAACTCAAAACAAAGTTCTTCATTTATTTATGAAAAATAATCAATAAACAAAAAATAACTAGTAGAAAACTTTATTCTTATAATATACATGTTCACATTTAAATATAAAAAACTAAGTATTGTGTACAACTTGTCTATACAAAACATTATAATATGTAAACAAAATCAATTAAATATAAAAATACAAGTATTGTGTACCACCTATCTATACAAGCCATTATAATATGTAAACAAAATTAACTAAACAAAATTTTCCTCTTATTTTTTTTTTCTCAAAAATTATACAATATGAGATTTAGTAAGAGTTGTCAAGATTCCTAATAACAAAATTTTATAATAAAAATAAAATAAAATTGTAAAATTTATATATATATGAAATTAGTAGATACACTAATATATATATATATAAACTCCAAACACCCTCATTTTCATATGAACATTAGTCTATCTACTAATTTCATATTCTGATACTTGTTTGTGAACAATAAAATAGATTTGAAAAAATATTTTTTTTTTCCTTGATATTTATAGTTACATGTACAATGTTGGATTTTTTGTCCCGCAGGTTTCGACCAGTGACTTTTCAATACATAGTGTCTTAACAACACACTCCATCACCGAGTATCCTACACCTTGTGGACAACAATTACACCTTTATTAAATAGCTTCAAATTTTGATTTATTAGTTTATTTTCTTATGTTTGAAAAAACTAAGGAATGAAACCAATTTTATATAAAATTTTACATCAAACTACATTGTAAATTAATAATTTTTAGTTAACTTATTTTCTATGTAAAAAAAAAACTACTTTTAAATTTTAGATCACACTACAATGCTCATTAAAAATTTCTATTGAAAACTTGATATCCCATCAAAACTAACAAAGACGAGCCATTTATTTTCAATAATAATACATAAATTAATATCCCCATTAAAACTAACAAAGAAGAGATCACTTATTATCAACACCAATGCATAAAGTTTACAATTTTAGGTCAGAGGAGATTTCCCAAAAGAATAGCTATGAGTTTTTTACTCATCCAGAGTAATTACAATATATAATTTCAACATATATTACTTGTACTTAATCATAGAGAGTAAGTACAATATATAATTTCAACACAAATTACTTGGACGTGTGAATTATTTGGTTCAGTGACATGGTAGGGACAGAATGATCCTCCAACTAAACAACATAAAATGCAACACAAATAAAGTTGAGAATAAGAGGTTTTATAAGAGGATATGACTTTTCATCGTAGGATCCATGTATACACAAGAATTGCAGTCAAGCCAAGATACAAGATTTACTCAACATCCAGGGAGCGAAGTAGCTCTTCGTATAGCGTTGGAATTTTTGGAACAGTACCCGATCCATGGGGAAAAAAATGTGCAGGTAACCCATATTGACCAGGTCGATCCGAACAACAAAAAACCCATTATCTCAGTTTATGCTGCCACAAACACAAATTTGACACCCCATAAACCTCTGCCATATTTCAGACCACCATTTCGTTCCATCATCTCAACTCGGATCTTGCTTCATGGTCTCACAAGTCCACTCTCCTTCATGTATGAACACGATCAATGGTCCATTGGTCTACATGCGGATGGAAAGCTCAGCACGCCCATTAAAAAACTTCAGGAAACCTCTACATCTAGTTTGGCTTCTCATGTGGTAGGAATTGATTGACGAAAAAATCGACCAGAGTAGCAGGTGTAGATATTGAGAAAATACAATATGACAGGCACAACAAGATAACTGCAAAGACCAATAACCTTCTACAAATGAGAGAATGATCTATTAGATATGCTTGCTGATTACATTGAAGAGCTCCTCTATTTATAATAGGTTGAGAGGAGACAACATTGATGAAGGTAGATGGATAACTCTCTCATGAAGTAATGAGACAAGTAGATGGATGGGATAAGTCAAAGAAGTACATGGTGATGATCCATAAACAACCAAAAAAGGATGACATGACATACCTATCTAAGTAAACTTATACATCAACACCCCCCCATAAGTGCAACTTAGGGAAGTAAAAAAAACAAAATATATGAATCATGGATACGAGCTTACTAATGTATCCAATACAAACTCTCATAAGTGGAGAAAAGGAGAAAACCCGTAGGAAAAAAACTCCTCCCCTAAAGAGATAAAACAACAGAAAATAGGAGGTCTTAAGGTAACCCCCCAGAGACAACTTCTTTGACCCCAAGCATCAATCATAGCTATAGAAAGCGAGATGATGCCAATGGTTTAGTGAAGATGTCAGCAACTTGCGCTTCAGTAGGCAAATACTCCAAGTTGAGAACACCATCCTGGATGAGTTGGCGAATGAAGTCCATGTGGATCTCAATGTGTTTGGTCCATTGATGTTCCACTGGGTTGTGAGAGATGTGTATGGCACTCTGATTATCAAACCAAAGAGTGGTGGGACGATCCTGCAGAATGCCAAACTCTGTAAGGAGTTGTCAAAGCCAAAGAACATCCTGACTTGCAAGAATTGCAGCACGATACTCAACTTCCACAGAAGATAAAGCAATTGCAGATTGCTTTTTAAAAGACCATGTAATAGGTGCAGAGCCAAGACGATAGACAAAGCCAGATGTGGACTTTCGATCATCAACCGAACCAGCCCAATCAAAGTCAGTGAATCCCACAAGCTGAGAGGCACAAGAAGAGTATTGAATACCAAAATTGGTAGTACCCTGAATGTACCTCAGAATGCATTTAGCTGCCTTCCAGTGACTCTCATGAGGATCTTGAGATAATCGAGAGACAAGTCCTACTGCAAAAGATATGTCAGGACGTGTATGAGTCAGATACAAAAAAATCCAAATCAATTTTCGATACAATGAAGGATTAATACATGGTGATGAGCAATTGGCAGAAAGTGTGACTCCTGACTGAAATGGAGTAGGAGCAGGTTTACAATCAACCATGCCAAAGCGCTGAAGTAAATCAAGTGCATACTTCTGCTGAAAAATGGAGATTCCTTTAGAAGACTGAAGAACCTGGAGACCAAGAAAATAATGTTGGAGCCCCAGATCTGTCATATCAAATTGTCCCATCAATGCTTGTTGAATACTCTGAATCATAGATGAAGAACTCCCAGTGAGAATTAAATCATCCACATACAGAACCAAAATCAAGAGATCAGTTCCATGCTTCTGAGTGTAAACTATAGGATCAGAATGACAGCGATCAAACCCGGAAGAAATAAAAAAACTATCCATCTTCTCATACCAAGCTCGAGGAGCTTGTTTGAGACCATAAAGAGAACATCCAAGCCTACAAACAAGAGAAGAATCCTGCACATAACCAGGGGGTTGCTCCATGTAGATTTCCTCATCTAAGTCACCATGTAGAAAAATGCTCTTTACATCCATTTGGTAGACTAACCATCCTTGCGAAGTAGCCAGAGAAAGAACAAGGCGTATATAATTCATCTTGGCAATAGGGGGAAAGGTCTCAGAGTAATCAATCCCTTCAACTTGTGAAAATCCCTTGGCCACAAGACATGCCTTATGCTTGTCAACAGAGCCATCTGCTGCATACTTGGTTTTATAGATCCATTTACAATGAACTAGGTTTCGTCCCTTTGCAAGAGACACGAGATCCCATGTGTGATTCTTTATCAATGAATAATACTCCTCTGTCATGGCATCATCCCACTCAGATATGCCAACAGCGTCAGAAAATTGTTGTGGATCATTTGAGATAGTATGACTCAAGAAGGAGACACCTATTGTTTGTGATTGAATAGGGGAAGAGGCTGAGGCTGAATAGCTGAAATCAGTTGGCTCATAGCCATACCTGTCAGGCCTCTTTCTCTCACGAAGGCTCCTCCTGAGATGCAGTTCTTGATCAAGTTGTTCATGTTCTTGATCAATTTGTTCATGTTCAAGATTAATGTGTTCATGATGCTCATGCTCCATTGCTGCAGGTGGCAGATTTTCTTCTAGTTGATGTTGAACTTCAAAAGGTTCATCATCATTTTCTAAAGCAATTTCAACACAATTGTCTACATGACAATCTGAAGATGGAGAAGGATTTGATGTGGGGTTGAATCCTTCATCAAAACAGATAGCTCATCGAAAAAAGACTTCTTTAGTAATAGGTTCAAATAACCTATATGCTTTTATGTCCTCACAATAACCAACGAATATTAATGGTTGGATTTTCTTCTCCATAGCTTTGCATTTTTCAATTGGTATTAAGGCCCATGATGGACTGCCAAATACTCTAAAAGCAGAGACATCAGGATTAACATGGCTCCAAGCTTCCTCTGGAGTCTTATGTAGTACTGCCCGATGAGGCATCCTATTTTGAATGTAGTTTGCACAGTTTACTGCTTCATCCCAGAAGGAGGGTTCCATGTTCTTGGACTGAATCATACAGTTTGTCATTTCTTTTAGTGTTCTGTTCTTTCTTTCAGCAACACCATTTTCCTGAGGGTTGTAGGGAACAGTGAGCTGATGTTGAATGCCATGTTCTCTACAAAAATCTGTGAATCCCTGATTGACATACTGCCCCCCATTATTTGTGCGTAGTTTCTTGATAGAAAGAGATGACTGCTTCTCAACAAAAGCCTTGAAGTTCTTAAAAGTAGAAAGGACCTCACTCTTGTACTTAAGAAAGTACACCCAAGAGCGACGTGAGAAGTCATCAATGAAGGTGAGTGCATACTTAGCACCTGAAAATGAGTGATTTGGAAATGACATGAGATCGCTATGTACCAACTCAAGAGGTGTTGTAGCACGCCATGCTTTTCTTTTAGGAAAAGGATCTTGATGTTGTTTTCCAAGGACACAACCTGGACAAACTCCATCAGTACAAGAAACTTTAGGAAGACCAAGCACCAATTTTTGGGTACTTAACTGTTGTAGATATCTGTAGTTGAGATGTCCAAATCTTTCATGCCAAAGCTTACTCAAAGCATCATCATGTGCAATGAAAGAGGAACCTAAGGAAGGCTCAAAAGAAGCAAACTTATATAGTCGAGAACTATGATCTACTTTTCCAGATGCAACAACAATGTCTGGATTTTGTAGTTCTCGGATGATTACATCATTAGGAGAAAACTCTATTGTTTTCCCATTACTAGAATGACAAATCTAATATATAGAGAGAAGATTTGCAGAGATGTGAGGAACAAGAAGAACATCATTAATGCACCCTTTATCTAACTGCATTGTGCCAGATCCAAGAACATCCAGCTGTGTAGAGTCTCCAACTACAATCTACGAAATGCTACATTCAGATGTAGAAGCCAACAATTCATGAGAATGAGTCATGTGGTGTGAAGCACCAGAATCAAGTATCCAGCTATTTGAAGATGCATACAAAGCTTGAGCTGATAAAGCATGTCCTTTACTAGTAGAAGAAGGTTTTGGTACTGAAATCTTATGTTGCTTCATGGCTTCATTCAAAGCTTCAAGTTTCAACCAACACTTAGATTCTACATGCCCAAGTCTGCCACAAAAGCTACAGGTGTCATTTGACTTCTTCTTCTTTGTCTTGGAGGAAGACTCGTCAAACTTGGAAGATGGAGGAAATGGTTTTTTTTTTTTCTGCTGAGACTTGGAGGTAAACTCACTAGTTGGAGCAAAATTTTTCTTTTGCTTATACCAAGTCTTGTGCTTAGTTTTGGTGTTTTGAGCCATAAGAGCCTTATTGTTAGAGCCAGAAAGAGCATCTAATTGAGTAAGCTTAGATTGTTCTCTGGTAAGACGCTCACAGAAAAGATCAAAGGAAGGCATTTTAAACTCACTTCCTAGTGCAGCCATAGTAGAATAAAATGCAGAAGAAAATAATTGATAAGGACCTTTTAGCTTGGATAAAATCAAGAAGATGCACTCTTTATCTGATTTAGTTTTTCCGCTCCCTTTTAGCTGAGCCACTAGTGCCCTGAATTTGGTGAGATAGTCTTCAACGGATGCATGCTCATCCGGTACCAGTGATGACAACTCCTCTTCCAATTGGAGGGCTCGAAATTCATTGATTTTTCCAAATAAGGAATCCAACTTGTCCCAACTGCTTTCGAAGTTTTACAATCAACTATGTGGAACAACAAGCTATCTGACACATGAGGCCCATGGCTTCATCAAGTTTATTTTGATAGGCGAACCTCTTGATTTCCTTAGTGAACACAGGTTGAGCCTTGGCCAACATCTGCCAGAGCCCTTTTGATTGCAACAACTGTTGCATCTTAAGTTTCCATGTATGATAATTATGGGGAGTTAGGAGCTCAATAATCCTTAACTTTTCCATCTACAATAAAGAGTACAATAAAACACCAGATCTAGGTGTGCTATCTCAAAAGAGAATACAAAAAGAACATATATTTGTGTCTGTGTAACTTCTAAATTATGTTGCAAATATAAAGAATGGAAGCTCGAGCTCAAAACAAAGAGCTCTAAAACAAAATTTACAACAGTTTTTTTATGGATCACGACCCACAGTCTTTCCAGCTTATGGATTCAATCTAAGCACAGATCCACAATTTGATTTGAACTCACGGTTGCGCTCTGAAAGAATGGAACCCCACACCTTCCTCAATTTATTTCCGCGGACATTAATGAAGGAAGATTTCAACATCAAAGAATGCTTAGATCTGTTATTTGGTCAAACTTTACCAACATCTTTATTCACCACTCGACCTCCACGTTGCCTCACTGGTCACCAAGTACAAGCATTATGTGGAAGAAAATGGGACTGAGACTAAATATACGTGTATTTGTCACTCCAACTTGCAGAGGAGACTCAAACAAGCCCAATCAAATCAATACCCACCAAAATACTCACCCTATGATGAAGAGTAGTGATTGGAAGACCCCGTAACTACAATTCGAAGAGAAAAACTCCAATAGAAGTCGATCTGACAATTTCCTTCCATTAACTACAATTTCCTTCCATTAAACAAAACTTCGAGTAATTAAAATTAAAAATAAAATAGCATATTAACTATTGCGGTCCAGGGCTGACACGGTACGCTAAGATTTCATGCTGTGAGTATTAGTACATAGCAGATGAAGATTAAGCAAAATCTTTTAGAAAAGAATCATACCACGCCTTCTGGACTCAAGGCCAAATTATTACCAGTAATCCAGATGAAGGATACAGGGATAGCATGTCCAGCTCTCGTCTTCCCTACTATAGACTTTTTGCAAGGAGGCTACTCGAGCCAGACCAAGAAATGGTTTGCAGAGAGGCTCCGAGCCGCGGCCACGCTTTTCCAACCAACAAAGCTCAGCGTCACGCGGACCTCCTCCTCCAGGCTATCGTCCTCGTCCTCGAAACTCTCAAGGGCCTTCGGATTCGAACTCGCAACCTCCGCGCAGGTCTCCTGCTCTCTGCGCCTTCGGACTCGGGCTTACAGTAGCAGCACCTAAAAAATGGCATCACAGGAGAGCTCGAAAATGCAAGAGGAAGGGAGTGGACGGCAATTGCCGGAGGGGCCCATCCACTGCTTGAACAACTGCGGCTTCTTCGGGGCCGCGACCACCATGAACTTTTGCTCCAAGTGCTACAGAGAGATCAACGCCAAACATCCTCCAACTACACGGTGATCAAGTGTAGAACAAATGGCGCCTCCCTCAGATCGCTTTAATCAATATTGGGCAAGTATGATCTTGATCTCATAAAACTTGCAAATCTCTCAAAAGAAAGGAGAAGGGGTTTGTAGAGCAGCTATGATACCATGTAAATATTGAGAAAATACAATATTAGAGGCACAACAAGATAACTACAAAGACCAATAACCTTCTACAAATGAGAGAATGATCTATTAGATCTGCTTGCTGATTACATTGAAGAGCTCCTCTATTTATAATAGGCTGAGAGGAGACAACATTGATGAAAGTAGATGGATAACTCTCTCATGAAGTAACCAGGCAAGTAGATGGATGGGATAAGTCAAAGAAGCACATGGTGATTATCCATAAACAACCAAAAAAGGATGACATGACATACCTATCTAAGTAAACTTATACATCAAGAGGAGAAACATTTCCCAATCCTTGACAGTTTATTAGACCTCCGGAGTCCCCAGTGTTGCAACTTCCACTGCCACTATCGTGAAGGAACCTCCCATTCTCCCCCGAAACCTGCCTGTTGATCCCGCGAGTCCTTGAACCGTCCACAACTGCCCTCTCTCCAGCCGTTTCCCTCCGCCGCGGGGAATCTCTGCTGCCCAAGCAATGAACAGGCACTCATTTCAGATTTGGAAGGTAGCACATCCTACACCTGCAAGGATCAAAAATACAAAACGCTCCCCCACTGCTATGATTCGAACTTTCACTAAAAAATAGACTGTATGAGGTCGAACGAACTCGATCTTTCATATTAGCTTTCTTTCCAATGGAGAGCGTGGAACACGGGATAGTTTAAGTTTCAAATTTCGAAATTTCAATTACAACATATTGGTGTTGGTTGTTGGACGTTATGAGAGGTCTTAGCTGTCAGTTCAGTCACATTAATCCGCGGAGATCTGGTCGATGACATCCATATGAGGATGCATGCATGGCATGTATTGAGGGTTCCCGAATCCCCACCACGGAGAAACCACCGGCACTGGAGTAAGGACACTCGGGAGGGAAGATTGCTCCCGAGTTAGTCTACTCTGAAAATATAGAGGGGCATTTGCTCCTATATTCATATTTATGTCTCTCATAATGGGCCAAACTATTTGCCTCGAGATATAGTTCGTCGGTTGTAATCAACTGTGAGCTTCGAGGGCATTCGGGTCCACGGCTAAGCACAGCTCATCCTTAAAATTCACATGTGAGAAACATGATATAATTTATGGTTGGTTCAAAGTTTTCTGGGTTGCCCTATTTTGGAATAGCCTTTACATTTTATGTTAATTATCTTTAACGAATTTATCTGATTAGTTTAGAATATCTCCTTAATATAAAGTAATGACTTGGAGTGATAAATAGAACTAACTTTGTAGAATAGATATCTATTTAAAAATTTATTTAACTTTATTTAATAAATAGAAAAACAAAATAAATAAAATTAATTTAAATTTATGTTAATTTTATATTTATTAAGAGTTTTCTATGTTTAAATTGTTATAAATGTAAATCTTACTTGAATTTGTTACACTTTTAAAAAAAATTATATTTAAAAAATGTGATTCCTCGTAACTTTTAATAAACTTTGAAATATAAACAATTTGTTATAATTATTGTTTCATCATTTAAAAATAAAATAATTCTTAATAAAAAAAATTAAATTTAATATGAAAAAAATAATTTCTATGTTTAAAGGAAAAAGTGAGTGAATTATATATATATATATGTTTTAGGTTTTTTATCAAGATTATATGTTCTGATTACTAATATACATAGATATAAGTGTAGAATAAGTTATTTTTATGTGTGTATGTGTGTTGGGTTTTGTCATGTCCCCGCAATGTGCTTTAGTCAAATCTTGCGATCGTTCAACTCTTGAGGGAGTGTGATACCATGACATTTCTCACTTCGTTGTATAGAGACACCAAGTTTACTTTGTTCAGACTACGCCTCTTCACACATAGCATACTCATACTCTGTTCTAGGTTACCAGCAAGTAAGACTCATGCTCTAGTGCAACTCTTGTATAATTAAACAATTGTTAACAACTTAACACTTAGTCCTACATAACTATACATCCATGAAACGAAGAGAACACTTGGAAACCAAACAAGAGAAACAACAATATAGTGTGGGTGGCACAAATTGTGCCTAAGACCCAACTATGTCTTTGTTACTACAAAACAATTATAATATGAGCACTACTGACTTGGTTTACAATTGAGTGAAGTCACACAACTCACCTCACCTAACCAGGACACTCATACACAGATTCATCACACAAAGAATCTCTATTGCAACTGTCTTTGCAGCCTTCTGTGGTGCACCTCAAACATTACCTCAATCTCAAACATGTCGTCTCTTCTCTGCCACAAGGCTTTGCAAAGACCTGTGCTTCTATCTCCTATCATGCCTCCTTAGACCCTTGATAGGACTTCCACCAAACTTAGCCAAAAATAAGGTTTCCCCAACTCTGTCAACTGAATCACCTCGAGGAAACACAAATCCTCCCCTGTAGAGCGACTTGGCTTATCAAGGGAGCTCGCCCCTCTTCATCTAAGTCCTCCTCGGAATCACGGAGATGAAATTTTTCTCCTTGTTCTTCAAATATGACTTCCTTAGTTATGCACCCTTGTTCTCTTATAGGGACTCCAAAGGTCACCATCGTGAATCATCCTTTCCTTTGGGGGTGTCACTCCCCTTCATGAAACCATGTTCCCAATCGAGTTTATGTGCCCCTTCATGGAACCAATCACTCAAACGAATTGTAGTGCCCCTTCGTAGACTCAGTCTCCAAAATGAACCCATGAACTCGTCAACCATTGTTCCCCTTAGGAATGGTGCACCCCAACCTTGGTTCGTTCCTCATGCTAATGTGCCTTGATATGTTGGTAGCTTCATACTTCGGCAATCCCCTCCGTGTGTTCGCATGCCCAAGGCATCTACTTTCCCAACTTTTGCAACACTTCGGTGCCAGAGCAACCCAATGTTGCGTGTCCTTGAGGACTTTTGTGAGGGTCTCTACACCCTTCTATATGAAGCCCTTACATCCTCCCCTACCTCAAATCATTTCCATCGCTAACAATGATCTAGATTACTTTTAAAACGACATGAAGAAAAAAATATAACCAATAAATAACAATGAAATACATAGAGAGAATGCACAGACCACAAAAATACAGTGAAAACCAACTTTTATTAATGAACAAGAGAGAAAAACACTATAGAACAAAAATTGGCAGAATGGGGTAGCTTATCTCTGAAAAGAAAGAGATGTTGGCTACGTTTCATTAGCAACAAGCTTTACATCACACTCCATTGCATGCTTAAGGGGCCTCCTTAACCTCAATTATATATGAGAGAGTGAGAGGAGAACAATTCCCATGTGTAACAACCCCAGTTAAATAGTTACATATGGTTTATTAAGTATAGTTAATTAAATAATTAACTGTCTTAATGTGTATTAGTTAAGTAATGATTAACTATTAATAATATTAATTAATTAATTATTGTTTAATAAATGTCGATTAATTAATTAATTAATTACTTAACACATTCAATGATTTGGGTAAATCATTAAAGGGCTTAATAACTTTAATTTAATCATTGTGAAACTTTACGTATGTCAGGGGATAGGGTGTTGAATGGAGGGACAAGGTAGTAAATGGAGGGATAAGGTGGGTGGCATTAAATGAAGGAGGAGGCGATGAATGAGGGGGATATGACTGGGCAGAGGCTTACGGGAGAGGGGATTATGAAAATTGAGGGAGGAAACATTATTTGGAGGGGAGGACTGTATTTCCTCATTTGGGATATTTTCGAGTTTTGGGAGTTTCGTTTTGGAGATTGGATGAACTATTGCAGGGGGCACTAGGTTGTTGGGAGTTTTGGGCTCCGGGGCCAGGAATCCTCACGAAATCCTGGAGCTAGGGAGCCAGATAGGCTGCTCCTCTTTGGTTGGGTGGTTAGTCGATTTTGGGCAGGGTTTGGTCGGAGCATCAGGCAGAGATTGGACAGAGTAGCAGGGAGAACAACCAGATAAGCGGAAATTTAGCATCAGGCAAAGGTATTTTTATTTATGAATTTGTTGGGTTATGTGATGATTATGTAATTTATTTTCATGTTGTGGATGAATTTAATTTATGTTGAATATTAAATATTTATATGATGATTAATGAATTATTTATGCGTTGAAAGAAAAATTATGTTTAATTGTATGAATTTTATCAGGCTTTGTTAATTTATGGTTCTTACACCATGATGCATGTGGGATAAATTGGACTAAATTTATAAAATTCCATAGGCATGTAAAACACTAGGACATCTCAAGTGGTCACCCATCCCAATGCTACTCTAGCTTGAGTGTTCTGAACTGCAGAGTTCTAATGGGATATGATGCATTAATGCTATGTTGTAGGCATGTACATAAGACCACTAGGAAATAATTACATGATGTCTGTAATTAACAAATGAAGATGACATTACATTCCATTCCCCATCAAAAGGGTGGATATCATGGTTTATCAAAACCACTGGCTCAAAATGATGATTCAGTGGAAAAGTTGGATGGCCACTAAGATCCACCTGGATCATTCCTCCCCCCTTAGGAATAAATGGTCCCCATTGTGTGAAATTCACTTGGGATATGGGGAGACTTATGCTAAATACGAAGCTTGGTGCACTGCTTGCCTTGCTGAAGAAGATGTCATGAACCTATTGTTGGAGGGGTTGGATTCGTTCAACAAATCTAGATGCATGATCCACCTAAGTGTGGGAGGACTCTGTTGGTGAAGATGCAACATGAAGAGTATGAAGTATTCTATTATAACCTTTCTTAACTCAACAGTGTGGAGGCACCCCCATAAGTGCAACAAGAATATCTTGGTACTCTTATACAATCTTTTTGATCTACTTCTGTTGGATAGAAAGGTCTTGGGATGAGGTTGCAATGGTTGCAGTGGCTTTTTGTTCACCTTCTGATAGGATTGTGAAGAGGCTAAACTTTTCATTATGAGAGATTACTTTGTGGAATTGTTCTGGTGGGACAATAGTCGGAACTACCTCTGGTATCTTGTCTAGCTGGCCCCCCCTAGAGTAATAATGACACTATGGGGTTGAGACTCATAAACAACATGACGCCTCCACATATGTGGTTGGACTAATAGAATATCACAGACTTCTAGTGGGGAAACATCATACAATACCTCATCCTTGAAGGGTGATCCAGATTTAGGAGTGGAATGAACTGATTAGAAGACTGATTAAAATAAACACATAGATAGGAAGAATAACACAAATATCCAGTGAACAATATCTTCTATGAAATAATGAAATAGGATGAAACTGTAAAACTAGAGAACTGAAACTTGCTTGAATGGTGGTAGCTATCTCTGAGAAGAGATGTGGATGCTACATGCATCCATTTGAGTAGAATAGATTGCAATGAGCCTCTAGAGGCCCTTTTCATATTACTCACGAATTCCAAAACCATAAACATCTAAAAACCTAACCCTAGAAGGTAAAATGCCAAAATTCATGTGGGCCCTATGGGTAAGTTGGTGTAATTTGGTACATCAACTTCCTAGGATCATAACTTTTGCATATTACCTCTATTTTAGGCGTGTGATAGCCTGTTGGAAATTTCTTTCAGAGAACTACAAATTCCGCTATCAGACTCTAGCTTAGTCTACAGTCTGTTTGCGTTGAGCCAAAACAAAATGTTTTGGGTCCGAAAATAGCCCTGGAAGTACATAAAGATGTGATGACATGAAAACATACAAAATAATCTAGTTGGATTAGGCAAGAGGCCACCCATATCCACCTGGAGAATGTGTGGGGATTCAGACAACCCTAGAAGTGTAGAACTCACAATTATAAAGCAATACAGAAGGACGTCCTGAACAAAAATGGACACGAGGAGCCAGTTCAAATAGGTGGGTGGCCACCAATATCCACCTGGATCAATCCCCCCCCTTATGAAGCAATGGTGAGGAAACTTTTGTTGGATCTGGCCCCAAGTGACCCACTTTCCTTGGTGTAGGAGTTGCCCTACCTTGACAACCTGATAAAGATGGATCCGTTACTGGTGAGTGCCCTTGACCTGTGTGTCCACTATGTGATTGGTGGATGATTGTTCCATGCAGTCAGGGTTGAGCTCTGTTGGTGTCAGTTGTTCGACGATCTTAGAAGTGTCCAATAACGGTGGAAAACATGGTCGAAGGAGGTCCACATTGAATACTAGATGCAAACCAAGGAAGGGTGGAGTATTGAGCTCAAAAGTGTTTCTACCCACAACCTTGGTGAGAGTGTAAGGACCATAATGAAGTAGGAAAAGCTTCTAATAGGGCCCGATGAGATGATCATTCTCAAAATTTAACGAGACTTTGTCACCAACCTGAAACTGGTGTGCTACCTTGTCTTGATCATGGCGTTACTTTTACTTAACATTGAATTTCTGCAAAGTCTCCTAGACCTATTGGCGGATGTGTTGGATCCGCTCAATGAATCTAGTGGCTTTGTCGATCATAGATTGATAAGGGGAAGAGTCTGTCTATGCGGTGGTAAGAGTAATTGCAACATCAATGGGTCCCAAGGGATGGAATCCCAGACCCACCTTCTTGTGCCTCTTTTGTCACTTAAATGAGAAAAACAGAGGTTCTTACAAGCTTAGTTGGGTTAGCTAAGCAAGACAACAGTAAAGGAAAGGGTTAGAAGAATAAACATAAAATACTACACTAATAATTAAACTAAGAAAGGAAAAAACAATTAAACTATTGTGCATAAGGACATATGAACAAGAAACAAACAAGACTCGTGTCACCAATGGAAATGATTGTATTAGTGAAAATATAACACCAAAGAGAAATGAGACTTTGTGTCCCTTCTTCCTCCAAGGGAGGGCTATTTGACCACCAATATTGAGCTCTTCTTACAACTTGGAAACTTGAAAGAAATGGTGAAAGAATCCCAAGCTAACCCACTCAAAAGGTGATGTGGATTTCCCAAATGGAATGGTGCTAGTATGCTTTTGATGAGAAAAGAGGTTTCCCCAACAGAATCATAGCAACATAACCTTGCAGATGAATTCCTTGAAAATGTAGTGCACCCATGGCCTTACTTTATAGCACCCCTTTGAGGTATTGTGCAACCAACTTTTAGTGTGAAAAGGGGTTGTTTAGGGAACCTTTAGGTCTTTGACCAGCCACCCTGCCGGATCCATCTGAGATTTGGATGTCAAATCGACTTGGAAGCTGAACCAGAAGTGGGTGGGAGGCCGACCAACATCATAAATGTGTCGTTCTTAGGTGTGCAGGGCTTTTAGAATCCACAGTCACGCATCGTGTGCATGTGCGTTTTTCCTTTGTTTCTTGATGGTGTATGTGCACGTGTGCCCTGTGTAGTCATAGCTCATCTTGATTTTATAACTGGTTGTATAGTTTTGGACCTTTTGGAAATGTTTTTTTGGTAATTTATGTCCATGGGTGAACTCATATCTATTTGAAGATGCTCGATTCCTGTAACCATTTGCGTACGAAATTTCAGTGATAACAGATGCCCACTGATTGATGAGGTTAGGAGCATATGGATAGCCGAAAATCATCAATGTTTCTTCTACTGAGAGTACCATTTTAAGAAAGAGCGATAGTGAGAGTATCAAGAGTGAATTGTTGGAGGGAGAAGGGAACCTGTAGGACCAAACCTTTCGCAAGGTGTGAAAAATAAATTGTGTACAAACGAGGCGGGCATGCCCCATGCTCATGTCATGTAACTCACAAAAGGGTGTTTGTATAGGAAATGAAACTATGTGTTGATGTAGACAACTGCAGCGCCCTCGAGGGTAGTTTTGATAAATCCAGAGGACAATTTCGATGAGGAACAATACTCTGAACAGTAGGCAATGACACCTGTAAGAAGTATCACAGATTCTGTGGGCATTGATAGCCCAACAAAGTTCATAGGCCTTCGGAAAATATAAAAAACAACTACAATAGTCGCAAAGTAAGACCCACCGTAACATGAGAAAGTGTTGAAGTCGAATGTTATGGGGGTGAAATACAACAGAGAACAATAATGGTTCTCCCTGTGCTGTCCGAGAATCCTCATTGTAAAGGTAATGAGAGTCAAGATATTGTTTCCCTTCTGGAAATTGTGTTGATGTCGACAAAAAGGGAGACGCGACTCCAAGAAGAAAAGGGCTTCGTGAAATCCACTAGGCGAGTTCAACAAATGAGGAGGTACATGGACGATGTCAATCTGCATGGAGACTCAAGAATGCCTTTGGTTGGGAATATATGTGAAGTATAAGTGGCCGCAACCGTTCAACTAGGTCGAGTGTCAGGGGAACAAAGAGACGTGGGATCAGTTGTGCCAGAGGCGGGATGAAGTGAAGAAACTCAGAACGAAAAGGTAGGTGGCATGTGGGATACTCATATTTTATGGACGATGTCAACAAGAGTAGGTGATAAGGGATCCCCCAACCAAGGGTGACATGGGTTTCATTTGCCAAAAAGGAAGAAGGTCGTCAAAGGTGACGATAAAAAGCTATGTAAGATGTTGGAAACAAAGGCTTAATTACAAAAAGAATTAAAAAAATCAGTGGGGATAATAATGCAAATATAGAAACGGGTTCCCTAGTGTAAGATGGCTTGGCCGGAGGATGGAGCATGTTGGTTAAAAAAACAGTGGAGGGTTGGGGCCCCAGAGGCATGTTTCTATAGTAGGGAAATGTATGGAGGGAAATTTGAAGATGGGCAAACCGACGGTGGATAAAATGGATGGTAAATGATGCTGCAGGAGTGCAGTCAAAATAAAACCCTGAGGAAGTTCCCTGGGAGTCCGTTGGGTAGGCTAGCAAGATGAGGAGAAGGAGTATGTGGCTGATTCAAGACATGATGTAAGACTATTGGGACTCCCATCCCTAAAGGTTGAAACAACATGAGTGTCAAACTGCCAAGGGGGGATATGAATGGGACAACTCATTTGGGGGAGAGTGCTACTGGGTGATAGTACCCAAAATGCAGTGGAGGTGACAATACTGTAGAGCCGGATATAGGGACCCTAAAGGCAAAATTCAAAGGGTGTGACTGGAGATGCAATTGAGATTTAGAGGGAATGATTACATGCTAGTGTCGATTATATACCTGAAGGGGTCGCATTGGTTTGTGATGATCAAGTACCTGCACACATGACAACCAAATACCTGACGTGAACAATATCTGAAGATAATCGAACATATAATCGTTTATTTGATAATTTTGAACATGAGCATGCATACCTAAACGGGGTATGGAAAAATGGCTCCTAGGAGGCTAAGGATGAAAAATTGCCCAGGGACTGTCTTGATGTAGATGACGGGTTGTTGATCCTGTGGCTAAATATGGATCGAAAAATGGACGCTCAGAGCTCCCATAATTGAGTCTGGAAGTTTGGAAAAAAGGGCCTATATACAGCTGTGGGGCCCCCATTGCTACCTCATTTGTGCTTGCTGCTATAATGGTTAGAGAGGAGATTGCAGAGCAGATTAGAATATTCTAGGAGTGCGAGGAAGACGATCCGAGAGGTGCTATAGTCAGGTTAGTGGTCTCATCCTCCTCTACAGTAGTTAGGTGTCAAATTTTGTGTAGGACCGTACGGATGGTCGTACGGTGGATTTTTAGAGTTGTGGCCCCCAAATGTGCGGGTGATCGATGGCAACCCGCACATGAATGCACGACTGTAATGGGCACAATTACGCAGGGGGGCACGCTATCTGGGAAAACAGGCGTGCACGAGCTGCGCGCCTGTCCGAAGCAAGGCCGTGCATATGTGCGCGGCTGTGTTGCTAGCAGTTTCACATGAGTGTGCAACCGTGCATTGAACAGACGTGCACCAAATGCGCACCTGTGGGCTTAACAAGCGCGCATACATGCACGCATATGGGGTAAACAGGTGTGCATGAGTGCATGCCTGTGGGGAAAATAGTTGCGCCTTTGAGGTAAAGGTGAGGGTGAGCAAACTTATCTCCCCCCCCCCCTTTTCTTTTCCAAATATTTTGGTGTTTTTGTGATGGTTGATTGAGTATTGTATATGTGGATGCAGGTGATCATTTGGGACGATACCGATCCATTGGAGGGAGAGGGATTGGTCCTGACTGAGGGAGGCCGTGAGGGATGAGGATCCGACGGTTCGTGGTGCTTTGGCGGCTTATAGGATGCTGAAGTTTTTTGAGTGCCCATTGTTGAGGGCACAGGAGTATCTGCTGCAACTCCTGATATCGATGTGGAATCCAAAGTTGCATTGTTTTATTGTGCGTGGGGAGCACTTGGAATTCTCTGCTAAGGAGGATGTATATTTTCTGACTGGGCTCCCTTTTCGAGGAACCTTGCTGCCAGATGAGCCGATGGTAGTTGGATACCCTTGCCCAGACATATTGTTCAAGAGAGGATTGGGGCAATGGATTCCCTGGTGCATCACCCTGGTACATCATTGCATGGCAGCGATGGTTGTGAGAGTGTATGGGTCGCTCACGACTCAATGTATCAGTGGTGGCCAGCTGAGGATCATGCAGCGGGTACTAGGGGGTGAGCATTTCGCCTGGGGCTTGATGCTTCATGCCAATATGGTGGGACAACTCACCAAGTTTCGAGTGGCTGACTCGAGGGATTTTTCCTTTGGATCAATCCTGGTGGCTTGGTTTCAAAAGAGTGTTGTTAGACCCTCCAGGAGCGCGAGAGCCGCGACTGTGGTGGTGGTCGACGATTTTGGTTCGTCATGGGGGTGGGGAGGGTGGCCACTACTTCATGGTCGAGGCTGCACAGGTGTGGCGTTAGATGCCACAGATCATATTGCAGTTTCCATATAGTGGGATAGATTTTCGTGATGATCCTAAGATGATATTACCTCCAAGAGAGGTATTCAATCACCTAGGTATGATGTGTTTTTTATTGGTTTTGTTTATTTGTTTTTTAGATAGTATAACATATGGTTGATATTTGTATGGATGTTGATGCTGTCATGTGTTTGTTTATGTATATGTGGGACCATGTGGACGAGAGGTCGAGCTGATCCGAGTGCTAGCCCGCCAGGGGATTGTGAGACCACCGTGGGGAGTGTTGCGAGCAGGGGAGAGGCGACGTTGAGAGGATGTTGGGGCGAGGCCCGATGATGATGATAGAGCAGTCTGGAGGCGTCGTTATGATGAATTTGGGGCAGGGCCATCACATGCTCCTCCGGCCAAGGTTGGGGGAGAGTTTGATGATTTCCACCGCCGACTAGAGGTAGTTCTAGAGGGAGCGCGTGAGAGGATGTGGGTGTGGATCCAGGATGAGGGGATCCTGGAGTAGTGTATTGGGCTAATGGCAGAGTCGTGGACCTTGATCCACAGAGCAGTTGTAGCCAGAGCTACGATGACTGGATGGTTGCCTTCGAGACCTGGGAGACCTGGAGCTGGTGGGGTACCTCCACCAGAGGGAGGACCTAGTGCTAGAGCACTAGAGGCGCCCTGAGTGCTGCTAGATATGTAGTTGTGTATCTGATATAGGATGGTGAGCCCATTTTGTATAGTTGCGACATCCAATTTTGTATTGGTAGGGATGAGGTGATTCACCTACCTATGGGCGATGTACTATTTTTGTAAACAATTTATGACATGTGGACCGATATATATANATACATTTTTGGATCTTTGTGTACATGTGGGATTTGTTTGTTGTTGATGATTCTGGTTTTTGATGTGGTGGATAATGTCTAATCTATATGCTATGACAAACCTTTGATGGTTTATGTGTATGTGAAGATGTCTTGATGTGATATATGTCAATCTAGTATAATGTTAGCCATGTTATCTGTTATTTGATTGAATTGTCTTGGGATATGTGTAAATGTAATGGAATCAAAATGTCAAGATAAAATTCTAACCTGCAGGTATTTATGAAAGAGGCAAGGATCATGGACGTGGTATACATTGTTGAGTTGGAGGACGACAAGTTGGGAATCTAATAGGGTGAGAACATGAAAAAGATGGTGATGATTGGCCTCAACGAGGAGACCAATGATGATGGTGTACTCTGCTTGATTGTTGGTGGCTGAGCCTAAACATATGCCGCTGGTGTGGAGCAGGTCATGTGAAGGCGAATAGAGGGCCCAAGTAGCTGAAACAATATTCTGTGTCCAGCGGCTAGCTCCGTCGGCGTAACCGATGTGGTAGGCTGATGGAGGTAGCATATGCCAATAACATGAGTGATAGATTAGACGAGAGGTATGGATAAAAGAAGACTAAAAACTCTACAAAAGACGTAGAAAAAAGAAAGAGCCTAGTGTAGTATATCTATGCTCAGGCATAAAATTTCTTTAAGTACAACTCGTTGATGGGTTCCTTGAGAGGATGGCCTTCGGGGGAGGCCAGGATGTATGCGCATTTAGTGAGACAATGTTTGATAATGTACGGTCCATGCCACAGGGACTCAAATTTTCCATGGCCAAGGGTATCGTGAGCGATATCGTAATCGAGGAGGAGGTCTCCTTCGTTAAATGAGAGAAGGTTGACATGGCAATCAAAGGTGGTCTTTGATCATTTTTTGGATGCTTCATTGTTCTGTAATGAAGATCGATAATCTTCATCCAGGGATTCTATGTTTAGCAAACGCTGCTCTATTGGGTCTGTGTCGGGTAATAGCTCAATAGTGGTGTGTAAGGTGGGAATTTCTCTCTCGATGGGAAGAGTGGCCTCAATCCCATGGACTAAATGAAAAGGTGTGAAACCAGTGGTAGTTTTGACCGCTGTGCGATAAGCCTAAAGAGCGGAAAATAACGTATGATGCCAATTGGTTTTATGTTTGTTAACCATGCGTTGCAACATGGTTTTTAAGACCTTGTTATCTGCTTCTACCTATCCATTGGATTAAGGGTAGTATGGTGAGGAAAACTCGTGGGAGAATCCTACCGGGATGAGAGTTCCATGAAAATCTCATTCTAGAAATGTTTCTCGTGATCGGAGACTAGTTGGGGTGGTACTCCAAAGTGGGATATGACGTCGTTAAAGAAAAAATGCACTGTTGTGTCAGCGGTGTTGTTGAAGGTAGGCATGGATTCATCCCACTTGTTAAAGTAATCAACTGCAATGACTATGTATTTGTGTCCGTTGTTGGATGTAGGGTTACAAGTCATGAAGTCGATGCCCCATTTACAAAAGGGACCAGCGGTGATGACTGGGTGTAGAAGAGCAGGTGGTGCGTGTGCTTTGTTAGTGTAAAGCTGGCATTTATCACATCATTTCATGACATGGATGCAGTCATGAAATAATGTAGGCCAAAAGTAACCTGCGTGAATGATTTTCTGAGCGGTGGACAACCCTGAGAGATGGCCTTCGCAAGTGTTGTTGTGGCAGTCGTTCAAGACTCTGTCAGCCTCATTAATAGTTAAGCATCGACAGAGTATGGTGTCGACTCCTCATTGATATAAGATGTCCCCGATGAGGAGGTAGCGAGGTGGATAGTGACAAATACATCGACGATCATCTCTAGCGAGGTGGTTTCCAAATTTTTTTGTTCGGATATAGACAAGAAGATCGCCATACAAAGGGTCATCTGAGGGGACAAAAAAAAGATGTTCATCAGGGAGGTTGGTATTGACCGGTGGACTGGTAGTGTCGGAGGGAAAATCCATGATAAGTTCGGCGAGGATGAGAGCTTTCTTTCTCTTGGGTGTTGAAAATTCAAGATCGTATTCATGAAGGATGACAATCCATCGAGCAATTTTACCGTTAATTTGTCAACGAATGAGCAAGTATATCATGGGGTTGGAATCTACGATAACTTTGGTAGTTCTAAGCAGGATGTAATGGCGCAGTTTCTGGACTACGAGGACAACTGGGAGGGATGGATTTTCTTCGTGATTGTACTTCAAGGGTGTTCCTGGAAGGTTTTTACTAATGTTGTAAATAACATGCTCACGGGCGTCATCCCCTATTTGGACGAGCACTCCTACTACTGAAACATGTAAAGTTAATATATAGAGGAGATAATCGCAGTTATAGTCAGGTGGACTAATCAACAGAGCGTTGGAGAGAGCCACATTGAGATCGTCAAAAGCAGTTTGGGCATGTTTATCCCATTGAAATGGGATGTTGTGATGAAGTAAGAGAAGGAAGCCATGTGCGCGAGTAGAGTAATTTGGGAAAGAGAGTCGTAAAACATTGGCTTTGCCTTGAAGGCTCTGTAGTTGGCATAAATTATGTGGGGATGGAATTTCTGTGATGGCTTGGACTTTGAGGGGGTCCACAGTAATGCCACATTGGGAAACTATGAACCCAAGAAGGCACCCAACAATGATGCATAATACGCACTTGAGGGGCTTTAAGCGGATATTGTACTGACGACACCTGTGGAAGACGATTCGTAGATCATCGAGATGCTGAGTGCGTTTCTTAGATGGAGCGGTGAGGTCGTCTGAGTATGCGAGTATGATATGAGCCAGAATGTGAAAAATGTATGCCATGACCCGTTGGAATGTGGCACCGACATTCTTGAGGCTGAATTGCATGACATGATATGCAAAGGTGCCCCAAGGGGTTGTGAATGCAGTTTTGTACTGATCGTCTAGATGAATTTGGATTTGGTTGTAACCATAGAAACCGTCCATGAAGGACAAAGCCTCGTGACCTACGCAATCATCGATTATTTGGTCGATGAAGGGTGTTGGAAAGTTGTCTTTGGGACATGCATGATTGAGTTCGCGGAAGTCCATACAGACATAGATAGTGCCTTGTTTTTTGTTAACAGGGACAGGATTGGAGACCCATGACATATAGACTATGGGGTAAATGAACCCTCCAGCGCGTAGTTTGTCAATCTTGGCTTTGATGGCCGCTGCTTTGGATGGGTGTAACAGTCGTTGTTTTTGGCGGATGGGTGTGATATTAGGCCATGTGTCTATGTGATGTTCGACAATAGAGGGATCAAGGCTAGGCAATTTTATGTATGGCCAAGCGAAAATGTCCCGGTATTCCTGGAAGAGCGCTTTGTAGGTGGTGAGTTCTTCTATAGAACATGCAGTGCCAATGGTGATTTCCTTGAGAATTCCATATTTGATGGAAGTATCTATTTTGATGGTTGGGGATATATTGGCCATATTGCCTTCCTCGAAAGTGTCGGGGGCAGGGATAGGGTTAGTGAACCAATCTATATTCCCTGATGGGAGAAAATATTTGGTTTCGATTGCATATATGGGGTGTTGGTTAGGAGGCATGAAGGCTTCCTGTGAAAGAAAGAGTGCTCTGTGGTGGAGTGCATCCCATGGGTAATCGGGGGTAGTTAACTCCTTGAGGATATCTTCATCACAATGAAAGTGGCATGAATATAGGGGATTGAGAAGAGTGATCTCGGTGACTGTCACTGTGGTGTTATCTCCTTCTGATAAAGACATAGGGGGATTGATGGAGGGGGACTGCGATGGTTCACTCGACATAAACCAAATATCTAGATATTGTGGGTTAAAAATGGTAATCGGGCATAGAATGTTCGTGGGGAAATGAATTGGAGAATTGGGGGGATTTGGGGGTAACTCCTCATATAAATCATCTAGGAACCATGGGGGAGAAGGGAGTGCCTTAGGTGCTGGTGGGAAGATATGAAACATATCAATTGATGGGGTAAGGGTATTTATCGGGTCTATTGGAGGAGGGGGGGTATGAATTTGAATAGGGGCTAGTTGACGATGCTTGTATTCAATGATCATAGGACATTGATATGTGAAATGGTCAAGTGATTCACATAGAGAGCAAGAACATCTCATGCATTCGTTGACTGAGGTTGTGACATAATGGATGTCGGTGACAAGAGTTGAGGTGGGTGTTTGCTGAAATCTCTATCGTACAGTTGTTAGTGTCTGTCGAAATTGAGGTAACGTTGGACAATGATGTGTGTAATGGCCATATTTTTAATAGATGACGTATGTGAATTTGGTTCGCAGTCCTTTGTTACTTGTGTTCTGTGAGATAGCGGCAATACTGGAGGAAGTGACGAGCAGTGGTGATGTTCGAGGGAGTTGGATTAGATTACATAACTCTGGGAGAGATGGGCATTTGTTGGTGGGGTGTCTGTATTTCTCGCATAGCGTGCAAGGAGGTTAGACGCGTGGGGGAAGTGGAGTTTTGGGTTTCTTCTTCTTTCGCCATCCCCCATCTATAGTAGGGGGGTTAGTGAGTGGGGGTGTAGGGGGAATGGTGGGAGTGAGTATGGGAATATGCATCAGGATTCCTTCTACTTCAGGAGGGAGGGATGGTTGAGGAACCATCTCAGGTGTATGTAAATACCAAACTGGGATTGCCAGCACCATATTAGGAAGGGTAAGAGTTGCAGCGACTTGGAAAGCTTGTACACCTGGTGGGGGGTAAAAGAAAGGGATTTGGGTAAGGGCTTGGGGGAATGTTTCCCAAATTGGAATATGGCCCTGGGGAAGATCAGGAACGGATCGAGTTGAATTAGTTCTAGGGGATTCCTGAGGGAGAAGTTCTGTGACTAGTGGGACGTCAGGGATGAAAGAGGCCTTGGTGGGAGGGAGGTTAGTTTCATTTGTCGTTTCGTTAGAGGATACGACACATACTTGTGCAGAGGGATGGAGGAGAAGTGGTGTTCCATGGTAGGTCCCTAGGAAGGATGGGTCTTTGAAGATTCCAGGGCCCATCTCAATGAGTGGATAGGCATCAGGATTAGTGTGGATAAAAGGGAGGATGTTATTGATGTTGGATGAAGGGTTAGGCTCATAATGTGATACTTGATCGATGTTAATGATCTTTCCATTGTGGGGAAACATCATGGTTCAGAATACAAAAGAGGCGACGACCTTCATAGCATACATGTAGCTACGACCAAACAAGATATTGTAGTCGAGTAGGGCGTTGATAACCTTAATGTCAATCAAAACGGTTTTTCCCCTGAGCTCGATGGGGAGATTTAGGAAGAGTCCTTCAGGGGATGAGGGTCTTTCATCATAGGCTCTAAAGGTAATGGCAGATTGTATGAGTTCATGGGAACCAAGTTTCTGCCATACGGATTTGGACATGATACAGGTGGATGCACCTTCATCAATGATGCATCGATGAACGATAATGTTTCGAATTTTTATAGGGATTTGAAAAATAATAAGAGCAGGGATGCGAGGTTCTCCGTTGTCGAGATCAAATGTGATGAGTCAGGTATTAGCTATGTCGACTGCTCCCAGGGTGGAAAGTAAGGACTTCCGCTGGGTGGGACAACTTTGAAGGACCTCTAAGACTAACATGGTAGCCGAGGATTGTGCCAAGTCAATGACCAAACTATAATTATGAGCTTCCCTAGCTTGAGGATTGTGGACATTCCTGCGCAATGGGATGAGAGGAATACGAAGGAAGTTTTCAGTATTAGGGTGAGGAATTATGAGAGGGGGTCCAATTTTGACTGGAATTGCTTCTGAGGTAGTGAGAGGGGATTCAGGGGGTGTGCTCTGAGGATGACTGCGCATTTGCAAAAGGACTTCTTCCTCACTAGTAAGGAGGATAGTGCAATCGATAGAGGTGCCCGTATTGGGATATTGTCCCAATTGTGGTGGGGTAGGCTGCATGTGTAGTTGGGTATTTATGACCCCTTGGTGTGGGATGGGGTTTTATAGTATAGCTGGGGGGGATTGCTGCACATATAGTTGTGGGGCCTGCTGAGGTGCAGGCGATGCTGAGGGATGTGGTCCATTCACAAAATATTTCATTCATTTAATGTCAGCAATGGTGAGTATAGTGACCAAACTCACCACAAAGGGCACAAGGGAAGGTGGTCCTAACATTGTTGTTGTTCCTTCCTTGACGTTTGTTGTATTTTCCCCCTTGGGGTTTTTAATTCCCCTGGTTTTGGTTTCCCCCAACAGATTGGTTCTGTTGGGGTTGCTTCTGGTTTCCTCCTGGTTCCAGATTATTATTGTTCTGATTTTTTCCTTTATTTTTGGTATTGTTCGATTGATGCGGTGGATTTGCCGTGTTCAACTGTTCAAAATTTTGATATTGCTGAATGGGAGAGGGTTGAACAAAATTAACCCCAACTTGTGGTGGTCCTTGTGGTGGAGCCATAGGATGTGGGGGGCAAAAAAATGGAAAGTACGGATTATGTTGAAGCGATGCTCCATAAGGTACATAGGAGGGCGTGGTGCTTTCACTAGTGCTTAGGGTATAGGATGAGGTAGAGGGAGCATCGAAACTTGGTTGGATAGGTGGGTGGTTTAGGGGTGTCGGCAAGGGTCCACTTATGGCTGAAGTCAGGGAAACAGGGTATGGTTGTTGATAAGGTGGAGGAGGATAATAAGGGATTCCTCCATATGCCGGCGAATATTGAGGTGAGCCATACATGGGTGGTTGTTGAGGTGGTGGGTTGTGGTGTGTAGTGTTACTAATCAATCTGTCTGCTGAGTGAGACATCCCAGGTTTGTCTTCGCCAAATGGAACGGGTTTTGGGGGGTCCGAGAGTATCATGTATAGGTACCCAGACTGGGCGTAGATGAGTTCAAACTGTTGGGTCTTGCTAATGGCTTCTTCTTCGGTCTGGGGGAAGGTTGTGGCCACATCTTTGGAAAGGAGGGAAACAAGTGATTTGAGGAACCAATTGAGACACTGTTGGGGGGTAGCGTCATCTTTGCAAAGGCTACGTTGTCGACGCCATTCGTGGATGTGGTTGGCAATATGTGTAGAGGAAGTTTGTTTGAAATCTAAGAGTAGTTCAAGGCCATTGTCATGATGAATGGGTAATTGAAAGAAGGTCAAAACATCTTTGGCCAAGGATTTAAAATTCACGCGGGACCCAGATTTTTCTTCGACATACCATTTGGTGGATGGGCCAGTGAGTGTACGTTGAAATAACCTTAATCCAATGGAATCGTCCATGATGATTTTCGAAGAACACCATAGGTGAAATGTCATGATATGGTTGGTAGGATCATCTCCTACTTTTCCTTCAAACTTGCGGATGTGTGAAGGGAGTTTGGTAGACATTGCAAGCCATGTGGGGTTGTGCAATATGGGATCATTGGTGAGTTTAGTCAGATCCGGTATGTTGAGAGAGGATAAATATGGCATATGGGGTGGTGGCATAGGATTAGTTCCAGCCATAGTGTGAGTGTTATGGGTACCTGACCCTTGGAGGGGACTAGGTGGGTTTGTACTTCCCCCTTGAGAGAAAGTTTCCCCCCAGATTTCGTGTAAAGGAGAGCGAGTGGAAGGTGGACCTTGTGAATTGGACCCAAGTAAGGTGGAACCAAGCAAAGTTGATCCCAAGACAACGAAACTCACAGGAGTGTGAGAAGGTGGAGCCAATGAGTTGGCAAGACTAGAAACTCCCCCTAGAATAGGAGGGAGATTTAGCAAGTGTCTGGAATGATGGGGGTTCTGTGGATCCCCTATGATGTCCGACTAGCTGAGTGAATGCGTGCGAATGGTGGTGAGAGTAATAAATAAACAAGAGATTTTGCTACAATTTTACACAATATATATCCAAATCAAATGTAATCAGAAGGGTATCATACATAAAGTGTTTTGATAAAGAAGCATATATGTGGATAGGTGGATTTTGTCCGCGTGGGGGAACAAAGAAAACAAATGCTCGTGTCCTAAAATATGTAACGTCCTTCCTCTCAAAATAGCACTGGTCCTTCCAATAACACTCGACAGTGGGGTCTGAAGCCACTGGAAGAGAAACTAGTGAAGGATGAAGCAATCAATTATAATGAGGGGTAGAGGGGGCATATCCCGAAAGAACTGGTGATATTTCCCAATAGCCACACAAAATCTGATCAAGGTGAAATTGCAACCCACAATTGCCACCTGGGTAGATGTCCTAAAATTTGGTCACTAGGTACCTCGGTCAAAGTGCGACATTTAGATTTTCATCCTAAGAAATGGGTCACGGGATGGATCCCGTCCAAGAGGTGGGTGCCTCAAGAGGAGATGCATAGAACAACTAGACCTTGACCTTCAACCCTTAACGGGTATCTCCCTGCCTTATGGTGTTAGGAACACTTGACTTGGAGGATTTAAAGTTCCCTATTTGACAACTTCTATTGTTTTGAAAATGTGAGAACTAGATAATGGGGAGTTATTTGGATGCCTATCCTTGAAATCCTACCTAGACTAAAATATTTCTTTTGGCACCTCCTGTGGAGGAAAGCTTAGTGAGTTTTTAGAAAAAATTTAGATGTCGTTGTTTGAGAGATTGGGGGTTTGATCCAATCTCGTTGAAATTAAGTGGGAGTGGATAGTTTTGTCAAGAAAAGAGTAGGGTGTTTCAGAATCCCTTTGGAGAAAACTTACTTCAACCTCCACGTTTCGAGATGAAAACTATGTGAGTGAAAAGTGACTTTTGTGTGTGAATGAGTGAAATTGCACCAATTTTTTAATGAATTAGGTGTCACCATGCTGCATGTGGACTTCGCTTCGTCCTTACAAGTCTTTGATTACCTATTTAGCTAAATGTTATTGGTACAACCTTGCGGAATTCAAAAGTCCCTAGGAAGCTAGCATGTGAAAATGTGGGTCCTTTACTATTCCTTTAACTCCCTAATGTGATTTAATCTAAGAAAGCTTTGAAACTATCCTGGATTATGATCACCTGGGCATGTATGGGCCCATTACAAAAACCTTTAAACTTCCCTAGTGATTTAATCTAAGAAAGTAAATTTCAACACTATCCTATCTTTGTAGCATGTGGGCATGTATGGGCCCGTTACAATCTTGAGATGTGTTTGAAAAATAAACTAAGCGGAGACTCGAGGGGGCTATTGTCCTCTCCTAAATATTTTATCTTTTTAAGGGTGATGAAATTGTCTTTCAACCTCTTTCTGATTCTCAAGATCGCTTTGGAGCGCGAGAGAAGAGCATACTCAACATTTGATATCCAATTTCTAGTCCCAATGCAAGTTTTATATGTGATGTAGAATGATTCCAACTTTTAGTCAAAGAAAGCCATCCATGTGGCGAAATAAAAAGAAAAAAGTGGAAAAATAATGATTTTTAACCCCTAAGTGCCTATGTGTTTTGACTAATCCCTTTATATGAGAGGGAATATAAGTGTGGTGCAGATTACAACATGCATGGAATCATCTTTAAGAAGGTTATGGGCCTTCAACAGATCATAAAAAATCTTACAATGTGTGATTTTTGCATAGGTACGCGGGTTTCAGACTAGACAGAGGCGCTCTGAGCACCAATGTGAAAACTGAAAAAGATTTTTGAGCGCAGGTGCGTAGAAGGCATGGAGTAATGGAGTGATTTTGGCGCATGTGTGGACGATATGAGATTGTGGGCCAATAAACCCGTGCACAAATGTCACACGGCCGTGAAGAAAATTCTGGATGGAATTCTCTCAACTTAGCTTTGAATTTGATGTTTTGCAGGTCGGCTTGGGTCAGTTATGGTACGTGCAGATTAAATAAGTAAAAAGAAGAGCTAAAATAACCCAAGTGGGGTACGAAATTTATACCTTTCCCCAGTGGAGTCGCCAATTTGTTGCGCCTCTTTTGTCACCTAAATGAGCACAACAGAGGTTCTTACAAGCTTAGTTGGGTTAGCTAAGAAAGAAAGAAGTAAACGAAAGGGTTAGAAGAATAAACATAAAAGATTAAGCTAAGAATTAAAATAGGAAAGGAAAAAACAATTAAACTATTGTGCATAAGGACATAAGAACAAGAAACAAACAAGACTCGTGTCACCAATGGAAAGGATTGTATTAGTGAAAAGAAAACACCAAAGAGAAAGGAGACTTTGGGTCCCTTCTTCCTCCAAGTGGGGGCTCTTGGACCCCCAAGATTGAGCTGTTCTTACAACTTGGAAACTTGAAATAAATGGTGAAAGAATCCCAAGATAACCCACTCAAAAGGTGATGTGGATTGCCCAAATTGAATGGTGCAAGTATGTTGTTGATGAGAAAAGAGGTTTCCCCAAGAGAATAGCAGCAGCATAACCTTGCAAATGAATTCCTTGAAAATGTAGTGCACCCATGGCCTTGCTTTATAACACCACTTTGAGGTATTGTGAAACCAACTTTTAGTGTGAAAAGAGGTTGTTTAGGGCACCTTTAAGTCTTTGACCAGCCACCCAGTCAAAATTTGGATGTCAAATCGACTTGGAAGCTGAAACAGAAGTGTGTGGGAGGCTGACCAACATCATAAATGTGTCGTTATAAGGTGTGCGTGACTTTTAGCATCCACAGTCACGCATCATGCACATGTGAGCTTTTCCTGCATTTCTTGATGATGCATTTGTGTACACGCCCTGTGTAGTCATAGCGCATCTTGATTTTATAACTGGTTGTATAGTTTTGGACCTTTTGGAAATGTTTTTTTGATAATTTTGGTCCATGGGTGAACTCATAGTTGTTTGAAGATGTTGGATTCCTGTAACCATTTGCGGACGAAATTTCAGTGATAACACACCTGAAATGGGCTATGGCCAATGAAACTATTGAGAGCCTTGTTGTAACTGTGTTGGACATATGGGAGACTCTCGTCCCATGTACGGGGTTGCTTATAATTGTACATGCGTAGGATGTGCACCGGGGATGATTTTAAGAATGGAAATTTATTTTAAAATGTAGAAACCTTGGTGAATATTACTAATCCTTCATATGTCAACTATAAATTTTTGGCGATATTTTGTAAAAATATTCAAATTTATGAGTATTTTATATAGTTTTTATAAATTTTTGGCGATTTTTAAGGTAAAATAATTTTATCCTATAGAATTTGGGCGAATCATTTTTAAAATAGTGAATCTCATTTTTGGAAAAACCATGGAAAATTATCCCTTGAGTGAAATTTAGCCCCTAAAATCATCCCTAATGTGCACAATCATGTGATTGACAAACTCAGTTCGTCCATCAGTTTGGGGTTGGAAAGTAGTGGATTTTGTGAGCTTGGTGTCCAACATAGACTAGAAAATCGAACAAAGGGTGTTGAGGAACCTGTTGTCTTAGTCAGAGATGATGGTTTGCGGTATCCCAAAGTGGACCCAAACTTGTTCGAAGAAGATCTTGGTAGTATCTGCCACTGTGACATTCTTCTTACAGGCTGTGAGAGTGGCCATCTTCAAAAACCGATCAACAACGACAAACACACAGTCATTTCCATGCTTGGTGGACACAAAAACAGACATGTAATCCATTGAGATGGATTCCCACAACTTCTAGGGAATAGGAAGAGGAGTGTATAAGCCTTGCTTCTTTATAGTTGGCTTGGCAATGACATAGACAGTGAAAGATATGATATACTTGTTGATGTCTTGTCAAAGTTTTGGCCAATAAAAATGTTTTTGAAGAATGACCATAGTTTTCTCTATGCCAAAATGTCCTACGAACCTACTGTAGTGGGCTTCCGAAATCATATTTACACGCTCACTTGTAGGAACACAGAGATGCACCAGGTGGCATAAGAGTCTATCCTGAATGTGAAAATCAGTGACAGTGGTGTCGGTACCCAAGAGATAATATGTGGTGGCGAAGTGCATATCTTGCTAATAAATTTGGGGCCACTCCAATGCTTCATGTCCACAAGAATGGAGCACAGTGGTGAGTGCAGACACATGAGGACAACTGAGGCAGTTAGCGACACGATTGGAGATACATGTCTTATACTTGATGTTGAGATGGAACTGATGTTGAGACACTGTAGGCCCACTTCTGATGGCGGTTGTTCTGCAATTTCCCATGTGTCTATATGAATTGCAGAGGCTTGTGATCAGTGTGTATGATCGTCTCTTTCCCCATAATGTAATGTTTCCATTGACAATAGGCTTGTATAATGGAATACATTTCCTTTTCATAGGTGGGGTATTCTCAGCCAATATCAAAGAGTGTCTCACTATGGCATGCCACAGGATTTCAGTGTTGAGTGAGAACTACGCCCATACCATAGTCACATGTATCAATCTCAATCTTGAATGCTTGTTGCATATCAGGAAAGGAGAGTACTAGAGCTGAGCACAAGTGATGTTTCAAATCATCGAATGCTCGTTGCTACTCTAGCCCCCATAAGAACTTTTCCCCACCACCACCCTTGGTCACCTGGATGAGGTCCCATGCAATATGGGAGAATCCCAACATGAACCGTCGGTAGAAATTGGCTAGTCCCAAGAATCTCTGAAGCTTGGTCAATGTGGTCGAAGCTTGCCAGTCACAGATGACTTGGATCTTAGCTGGATCAACATGATTTTCACAATACCATAAGATATAACCAAAATCATTAACACCATATCCAATAAAGGTACACTTATTGTATTTTTCCTCAATCTTTGTTATATTTTCTTTATCAATATGGACAAATTATTCACAACTGAAAGTCTTCCTAAATGAGTAGTTTACTTTTTTACTTGTTCATGTCTCCTATGGAATTCCACCATCCAATGATATTGAAGGCCCTCTATTTATTAAGTAAACAACAATATCTACAACATCTACCCAGAACTGGAAGGACAATCCAACACACAATCTCATATTCCTTGCACATTCCATGATTGTCTTGTTCATCCTTTCTAAAACACCATTTTCTTGTGGTGTTCTTGGAACTGTCTTATCTCTACGAATACCATGGTAAGAAAAGTAATAATCAAACTCCTTGCTTCATTATTCACCTCCATTGTTTGATTTGAGACACTTCAACATTTTTCATGTCTCATTCTCAACCAAATTCTTCCACTTTTTAAAAGTGTCAAAAACATCAGATTTTTTTGAATGCAGTAAATCCAATATTTTCTAGTTTCAACATTAATAAAAGTAACATAATAACGAGATCCACCAAGATATTATACTTGAGATAGTCCCCATCCATATGTATGCGCAAGATCTAACTTTTCACTCTTATTTTCCTTTCTAACCCTGAGAAATATGACTCTCTTTTGTTTTCCATAAACACAGTGTTCACAGAAATCCAAATCAACTTGTTTAAGATCTGGAAAAAAATTCCTTTTATGAAGTATCTTCATCCAAGCCTATGATTCCACGGTGCTATTTCCACACTTGTAGAATCTAAAGATATTGAAGAGTTAGCATTACGAGTACATAAATACAACGTACATGTAGTATCTGGAAACAAATTCCTACTTACTCATGTTTCCAAGCCTATAATGCCACAATGTTGTGTCCACACTTGTACAAGCTAAAGAGATTGAAGAGTTATCATTATGATTACATAAATACATTGTCCATGCCTTCTCACATTTTCCCATTACCAGTGATCCTTTAGTGATCTTCCACGCCTTATCTGTAAATGGAGATATCCAAACTTCACTTTCCAATTGTCTTATTGAAATTATATTTCTTCTCATATCTCGTATATGTCTCACCTATTTCAGTAACCATTGGTTTCCATTCTTTTCTTTCTTTGTACCTTACCCATTCCAACATTTTGACATGGTTCATCATCACCCAAATGAACTTATCCAAAATCAACTTGAACATAATCTTGGAAATATTTTCTATGGGGTGTGGCAAACAAATGAAGACCCTGAATATAATACCCAAGATTCATTAATATTATTTAAATAAAGAATCAAAGAATCTTGTAACACATCACTTGTTACATTTTCTTCCTGATTTTTCTCCTTTTTTCCAGCTCTTTGTTTCTTTGGAGATCTGCAGTATTTCTTCAAATTTACTTTCTTCCCATAATTCCAACACTCTATCTTTCCTAGTCTAGATTTGGATCTGCCCTTCCCAGAATTCTCATGGTTCCCTGATCTCTTTCCTCTATCCTTTTTTCTTCCCCTGTTATCCAAGGTCAGTGCCTTACCTAATGTCTCATCGGTGATTTTCCATCACATTTCCTCTCTAAGGATAACACCAAAAACATAATCAAATTTTAGAGTGTTTGAACCACAAACAAAGTTACTTACAACCATGACCAAGTCATTCCATATTTATGGTAATGAACAAAATATTATAAGATCCCTAACCTCATCAAAGTCCACTTTTACATAACTTAGTTTATTAGTAACCATATTAAATTCATTTAAATGATCGAAAATAGACCCACCATCTAGTGTCTTCATATTAAATAATCTCTTCATTAGAAATATCGTATTGGAGGCCGAGAGTTTTTCATATAGTTTACCCAACGCCTTCATCACATCCTCCATTTTTGTTTCTTTTGAAATATTGAAAGCCATCGACACTTCCAGGCACATCCATATCGTTCTTAGTGCCTTTTGGTCAAGAATCCCCCATTCTTCGTCCTTCATACTCGCTTGTTGATTTTCTTTTCTTCCCAATGGTAGGAAAAGATCCTTTTGATATATATAGTCTTCCTTTTTAATCTTCCATAACTAGTATTTTTTGTCATTAAATTTATTGATCTTAAACTTTCCATCTTCCTCCATTTCTCTCACTCAAACCAGGAACCCTCTTCTCCTACAAGTTACTTTTCACTTTGATACTAGTTGTCAGAAAAATAGGATTGCAAAGAAATAAAATAAAATAAATGTTGAAATAAAACACAGAAGATACACAATAAAATAGAGACACAGATATACATTGTGCACCCATTGTGGGACACATCCACCAGAGAAATTTCCAGGTCCTTCCTTTATTATTATCCAACAAATCAAGGGATACAACCTACATCATACCTATTGTAACTTCCTCTTCTTTCTCTCAGAGTCTCCTCTCTTAGAATACAATATTCACACACATGCACAGTCACAATATAATTCCCTCATAAGCTACGGTTTCCTTCTAGGGAAAAAAAACTATCATAACTTATACCGTCTGATTTGTGACCTTATAATGAACAGCCTAGGTTGAAATATGAAATTACAATATTTTCCAAGGAAATTTTCCCAAAAAAATATCTTCGCAGGTGCTGCCCCCGAACCCCTACCAAGGGGGGGATCCAAAATTTATTTTTTCCCCCCTGTGGACCCCCCTTGGAAAGATATGTGGGACGAGAACCGCACCCCCCTCCCCTCCCTCCCCACGGCCCCCCATCAATACCTCATAATTAGGAAGATAACTATGCTCCACAACAAACATAAAGGTACCATTTTTGGTGTTATTATTCTCTATATTTTCATCTTCTGCTGGTAATTGTCATAATTGTTGGAATACTGAGAGGGGGGGTGAATCAATGTTAGTAATTTTCTTACTTTTAACCACAATATACATTCTTCAAAAATATTTAGTATTTTATCATTATCATTTAATACATCATCATAATCAACATCAAATTATCAATATCACATCAGTTACACAATATGCCAAAATTTACGTGGAAACCCAAATGGGAGAAAACCACAGATTAATTCTCTTATATATCAAAAGAATATATTCAGTGGAAGCACTAACTTCCCATTTCTCCATCTGAAACTAGAAGGAGGGTCCAACCCCCTATTTACAAGCTCCAACTTGAGGGAAGCTACAATTCCCTTAATTCTCTGGCTCCAACTAGAAGGAATGTAAAACCCCCTTAGTTCTCTAGAACCAACCAAAAGGTGTCCAAAAAAACATTTTTGTTCCCCATCCTACTGCCCTAAAATATAAGTGTAGACCAATAGTCACTGCCACTGTCACTGTCACTATCACTACAACTTTCAACCTGTCACTATATCCAACCTGTCACTTTTATAGTCACTATCTTGAGCTTATAACCCTGTAACTAATCACCAACCAACTAGAACCTATACCATACCATGCATCAACTGTGTACCAACATATATGCATCAATCATGAACAAAAATATATAACAAATACAACATCAATGATAAGTAGCCAATCATGTACCATATGTCAAACATGAATACAACCTGTACCATATACCATAGCATCAATCAAGTATATACCTGTACCATATCATTAATGAAGAACCAATGAATTTCCCTCATGCATATGCCATCGTGCATCAAGTGTTTACCTCAAACATGAACAATCATATCAAAGATATGAACCATAAAAACCATGCCATATGCTAAACCAGATGTACCATAATACCTTACTCAATCATATATCCAAGATGTACCTCAATCATATGTCAAAACCTCATCAATATGCTAAGTATGCCTCAAGCATACAACACATAATAACCAAGAATAACCTTCACAATAAGTACAAAAAAACACCAGTAGATGACCTAAAACACTGAAATGCTGACCTGTAAGTTATCTTATGTTTTCAGGTACTTGGTACTATAATTTCCTCCAAACTTGTCTTGTCCTCGTAGAATTAATACATCATGTCTCACAGGGCCTTGCATGACAGGTATACTACAACCTGCATGGATTCCTCGCGAGACACTAGTAGTTTGACCCACAGTGATTGTAACATCCCTTTCTACTGAGTAACCATTTATTGACATATTCTTTGAGTACACTTCCGTGCAAGTGATCTGGTTATGGTAGATTGTGATTTCATTTAAATTATGGATTATACATGATGATTATGATGTATTATGACTTATTGTTATTTCGATGTATATGTATTGGCAGATGTTATTGACAAGTTTTCCTGAGTGTGCAGGACATATGATAGGTAATGGATGTTGATGACATCAATGGACTTCTTTGGAATCCGGATTGAGTCATGGAGTGGATTGTATTTGTTTGATTATTTCATTTTACGCACATGTGATATATGATTTATTTTAGTATGATTTTTTTATATGGATTATTGACATTGTTTTTGCCAATGGATGCAAGCTTGATGATGCTTGCTAATCCGACTCACATAAGGAGTAAAAGGGCCATGCACAGAAACTGGATATTTGATGGAGAGGTGTGAAAAAATCCCTATCACAACCTACTATCACTCACGCCATGGTATGAATGATAGGTTAACCATTACCTAGTTCAAGAGGTCCACGTTGTCATGAGGGCGGACTGAGACAGTTGCTCATGAAGATTTCTAAGGGGCGCACAATAAGGTAGAGTCCTTATTCCTTAGAATCCCTTAATCTCTCACAAGGTCGACCGAATGGAGTGTTTAATCCATGATCCATATGGATATCGGTGGCCTCCCACCTATTCCAACTGGTTCATTTTGGAAGTTTTCCAGTTTGACTTTTTTTTCTTAGTTTTCTTGTCCCTGACTTCTGGGGCTGTTTTGAGGCCCTAAACAACGTTTTTAGGGCTCACCATAGTTAGAATGTGGACATAGTCAGATTATGATGGAAACATGTGTATTCCTCAGATATTCCTTTCCAATGGGCTATCGTGCACCTAAAACAGAGATCATAAGCAAAATTGACGACCCCAGGAAGTTGATGTACTAGATTACCCCAACGAAGCCCACATGAATTTTGGTGCTTCATATCCTAGGGTTAGGTTTTTGGATGTCTAGGGTTTTGTAATTCATATTTATTGTAAAACGACTTTCAAAGCCTCATTGTAATCATATTCTTGCGAATGAGAGCAGCTGTCACATCTCTTATCGGAGATAAGCCGCCACCATTCTAACAAGCTTGTTTCCACTGCATTTTACAGTTCAAGCTTATTTCTTTATTAATAGAAACCAATTTTACTGTATCTATGTTATTTTTGTTTAAAAATATTTTAATAATCTGTATTCATTTCCCTTCATGGGGTGTATATGAGAAAATGACGTGCGCAATTCTTGAGGAGGCCACCTGGCCAGGCTACATGCCACTTGGCGTCCATCCTACTCCGTCACCCCACTCTAGTCACCTCAAGGGTTTAAACATCCTGTTGCCACCCTCCACTCTCCATTTTCATCCCATAGACCACATCGATAGGAATCTCTATGGCATGACTGTCTTCATGGTGCCGTGCAGAGGGCTCCCTCGGTCACTTCCGCTACAGACTATCTCGCCTGCTCCTAAAGTCGAGATGTGGCGTTCTTTTCCTCATTTGTCCCCTCACAATTCACAGAGCCTCACCTCCCTTGTTCACCCTTTCCTTCATTTTGCGACTAGGTTCTGGTGTGACCTCCTTTCAATATCGAAGTTGCAGTGGTGCTCCCCCTTTCCAAGCCCGTTGACCATCATATTCTTCCCCTCCAGGGATCCACTAGCTCTCGTCATGCCCTGACTCAGAGGCAATGAGAAATGAGGAGAGGCCTGGTATGAGGCCCAGGGAAGGAAGACTCCCATCCCATACTCTCCCATTGAAGCTTCTATCCCCCCTACTGAAGTTGATTTCCACCCCCCTGAACTAGTTTTCCCCCCTATCTTGGCTCCTGTAGTTGTGCCTACACACACCCAACCACCCTGTGACCCCACCCCTGACATATCCGCTCTTTCAAACCCCTATGGCCATAGGGTCGAGTGGTTTGATATACTTGGCAACTTGTTAGGCTTTGCACCACCTCCCCCCTCCCCCCCTCAACGTCTCACTTATCCACCCTCCCCTCCATGTCTCCCCCCCGCCACCTTGGGTCCTGCCTTTTCTCCTCCCTCCTCCCTCATGAGGTCTTCCTTTGATTCTCCGTTGTCCACCCACCACCAACCCTATTGGGACAGATGCGATGTTCGAATCACAATCATGGCTACTCTGAGTAACATAAAAAAAGACCTGGAGGAGATCAAATTGGTCATGCTTGACATTCATAATAGGGATGTCGACCATTGGAGTTGAGTGGACACCCTGATAGCTTTCTTTTAGGATTTTCAACAAGACATAGTGGACCGCGACAAAGGGAAATCACAGACATGCCAATTCTATGTTGGGCTGCGGCTCAAACTAGGTTTCTAATGTTTTCTAGTCTTAGTCTCAATTCTCCTGGCTATGCATTTTTTTCATAGTTGTCAACATTCAGCCCTATGTGGCTAAGTAGTTTTTCTCACCTTTTTTCATGACACATTTTCTTCTTGGGCATTTGGAAACAGTGTTTTTCTAGATGGGCATCGTTGCCACCTGGGATCTTGGACACTTGGAAGCGGTGGTTTCCCTGAAGGGCATTGCTACCACATAAGTAATTGCTCCGCAGACAGTTGTATATTTTGATAGGAATTAATACAAACCCTAACTTACAAAAAAGTAAATAATCTGTATTCATTTCATTTTGCTCATAAAATCCAGATCAGTGGTATCAGAGCATTATGCTCCTTGTCGTTCTTAATGCATGTGCCCAGCGAGGTCAGGGAGCAAAGAATTGGGTCTCGAGCTTGTTTCTCTTGAAGAAAAAATCTCTCGCATGCCCAATTCACCTCTAACGATGGAAGAAAAGAAAGATGACAAGACAGGAGATCCCTTCAAAAAAATTCTTGAGGAAGCCCTCATGCAACAAAGGAACGAGATGATATATATTTTTGCGCCAATCCTTTGGCGATTACCGACAGGAGACACATCTTCCTCGAGAGGAGGCGCTGCCCACTTCAAGGTACAAATAAACTTTGATATTCCTATATTTGAAGGTCAGATATATGCATATGTTGTAGATAAATGGTTGAATCTACTATAAGGGTCTTTTTTTTCCCATAACTTTTCGAATAGAGAAAATATTACTTTTGCGCTCCTCAAAGCCATTCCCCATGTCAAACATTGGTGGGAAACTTTTTTTGAGAAAAAGGAAGAAGAGGAACCTCCATTATTTATAGTCGAGGCCACCTGGGAATCCTTTAGGGATGCTATTAAGGAACAATACTACCCTTTCATAAGTTATGATGACTTGTATACAAAATGGACCACACTGTATCAAGAAAGAGACCAAGCAGTGTCAAAGTTCACAAATATATTCCATACCTTGCGCACCAAGCTGGGTATCAATGATTCAAAGTGACATATGGCGCTCAAGTATCACAGTGATCTACATAGATACATCTAGACTGAAATGGAATTTCTAGACATCTCTTCCTTGCATGTGGGCTATCAATATGTCGTCAAAATTGAGCAGAAGATCAAACAAAAGAATCGACAATTTGGGCCTGGGAACACCTCACAAAAAAATCCAAGAAAGGGAGGCCCCAACCCATAAAACAAAGGATAGAGAAAACATGGATAGTATGAGGACAACTAGTCCAAGATGCAAGCAAAGGACACTAGAAAGACAAATAAATATATCGGAAAGACAAATAAATATACCAGAAATACCTTGGCATAACACTGTTGATTGTTGCTTCAAGAAGTCGCTGGTGGCTGAAGTGAAATCCTCTGAATCAGATCTGCATTCTGACTTTGAGCTAGAACCAAAAAGGGGAAGATGGATGATTTAAAAACAACCTAGTGCCACCGTTGCCACCACCAAGCTCTAACATGGTGAACCAAATTATAAAGAGGAAGGAGACCACCTCTTCCATTCACAGATGTGGGTAAAATGAACCCCACTGCACTTCATCATTGATAGCGATATCTAGAAGAACCTCATATCAATAGATTTCATCAAGCAATTGGCCTTGCTGACAATGTCGCACCTGTAACCCTACACCATTCGATGACTCTCCAAGGAATCAATCTTCGCGTTAGCCAAAAGTGTCGAACTTTGTATGACATCAAGCCCTTCAAAGACGAGGTATTGTGATGTTTCTCCTATCGAAGTATGTAATTTTTTTTTGGGACAAACTTATTTATGGAAATGTCATGTTGTATATGGGTCTAAGCCTTGTAATATTATTATTACTTTGAACAGGAAATTATACACAGTACCCGAGGCAGTCCCACCTAGTGTTATTTCCTTGATCTCTGCCAAGCAATGTAGGAAGGTCATCTCTTAGACCGAGAATTTTTTCTTCTTCTTGATTCACTCTCAGAGTGAGAGAAATATTGCATCCACATCCAGGGCCTCCACAGTCGATCTCTCCACAAAAAAAAAGTAAGTGGATAAGGTCATGGAAGAATACTCAGATATCCTCTCCTCTCCTACCAGGGTACTTCTGCACTGTCAGGTCAAGCATCCCATCGATCTGACCCCTGACATATCGCTACCCAATGGGCTAGTCTACCATCGCTCTCTGTTATAAATTGAAGGGATCAAGAGGAAGAGACAAGAACTACTCCATAAGGGGCACATCTATCCCATCTCATCGCCTTGTGGGAGCCAAATCGTGTGGTGCAGAAGAAAGACAGGACCTGGTGACTCTGCATTGATTACTGGGCCCTGATTAAAATCACAGTCTGGAACCGGTACCTAATTCCCCGAATCGACAACCTCCTTGATCATATCATGGTTGGAAAATCCTTCAGTAATATTGATCTCAATTCTTGATACTACCAAGTCCCAATAGAACAAATAAATTTATGGAAGACTGCCTTCAAGTCAAAACAAGGTCTTTTTGAATGGTTGGTCATGCCCTTTGGTTTGACAAATTATCCAACAAATTTTATGAGGATGATGGACAATATCCTACGATCGTTCACCAATAATTTTGTAGTGGTGTATCTAGATGACATCCTCATCTACAAAAGTACTCAGGAGGAAAACTTGCAGCATATTTAGTAGGTTCTGTACACCCTACGACAACACAAGCTATATGAAAACTTGGAAATGTGCTCCTTCACCATGGACAAGGTCCATTACTTAGGCTACATCATTGATCAACATGGTGTGGATGTGGATCCAGCCAAGATCCAAGTCATCCATGATTGGTTAGCCCCAACCAGACTCACTGATCTTCAAAGCTTCTTGGGTCTCACCAATTTCTCTCACGGGTTAGTGTTGGGATTCTCTCATATCGCATGGGCCCTCAGCCAAGTAACCAGGGGTGGTGGTAAGGAAAACAATTTATGGGGCCTATCCCAAAAATAAGCCTTTGATGATTTAAAGAATTTCTTATTCTCATCCCAATTACTTTCATTACCGAACATGCAACATCCCTTTGAGATCGAGACAGATGGTTCAGACTATGTTGTGGGCGTCGTTCTCACTCAACACGACCACCCCGTGGAATATCATAGTGAGACATTATTAGATGTTGTCCGTAAGTACCCTAATCACAACAAAGAAATGTACTCCATTGTGCAAAATTGTCGCTAGTGGAGACATTACATTCTTGGGAAGGAGACAATTATCCACACTAATCATAAGCCACTACAATTCATGCAGACCCAAGGAAAATTGTAGAATGACCGCCATCAAAAGTGGTCCACATACATACAACAGTTCCACCTAAACATCAAGTATAAAACATGAATTACTTACTGAGTTATTGATTTCCTTAGTCAACCTCCATTCATGACACTCACCACGGTGCTATACTCTTGCGGCCATGAGACATCCATATGGCCCCACCTCTATGAGATAGACCCTCACTTCTCCACCACCTACCAAATGTTCGACGCAAAATCAGTGGTCGCTAATTTTCATCTTCCGGACGGGTTGTTGTACTATTTGGGCCATCTCTATGTTCCATCAAGCGAGCATGCAAAGATGATTTAAGAAGCTCACTACAGTCGGGTGGAAGTGCTACAAAAAAATATATATTGCCCAAAACTTCAACAGGATGTTGTCAAGTATATCAGGTCTTGCACCACCTGTGCTATTGCGAAACCGACCAATAAGAATCAGGGCCTGTACACCCCTCTTCCTACTCCTGGAAAGCTGTGGGAATCCATCTCAATGGACTACATGTCGGACCCTTTGTCCACCAAGAGGGGAAATGAATGTGTTTTTGTGGTTGTTGATCGTTTTTCCAAGATGGAAATTCTAGCCTCTTGGAAGAACACAATCCCAAAAAACCTTGTCTCATATCGAGACAGTCATTTCCTCAACAAATTCTAGTGGAGCCTTTGGTCACTACTGGATACAAATCTCACCAAATCCACTTCCTTCCACCCATAGACAGAGGGCTAAACTGAGGTTTTCAAGTGGATGATTGTGCATATATTTCACATATACAATTCCAAGAACCCCCATGCATGGGATGAGAGTCTTCCCTATGTCCAACATAGCTACAACTGATCCCTGCATAGCTGAACTGGCCACAACCCCTTTTAGGTGGGGTTGGGATTCCAACCATTGGGCCCCATGGATGTTGCACTACCCCTGGCGACAACCTCGACCAACTTGTCTCCTGCTCCACCTGAAGCTAACAAAGCCACCTGATTCATTGAATGTATCCATCACCTTCGCTAATAGGTTCAGGACATTTTACCGAAGTCCAATGCCAAGTACAAGCAGCTCCATGACCAACACTAGGTGCCACATAAGTTTCAGGAAGACGACAAAGTTTGGTTGTACTTGCAGAAATAACACCTTACAGGGACCCATCGGAAGATACAACCACTCCGTTATGGGTCGTACACCATTACCAAGGCTATGGGTGAAAATTATTTTGAGCTCAAACTTCCCCTATCCTTGGCCTACACCCAGTCTTCAACGTGGCTCTCCTTGTTGGGTTTGTGTTATATTCTTTTCATGTGTGTGTGTGGGCATGTCAGATATGACAAATGCGTCTAACGATCCCTCGTAGTAGTTCTTTGTTTGTGTCATGTGTGTCGGGTGCTTTCCAAGAGGGGTCGCAGGGGGGGCAGGTATGCACCCCCTGGTTACGCGCAACGTTCGACACCTGAAGGTCTTTGCTATTTTTAGCGGTTTACTAAAAATAATATTGGTTTTAGGGATTAGGGTTTTTGTATCTACAGAATACCTAAAAACATTTTATATATAGTATAGTGAATGATGAAATTCGATATAATGAATATAAGAAATGTTTTCCCGGTAGAGGGTTTTCGGTATACATCTCTGTGTACTATGTGAATGAGCCATTGATTAAATTTTTTTTTTCTTAAGAATCTATATGCATTTCTTTACTTCACAGGTTTAAAACATACATGTGGTATCAGAGCTCATTTTTAGCTTCAGAGGGATGCCTTTGTTGTTGAGGTTTTGGCTTGGTCTTGATAGATCAAGTTTATCCTGGGTCTATGATAAACCTGGGTTTAGTGGGAGCTTTTGCAGTGGTGATTTGAGTGCAGAAAGAGGAACTAAAATCTTTTATAGAATCAAGATAAAGAAGTTCAATGGTAAAAAAATTGAGATATGGAAGCTGAAGATGGAGGACATTCTTGTAGACAAAGAACAATGGATCGTTGTGTTAGAATATAGAAGATGGTGTGCTCATTTTACCATTGATGATACCTTCGTCACCCAACCATAGGCCGAAGCCTCCCTCCGAGCACCTTAACCTTGACTTAGAATTCCTCCAGAATTAAACCCTAGGCTAGATAGACAAACAAAAGAGTAGTGCATCAATCCCCAATGATAACGCATCACAAAAAGCTGATCAGATAGTCCAAACCCTGGCCAAGAGATATTCAATCCAAAACTGAGAACTAGCTGCTGCTACAGCTGCACCTGCAACCCTCCTCCAAACATGCACACCAAACTCCAACTGCAGTGCGCACCAACTGGGAAACTGCAATTCTGAGATGCTGCAAATGAGAATTGGTGCCCTGTATTTATAGTAATCCTACCAGTTTTGTTGGGGACGACTTCTCCTTCTGGGTATGTGTCTGTTTAGTATATTATTATTATTTATGGCTGAATTCTTCTCTTGGAGGCTAATAGCCTAATATAAATTATCTTCTTGAGCTGACAAGGCTTCTAGGGTTATTAGCCAACACATTAGGGTTTCTCTTGCTTCTCGGAGTCTTCTATTTTCATCAGGTTCACACGTGGGGGTAAATACCTCCTGCAGCTACCATAATATTAACACTCCCTCCTAGCTAGAGAGATATTTACAAGTAATGGACTTGAGCACAAAATATACGATTTACTCGGTAGCATTAATATAGTCATCTAGACTATTTCATGACTAGATCATGAGCATCACCATCATCATTAGTTGCATCATCTCTCGAAACCATACTTCATATTAGTAATTAGATATGATGTTGGATAAGTCACTCTAACCATAGAGTGGTACAAGAGGAGTAAAAGCTCTGAACTATTTTCCGTTTGGAAAATATCTGTTCATCATTCATCTGAATGATCATTATCTCCAATAAACTGGTGATAGTCTTCAAGGGAATTAGAACAAGGATATAACACACCTGTGTCTATTCATAGTAGTTCATAACTACAATCCAGTGGTTTACTACCACATCAAGTAATACACAAGTACTTGATCAACAATGTATGGTTGTGAACGATGAAACATATTCACCACAGTAGTCCTCATCTACTGTCATATAATTTTCATAACAAACATCTGAGAGCATCCTGCATAAAAACAATGTTATGATAAAAACTATATTATCTAGGCCAATCTTTCACTCACGTCTGTGATATCTGAAAGAATGTCTGCCACCACAGTAGTCTTCATCTACATAGAAACAATGTTATGATAAAAACTGAATCATCTGGGCCAATCTTTCACTCACGTCTGTGAGATCTGAAATAGTGTCTGGCCTCAGTATAGAATATCAACAATAATCATTTGGGCCAATATTTCACTCACGTCTGTGAGATATGAAAGATTGTCTTCCCTCAATATAGAATATCAACAATGGGCTATCTGCCACATTCTTCTCAACCAAGGAAGAAGGATTATTTTTTATTTCTGAGCCTGGACCATTTCTCACCCTGGGCCATTCCTCTGACACTAAACAAAGTGTAACCTGGAGAGAATGAGTCTTCCCTCGAGAAATGTTTGGACCATTCCTTACCCTGGGCCATTCCTCCGACACTAAACAAAGAGTAACCTGGAGGGAATGATTCTACCCTAAGGAATGACTGTCCTAGACTATTCCCCACCCTGGGCTATTCTTCCGACACTAAACAAAGTGTAACCTAGAGAGAATGAGTCTACCCTTGAGGAATAACTGTTCCTGATTGCTGAGCCTGGACTATTCCCCACCCTGGGCCATTCCTCCGACACTAAACAAAGTGTAACCTGGAGAGAATGAGTCTACCCTCGAGGAATAACTGTCCAGACCATTCCCCACCCTAGTCCATTCCTCCAACAATAAAGTGTAACCTGGAGAGAATGTATAACCCTCAAGGAATGTTTGTCCTGCATCAACCTCCAAAATGGATGATTCTTCGAAACTGCTCACAAATGTGAACTTTGAAAGAATGACTGCACGGCGAGGAAGACCATACTACTTGACCACTACTCATAGTGACTGCCAAGAAGAATGATTGTCCTAGACCACTCCCCATAATGGGAAGTCGTTGTCTATGATACATTAGCAATCAATTTGCCTCCCATGTTAACTACAATGGGAAGTCACTGTCCGTCAGAAATATCAATCCACTTTCCGAATAGGAAAGCATCTGTCCAATCTGGACTATTTTTCAATTACAAAGATAAATAATATTTTTAGTGCTCCCTCCTAACTGGAGAGTTATTTCAATCACAAAAATAAATGTTTGCGTACCTTCTTCTAGTTTGGAGAGTCTTCCCTAAGAGAGTTATTTCCACGAGCTCTAGCTTGAGTATACAAGTTCTTTCATCTTGAATAGAGGCTTTACCAAAATGTATGCTTATTTGCTCATCTGTGGAGATATGTATTTCAGAAATCATTTTCTCATTTTTGGACTTCATCATGGATAGTGTAATGCTTGTACTGTAGTCTGGAACACTGAGAAGGCTTCATGTAGATCTGAACAATATAATATATCATAGTTGGAGAACTGGCACATATCCATGTGGTACTTATTTTGTCATCATGAGATCTGATCTTCTAAGTAGTCATCTTGATGTTATAGGAAATCTTCACCATGCTTCTGTTGTGCACTAGAGGTTCTCCACCAAGTTGTCTTCTTCTTGTCTGCATACATGAGTCTCTTTCTGGTATGCCTCAAAGTCTTGAGATTGCTCTTTATACATTCTTTATTCAATTTCTCTGGAGAACATTCTTTGCATTTATCTGATATAGAATTTTGACTCATGGATGTTTGTGGATGATATAATGACTTATATAGAGATAAGTATGGTGTACTGGAACAATCAATCATCATAGTCTCCTCCCTCCATCTAAGAGAATCTCTGGTTCTGGATCTCACAATGCTTTCATTCATAAGTCCTCTGTGCATTGTTCTTCATCATGACTTTCAGTTCTTATGCTTGATTGCTTTCATATCAGGCTTGGTAATCTTGTGATTATTGATGTAATGTCTGGTTTTTCCGGCTTTTTCTTTCTTTCTTGGAATCTTCATGTTCTTCTTCATGTTTTTTTTTTAGCTCTTGGGTCCATGGAGTTTCTTATAGATTCCATGCCCTAGAGATTCCATTTCTTACCTTCATCATCAACTCATGGATCTGGATGGACAACCAGGAATACTTTAAGGCTTCTCTTCAAAAAGGTCTTTTTCTGCGGTTGAGCTGAACACGTACTGTCTTTTCATGGCTTCTACCATGGATATATATATATATATTTTTCATCATCTTCAATAGATCATAGGATTAGCTCCCTCCTAATCCTTGCTTCATGTAAGAGTGCATATAATCGGCTCCCTTCGTCTAATAGAGTCCATACTTCCATCTGCATCCTTATTGTCTTCTGTAATATATGATTGGCTCTTCTTGTCTGAAAAAGTCCACGCTTCCATCTTAGTTGTCGTCATAAGTCTTTCTCCAATTTCTCTTGATGTCTGACTTCTAAGTCTCTTCAAGATTGATTCGTCTTATCTTGCAGTAGCTTCCACATGATTTGCATTTCATCCTTTCATGTGTATTATCTAATGATATTCATTCTTATCTTGTTTTTCTTCCATAGGTATAGTTCTTCTTGGAACACATTATCTTCCAAGAGATAGATATACAAGATATGTACAGGGACGATGCAAGCAAGATATGTACAAGAAAATAAGAAGAGTGTTGTTACCTTTTAGTAGAAGAAGTCTCTTCCATCCTGCTTAGTCTTCTTTGCAGGTTCCTTTTCTTCGGCAATCGATGCTTCGTGTTTCTCCTTCCTTTTCTTTAGCTCGGGACACTGATTCCTATAGTGACCATACTTTTGACAGTTGAAGCACTGTATTTCTAAAATGTCTTTTCTTTGTTTTGGCTTCCTTCTTGAATCGAACTTTCTTTTGTCCCTGAAGTTATTGAATCTTGTTGTGAAGGCTTGATCATCGTACTTCTTTTGAGGTTTCTCTTTTGCATTGATCCTTGATTCTTCTTGAGCACAACAAGTCCAAAGTTCTTCAAATGTCGGGTATTCCTTCCTTGTGTTCATGCTTGCAGCAAATGAAACCCATGTCTTGGGAAGACCATTGAGTACTATGTTCACCAATTCCTTTTCTGAGGTGATCTCTTCAATAGCTTGTAGTTGATCTCTTAGCTAGGAGATCCTTACAAAGTATGATGTTATGTTGTTGTCATCATTCATCTTCATGTAACAGAGCTCATTCTTCAAACTCATAACTTGTCCAATGTTTCTGACTGAGAAGATATTTGTTAGGGCATCGTACATCTTCTTCGATGAGTCAAGATGGGAGATGTAGGGTATCAAGTGTTCTTTTATAGAATCCACTATGATACTCATGGCATTGATGTCAATATATTTGAACTTCTCCATAGTTGCAATGTTCTACGATTCCTTCTCTTTTCCTTCTTCAAACTCTGGCTTCAAAATCTTTCCTTTCACAATATCCAGCAATTTATTCTTGGCAAGGATGAGGTCAATCCTTGTCTTCCATGCTCTGAAGTTAGAGGCTCCTTCTAACTTGTTCTCAGACTTCATAGAGTTAGTTGTGGCTTGCTTGACTTGGTCAAACCCTAGATTTGACCAGAAATTCAAACTTCATGTCTTGGCTTTCTGAGAGTATCAGGAAATGTGTTGGGCTAGGCGCATTGATTTGACCAGAGATTAGGTCAATATATTCACTTAAGGTGCCTCAATGAGAGGATTAGGGTTTCTGCAACTACTTCTGCTGGTAACCCTAGTTGCAGTGCTCTTGGAAACTGCTTCTACTAGTAACCCTAGTGGCAATACCTCAACGAGCTCAATATCTAGCGGTTATGTTTCCTTCCAGCGTTTTAGTTTGACTGAAGGGGTGTGGTCCCATAACCTGTTAGAATATAGAAGATGGTGTGATCGTTTTACCATTGACGATACCTTAGTCACCCAACCATAGGGAGAAGCCTCCCTCCAAGCACCTTAACCTTGAATGAGAATTCCTCCGGAGGCAAACCCTAGGCTAGATAGCCAAACAAAAGAGTAGCACATCAATCCCCAATGATAGCGCATCACAAAAAGCTGATCAGATAGTCCAAACCCTAGCGAAGAGATATTCAAGCCAAAAATGAGAACTAGTTGTTGTTGCAACTGCACCTGCAACCCTCCTCCAAACCCGCGCACCAGAATACATCTGCAGTGTGCACCAACTGGGAAACTGCAATTCTAAGATGTTGCAAATGAGAACTAGCGCCCTGTATTTATAGTAATCCTACCAGTTTTGTTGGGGCTGACTTCTCCTTCTGGGTATGTGTCTGTTCAGTATATTATTATTATTTATGGTCGACTTCTTCTCTTGGAGGCTAATAGCCTAATATAAATTATCTTCTTGAGCAGACAAGGCTTCTAGGGTTATTAGATAACACATTAGGGTTTCTCATGCTTCCCAGAGTCTTCTATTTTCGTCAGGTTCACACGTGGGTGTAAATACCTCCCACAACAACCATAATATTAACACGCTGTGTATCCTAGTACACAACCTACTAGTACATCGTCTACTAGCACACATGCTACTAGTACACAACCTACCAGTACAAAAGCTACCAGTACACCACCTACCAGAATGGGAGAAGTTGGACAAAAGAGAAAGGAGTACTATTTGACCCTGCCTGGAAAGTTCGATGTTGTTGAATGTCTCAGGAGAATCTACAGCCAAGGAAATATGGGATAAGTTGGGGAATTTGTATCAATCAAAGTCCCTGGTAAACAAGTTGTTTCTCCGAAATAAGTTGTATCATCTTAGGATGGAAGATGGAGATTTTGTGACAGAACATCTAAATTCCCTTAATACTCTGGTAAGTCAACTTGGCTCTGTTAATATTACGATTGCAGAAGAAGATAAGTGTATTACTTTGTTATGTTTTTTTCCAGACTCTTGGGATAATATGGTTGTAGCAATAGGTAGTACCACTCAATCTACATTGAAGTATGAGGATGTAGTTTCATTCTTGTTATTTGAAGAGATGATGTGAAGAAGCATGGATGGTCACAACACAAATTATTTATTTGTAAGAGGGCGTACCCAAGACAAGAACCCTGGTAAGACTTCGGGGTGGAGATCTAAATCTACAGGTAGATCTAAGTCTCCAGGAAAATCTTTGAGGAAATGCTGGAAGTGTGGTAAAATAGGGCATTATAAGAAAGATTGCAAGTCTAAGAAGGATGAAAAACCAAAGGGATCTGATATTACCTCTTCGACAGAGGCGAAAACCTCCACTGAAGAAGGAGGTGATGTTTACCTGGCATCTACAAGTACACATGCACACTGTGATGTATGGTTGATCCAATCAGGTGCATCATACCAAATGACTCCTCACATGGAGTGGTTCTCTGAATATGAAAAATACGATGGTGGTGATGTATTCCTAGGAGATGAATCAACAACAAAAATCTTGGGATGTGGAAGGCTTAAGTTGCTGCTAAAATATGGAAGGATTAGAACTCTCCCTGGGTTTTGCACATTCCAAAACTAGCCAGGATCCTAATATCTGTAAGGAATATGGATGATGCAGGAGTGGATACTGTATTTGGAAAGAACACTTGCAAGATGGTACGAGGAGAAATGGTGTTGATGAGGGGATTTCGGTGTGGAACTCTGTAGAAGTTGCTGGGAAGCACTAATACTAATGGGTGTAATAGTTCTGTTTTCCCTAAACATAGAAATAAAGAAGACAAGACCAATATTGTCCCTGGAAAGAAGACTATGTTGTGGCATCAAATACTGGGACATATTAGATAAAAGGTCCTTTGAACACTACACGGTAAAGGTATGGTTGAAGGTATGTCTAATTGCACTCTGGATTTTGATTTCTGTGAACATTGCATATATGGTAAACATAATCGAGTAAGATTCCCATCTGGTGCTACAAGAGCAAAGGGGATCTTCGAGTTGATACACAATGATGTGTTTGGAACTATTCCTATTACATCCTTAGTTAAATCTGTGTATTATGTTTCATTCATAGATTATTTTTCAAGGAAAACATGGATTTATTTTCTTAGAAAGAAATCTGAGGTATTTGATAAATTTAAAGAGTTTAAGGCTATGGTAGAAAATCAGACAAAGAATAAAATAAAGGTATTTAGAACAGATAATGGTGGAGAATTCTGTGGAAATGAATTCAAAGAATTCTATAAGAAGTGTGGTATAGCAAGGCAGAACACTACTCCATACACTCCTTAGCAGAATGGAGTTGCAGAAAGGATGAACAAGACACTGATGGAAAAATCAAGGAACATGCTCAGCGGTGTCAGGTTAGGACAAGAATACTGGGTAGAGGCAGTGGGTACAACATGCTACCTAGTCAATCGATCACCTTCATCATCATTGGATGATAAAACTCCACACTAGGTATGGTCTAGAAAGAAACCCTGTCTTCAACATCTTAGAGTGTTTGGTTTTGATGCTTATGTACATGTTCCAAAGGAAAATAGAAGTAAGTTGGATAAAAGTATGAAAAGTGTATCTTTATTGGTTATAAAGATGTTGTGAAAGGTTATAAGCTTTGGAACCCAGAAACCAAGAAAACTTTTTACAGTGGAGATGTTGTTTTCAGAGAGGTAAAATATGTGTCCAAACAGGAATTCCTACCAATGCAAGATGAACCTGAGAAAATAGAGCTTCAGCTGGATGATGAAAAATTAGAATCATTTGAAGAAGAGGAAGTAGAATAAGAGGAAGAAGAACCTCATACCCCAGTATTGAGGAGATCAGTGAGAGATAGAAGGAAAACAGAACGGTATAGTCCACCTGATTTTCGTTCCAATTTTTCTTTATCTATTGTTGATGATGATCCTAGAACTATCAGGGAAGCAGTGAATTCAGAGGATAGTAAACTTTGGAAGAAGCCCATGGTTGAATAAATGGATGCCTTGGATAAGAATGAGGCATGGGATATAGTTGAGTTGTCAGTTGGAAGAAAATTCATTGGTAGCAAATGGCTGTTTAAGAAGAAGTTTAATGCACAAGGTAAAGTGGAGAAATACAAAGCTCGGTTAGTAGAAAAAGGTTATTACAAAGTTGAGGGAATTGAATTTGGTTAAATTTTTTCTCCTGTTGCTAAGTTAACTTCTATTAGATTTCTTTTATCTATTGCTACTTCTTTTGATCTCGAAGTGGAACAGATGGATGTGAAGACAACATTCCTACATGGGGATCTGGAAGAAGAAATCTACATGAAGCAGCCAGAAGACTTTGTAGTGAAGGGAAAGAAAGAGCTGGTCTGTAAGCTAAAGAAGTCACTATATGGTCTGAAGCAATCACCTAGGATGTGGTACCAAAAGTTTGACACATACATCGTTGGATTGGGATTTGTAAGAAGCATGGATGATTACTGTGTATATTCCAAGCAGGTTGGTAATCACTTCATTTATGTAGTGTTGTATGTTGATGACATGTTGTTGGTAGGAAATAACATGGATGCTATCAAGGAGGTGAAATAACAACTATCCTCCAAATTTGACATGAAGGATCTCAGTGTTGCTAACTTCATTATGGGAATGGAGATTAAAAGAGATTGTGCAAATAGGAAACTTTGGTTGAATCAGAGAAAATATGTTGAGACAATATTGCAGAGGTTTAATATGCATGGAAGTAAACTGGTCAAGGTTCCTATTCCTATAGGTGTAAAGTTATCTGCAAATTAGTGCCCCAATACATAAGAAGAAGAAGAGGACATGTCCCATGTTCTGTATGCCAGTGCAGTTGGCAGTTTGATGTATGCAATGGTCTATACTAGACCGAACATTGCACATGCAATGGGATTTTTTATCAGGTTTATGTCAAAAATAGGGAAGGAGCATTGGACAACAATAAAGAGGGTCTTCAGGTATCTTCGTGGCACTACCAGTTATAGATTGTGCTACCAAGGAAGACTAGGATTGGACAGAGTGGTGGACATACATGGCTTTGTTGATGCATACTGGGATGGAGATCTGGATCACAAAAGATCTACAAGTGGGTATGTGTTTACCCTATTTGGATGAGCAATCAGTTGGATGAGAAAAAGACAGGTTGTAGTGGCACTCTCAACTACAGAAGATGAATACATGGCAGCCACTCATGCAAGCAAGGAAGCAATGTGGTTACAAAGATTGTGTTCAGGTATTGGGTTGGTACAACAAGCATTGAGATTAGATTGTGACAGTTAGAGTGCAATCTTCCTGGAAAAGAACCCATCTTATCATTCAAAGACAAAGCATATTGATGTTCAGTATCACTTTGTGAGAGACATGGTTGAGGAAAAGAAGGTGCTTCTGGAAAATGTTGACACTTTGAAGAATGTTGCAGATTCATTCACAAAGTCTGTGAGCACAGAAAATTTCTGCTGGTGTAGAGTAACAATGGACGTTTCTACCTTGGATTGTTCACTATATAATCCCCTAGACCCCTGGATGCAAAGAAAACAACAAGTGGGAGAATGTTGTTCATGTGTTATATTCTTTGCATGTGTGTGTGTGGGTGCGTCAGATATGACAAATGCATCTGACAATCCCTCGTAATAGTTCTATGTTTGTGTCGTGTGCACTGGGCACTTTCCTAGGGGGGTCCCAGGGGGGGACAGATATGGCCCCCTGGTTACACGTAACATTTGACACCGGACGGTTTTTTTTATTTTTAGCGGTTTACTAAAAATAATCTCGATTTTAGGGATTAGGGTTTTGGTATCTACAGAATACCTAAAAACATTGTATATATAGTATAGTGAATGGTGAAATTTGATATAATGAATATAAGAAAGGTTTTCCCAGTTGAGGGTTTCCGGTAGATATCTCTCTGTACTATGTGAATGAGACATTGATTAAATTATGTTTTTCTTAAGAATATATATGCATTGCTTTACTTCACAGGTTTAAAACTTACACTCCTTTGGCCATATTTCCCACCATTATTGGACACCTCATAGATAGCAGAGCAGTTGACACCAACACAACTCAAATTTGACTACATGCAATAGGAATCTAGTGATCATATTGTGGAAACATGGGTCAACGGAAATAGATAAGAAATGATCTTTATTTATCTAGTTTTCAAAGTAGGGCAGCTCCTGCACCAAGGAAAGTGGCTCACCTGAGGCGAAATTCAACAGAAATTTCCTCATTTGATGGGGGAACTCAACGCAATGGATACCATTGCTTCCTAAGGGGGGAGGATTAATCCATGTTGATTTCAGTGGCCTCACACCTTTTCCAATTGGTTCATTTTGATAGTTTTCTAGTTTGGTAGTTCTTTCCTAGTTTTCGGGTCCCCGACTTCCGGGGTCATTTTGAGGCCCTAAACAATGTTTTTAGGGCTCGGCATAGTCAAAATTTAATTAGAGATAAATTCTAGTGTCTACATGTTTAGTCCTTCGATAGACCTTTGCAACGGGCTATCGTGTGCATAACAAAAAGATCCCATGAAAAATTTATGACCCCGAGAACTTGATGTACTAGCTTACCCCAACGGGGCCCACATGACTTTTGGTGTTTCATCTCCTAGGGTTAGGTTTTTTGATGTCTAGGGTTTTGGCATTCATGTTTATTGTAAAAATGCCTTAAGCGCCTCATTGTAATCATCTTTTTGCGAATGAGAACAATCATCACATTTCTTCTCAGAGATAAGCCGCCACCATTCCAACAATCTTGTTTCTGCTGCATTTTACAATTTCGGCTTATTTTCTTATTAATAGAAACTGATTTTACTGTATCTCTGTTATTTTGTGTTAAATATATTTTAATAATTTGTATTCATTTTGTTCTTCGCATAAAAACCAGATCACTCCAAGAGTCAGGAAAAATTTCAAAACCAGTCTAAGACGAGTGGAACCCTTGGAGCACAAAGGTTCTCCTTGAAGGGAATGTCGCGTAATTAAAACTAGAATCAATAAATCTAGGTGGCCTAGAAAACATTGAAAAGTTTAGTCCTTGTTGGAATAAAATGATTAATTAAATAGTAAATTATTAATTATAAAGCCTAAAAAAATTATAATCCTAAGTCTAAGACTAAGTGTAAGTCGAAATTTAAATAAAGGACTAAATAAAGGACTAAGTGTATGACCAAACTCTAGAAAAAAGGGGAATAAAATCTAAAGGTTGGATTAAATGCACATGTGTGCATGAAATTAGTAAAAGGGATTTTTAAATAGAAATAAATAATAACTTGAGAGAATATGAGTACACATGGAATAGAATCTTGAGTCAACCTACCACTAGTCTAAATAGAAGAATACTCATAATCCAACTAAGATCTAGTTAGATACACTCATTAAATGAGAATTTGGGGAACAAAGGGACAACTAAGAGAAAACATAAGAACACATTGGGGAATGTGAGGGAGATTGGCTTTTTAAGTAAAATAGAAATGGTAATTACTTGTGCAACTTGGGGAAAGTGTGACAAGTGTGTGGGTGAATAATCCTAATTTAATTAATTAAAAATAAATCAATTGTGCATCATGACATATGTCATTGGGGATTTTTCTATAAAACAAATGTGGTAGAAGGGAAATGGATCTAACTTATGCTTGGTAATTTTATGCTGCCAAAATTTTGTGGATTTTGTTTTACTTGTGAGAGTTGGGAGACCAATCTTTAAGAAAGAATGGAAACTCTTCCTTGCGAAGCAATCCTTGGAGATATTGTTTGTTGGTTTCTTGTGTGTGGCCCCTTTTTTTCTTTGGGGGATAAGGGTGAAGAAGAGTACCCCTAGCCTTGGTTGGGAGGTACCGATGAAGTTCTGGATTAGCAGACAAAGGACGAAACAGTGTGAATTTGCGATCAATCTCACCGACCAATTTATTTCGAATACGATATTTTTATTTATTATTTATTTGCTAAGTTCACTAAATTCTCAAGTAAATTTCGATTGAATATTGTATTGATCTGCGATTTTGTTAGACTATTATTTCAAATATATTCAATACGTGCATAAACATATGATACATTATCTACAGTAACTACAATTTAATCTCGTTAAAAAATGGATTTGTGTTGAATGATGGCATTAACCAATGGTTTAATGTATACATATAGAGAGAGAGAACTCACTGCGTTTATAGCAGGTTTGGTATAATTTGTTATGAAATTGATGCATAAGTTATTAAAACGATTCGTAGAACATGCGTTGATTTATATTTATGTTTATGTATAAATTGTTATAAATTTTTAGAACTTGCGCGGATTGATATTTTGTTGATGAATAGATTATAAAATATATACAGGAACCATGCATTGGATTGGTATTCTATTATAGTTAGATAAAATTTAATGATACAAGTAGATTAAAATTCCCTACATGTGTTTATAATAGTGGATCTCAATGAATACTTAGTATTCCATACGATCAACAAAATTCCTTGATGTTACAATGACAACAAAAAAATTAATAACAATATTTCTCTTCCTTAACACTTGACCTAGCGCACACCATACTGTTTAGTTTTCATTGCTTTCATTATCCAGATATAGCCACATGCTAACTCGACGTAAATTCTCCCTTACCATGTCAAATCAGTTTACTGTTGGTTCTCTTCATTATAACCGGACATTGGTCTAAGGGTATCCGAATGTTGAAGGTACATATCACTTGTCTAAGTGATAGAGGTGTTCTCCTTCTCTAATCTAGCGTGTTTCTGATGAGCTTATGATCTTAGAGATTAGTCTGAAAACTTCATAGAATATCTTGATGAGCAATCGTGACTAGGATTCTTGTCATAATTTGTCTATATTTTCAGGATAGGACCGAACTTATTTGATCCTCAAAGGAGCCATATTTTTATTACCAGGGTGGTCATGCTTACGTGTAATGGAAGTTGTGTCAATTGGTGAAACCAAGTAAAAGTCATCATTTTCGTTTTTGTTGAGTTAGTCTTTACCCTCACTTTAACTCATTCTGTTAATTGCGATAGGATCATGATTGATAGATCTGTGTAGAACATTAATTAAGTGTTGATGAAAGAGTATTTAGGATTTTTCCTTCGCCGATCCAATCGATCCTTCTGGATTTTGAGGACAGATTCATGTCACTAGAATCCATAGACCTGTCGACATTTGATTCCTAGGTATCCTTGTTCTAATGGGTATGGACGTAAGACTTTATTGAAATGTCAAATACGGTGGTCTCTTGACAATCGATGTATATTGACTGACTAATGATTTTGCCTTTAATCTTAATCTTACTAACTTTTGACATCCCTCCAATGAATTTTATAGCCTAAGACACGAGTCTAGTATGTTAAATTAGTTTAGCACCCACTGTTGTTTTTGACAAGTAATTAATATTACTACAATATTAAAAGTTTCGTTGTTATGTTAAGGAGCTGGTGCTTATATTGGGTTCTCTGAGAGATGCTATATCTTACGATAATAATTAATTCTCTTACTGGAATTTGACAGTAGTCGATACAAGATTTCTATCATCGTAAAGGGTTAGTGTATCGAACTGACTAAGTAACTACCCTAGAACCATGTTATTCCTATATCTCTTATGGGTTCGACATTTTTACCTGATTTTATTTTCTATCTTGCTCGATTGGAAGCCTACGAAGATTATCAACTTTCATGAACTTGGTGTATTGATTGATAGTTCAACCTTCGAACCTGAGATTTTAGTTATGCTTGGTAGAATTTTTGCGAGGGAAACAATTTATCATGTCTCGATTTTCCTTGTGTACCTAAGGTGTATCCTCTATTTCAGTTCTCATCTAGTCTCTAACCAACGATTGTATTTAGGTTTTGGATGTCACAATTAATCTCTAACTACATCGGTTAACACCAATTGACTAATTTGGAATGTATAGATAATTAATTCTCGGTTCCTAGACTCAAGTTTAAATGTAAATCCAGTTGGCGCATATGGAATGGATGCACCTCGTGCACTCTTTTAGGTAGGCTTATCTGACTGTTATATTCTTCGTTAATGTTATTTAATGTGTAATAATGCTGTAGGTAAAATAATCAAAGGATTTAGTAGATACGTAATGGTTTGGGATGTTATGAATCAATAGTTATAGAACCATTAATGATTAACTACATAATTATCATAATGATATTTAATATATTATAAAGTGTTACCATGTAATCTCGTGCGTTGATAATGATATAAAAATTTAATGAATGAAACGAAAGTGATGCTTAATTAGGAAGAATGCTCAAGAATTAATTATTTTAGTGTGAATGTTGCATACTTCGGAATATTTACTCATCTATTGAAAGTTATAGGATTATTGTTGTCAATTGTGATTAGAGGTATGATTTCACTATAATTATGAGTATAAAATTGAAGAGAATTGATTATTCCAATGAGGGTAATATGTATATTGTTATGTTAAATTTCAGTATTACCTGTTTAGTACTTAATAAGTAGATTATATACTTTCGTAATAAGTGGAAAATTCTTGTTATTCTTCATAACAAAAATTATATAATGTTTCTTGTTCAATACTTTTGAATATTTCGTAAAGGTTTCCTTAAGCGTAGATGATTATTATATTGTCCCTGAAGGATTGATGTTTAAGTATTGTTGTTGATATAATTGGAATTGAATTTTGTGATCGTTGAGGAATCTGAGTAGATAATAATTGTTCAAGTTCTTAAGAATTGTGTAAATTATCTCTTATTGAGTTTTGACCTATCATGGATGTAATAGTGGTTGAGTTTTGTCGATATTTTAGTTTGCATTGCTAGTCTTGAGATCTTAAATGGTCAAAATCAATCAGATGAATCCTGGACTTGAGCATTGATTATGTGTCTTGGAGGTATTAACCTTGCAGGGTAGGTTGGGCAGATACATATCATTTTTATCTTGATGTGATTTGATTGATCTACTTGTTGAAATCGATTCCTTTATGTGTAAGGATGTAGATGAGAATAGGTGTAATTATTGATGTATGTTAAAGTTGTGTATCCTTGTTCTAACTGATGTTGTTCTAAAAAAAATAAAAACATTACCACTATTGTACTCACTTACATTGATGTCATAACAGAGGGGTCGTTACATATGGTATCAGAGTGGGTTCAACCCTGCGGCATTGGACCATTATGCCATCCACTATGTTAATGTAAATTATTAATGAGGTATCACTAATTCTGAAATTATCCATGGAGGTAAACATGGTTAGAGCACGTAGGGGAAGTAGACAATGTGGTTCTAGAGGAAGAGGTGTGACACCTTCGATAGTATCCACTCGAGAGGAGTATAACCCCTAGGGAGAATAGAAGACTATTGAGAAGGAGCAGGTTTCTGTGGGAGATGTCGTAGGTATGATGAGATCCTTCCAGAGGATGTGAGAGGCATTGATCAACCGCTTGGATCGAGATGAGGGAAGAGATTCTATGCCCAATGAGGGTTCACATCACGCTGCATCTGGTAGTAGTAGCATACACAAATAACTAAAGAAGGTGAAGTTTCCCTAGTTCTGGGGTTCCACGGACAGCTTAGCCACTGAGGGATGGTTGGAGAACATGGAGATGTGCTTCACACTTCGTGATTACACCTCCAACTTGAAAGTCCTCATGGAGTTCTTTCAGCTGAAAGGGAGTGCTCTAGTTTGGTGGCAGACACTCCTACCTTAACTACACATGCTCGTTGAAGACGTGTCATGGGAATTGTTCGAGGAACGATTCTGAGAGAGGTATTTGTCGGATGAATTCATTGAGTGTCGGCTTAATGAGTTTAATTCCTTACGACAGGGTAGTTGTATGGTCTCGAAGTATGAGGCTATGTTCATGGAGTTATTGAGGTATGCTCCACATATGAACATGAAGAAGTTAAAGGTCAACAAGTTTTTGTTTGGCATTAACTTCAACATTCGTGTGAAGGTGATGCTGGAGCATTGCATTCACAACCATCAGTGCACACGTGGAGGAGAGAAGGATGACATCTCAGCAATGTGAAGCTCAAATCAAGCATTTATTCAGAAATTAAATTGGTTGTTGGGATATTTTTGAAAACAAAATTTTAAATTGTAACCTGTTTGTAAATTCTTCAGGACTGTAAGAGATCGCAGGCATGGAGTGTTGACTCTGCCTCACAAAAATTAACAGTTATTGTAATAGAAGCACTAGTTAGGTGATAGTTGAATTCTGAATTTAATAGATTTCAGGAAAGGACACGAGAGCTCAGGGAGCCGGTCCTTAGATAGTTTTTCAATTAAATTATAATAGATGGATGTGAATAGGTAGTAGTAAGAAGTAGTAGGAGATGAGTAGAACATAATAGAATGGGGTAAAGAGACTATGTAATTTTCGTTTTATGAATGAATAGAACAGACGAAAATTGTCCCGAATCTGTTTTGAGTTATGTTCATCTTGAGTATGAATGGATGTATGTTATTTGTGTATGTGTAGTAATTACAATCCATTTTCTATGCATGAATAATAGAGAGAGAGTGATTGTATGAATCCATAATGAGACTGGATAAGTTTCAGTTGTTCTTCTACTAAACCGTGTATGCAAGGTGTGCATTTCCTAACACAAGGTGTGTGTTGACTGAATTGTGGAACGATTCAGGAAAAGGGGGTTCAGAGAAAAACAACGGAACTTAGGAGTCCATATGCAAGGAGTGCATAGGACCCAGAAACGACCAAGCATCAAAGAACCAGGAGGACGAGCGCCAGATGGGCCGGAAGTAATTTTCTCTTTGAGAAAATCCTTCAAATTGAGCTATTATAAATCTTCTAAGGGAGAAATCTCAGGAGGGATAACACCTTCAAGAAAGCATTGACGAAGTCTAGAGGAGGCAGATTTGTCAAAGAGAACAAAGTTGATCAACAACTGTGGAGACGGACTGATTTCCCAAGTTTGGGAAGGGCATCATAAAAGCTCAGGAGGAAGGGGACAGTAGTTGTTAGATCTCAAGTGTGAGAGTCAACAACCATTGGATCTGGAAGAAGGTACTCGAGGTTTAACCCATGTATAAACAGAGGAGAAGGCCCATCAAAGTTCTTGAAAGGACGTGGACCGTCGATCTAGTTGGATCGTTGTCGTTGATCTCTAGGTAGATTTCGTCATTTCGGTATTTCGGCTACCGGGGATGCAACGGGTAAGAGTTCGGGACTCTTGGCCCATGAAACCCCGAAATAACATAAGTCATTATATCATGAAGGGTCTCAACCGTTGATTCTCTTGAGGGGTGCCATTTCGTGTTTCAACATTTAGGCAGTTCCAAAGACAAGGAGTCGGGCGTTTTTGCAGCGAAAACCCTGAAGTCATGAAATGCGACACGCCTTCGGAGTAGGACTGTGGTCATGGGGGAAGTGGTCACATGGACCGAGGTTTGGCCAGAGGCTAATCATTATTGAGCCTATTTTGGCATTTCGACATTTCAGAGTTTGGGGGATCGAAGAGTCAGAGAACTCAACATTAGGATTCACCAAGTCACGAAATGCGAAAAGGTGCCTATTTGGCATTGCCCGAGGTTATGGCACCTTGGTCACTTGGAGGAGGTGAAGCTCATGTTTTGTTCCTAGTTTCACAGGCGGGTTTCATTGAATAGAGGGACCTATGGATTTTTCAAAAAGGTTCCAATCGGGAACCAGAGAGTTGTTTCAGCTCGAAGAGGGAGAAGACAATCCAGTGACCGGGAGGTCGCGGACCCCAAGGGGAGGGGGTTTGCATCAGGTGGTATCAGAGTGCAGATTAAGCTTGTTTGCAAGACAACATATAAATAATAAGAGAGGGAATATTGGTATCCTTGTGGTATCAAAGAAATTTCACTTTTGTGGAAAGGTGACGTAGTGAAGTCATGCTGCCAAGGAGATGCAGAGCGAATATAGAGATGGAAGAAGAAATGAGGTGACTTCAAATGAGATTGGATGCCATGGAGATAGTGCAGCGAAGAGCACCAGATATTGGTTATGTCATTGAAGATGAGAGTGAAGAAGAGGCAAAAGATGGTGAAAATGTAGCCGAGGACACTGCACAGGACCCCTTGATAAAAGATGTTTCAAAAATAGGCGCTAGAGCAAGGATAGAGGTACCTATGTATGAAGGTAATTTGGAAGTCGAAGAATTGTTAGACTGGATACGTGCTATGGATAAATACTTCGATTATGAAGATATCGAAGAGGACAAGATGATAAAGCATGCAGTGAAAAGACTGAAAGGCCATGCAACGTTATGGTGGGATGAACTGCAAGTCGAGCACAGAAGGAATGGTAAGCAGAAAATTAAGAGTTGGGATAGGATGATAGCTAAGATGAAAATGAAATTCATCCTAAAGGATTATGAGATCAATATTTATAGAAGATTGCAGAACCTGAAACAAAGAGGTTTATTAGTGAAGGAGTACACTGAAGAATTTTACCGACTGAACATCAGGGCTGGACAGAAATAAAATGAAGATGAGAAGACAACCAAATATATAAATGGGTTGAGATATGAAATTCAAGAAGATATCATCATGATGTCTGTCAGTAAAGTTGAGGATGCTTATCAAGCAGCCTTGAAAGATGAAGAAAAAATAGCCAGGAGGCAAAGCCAATGAAGCAGAGGCGGAAATTTGAGTCGAGGCAAAGGAACCAGCAGGGAGAAATTCAAAGCCGGAAGCTGAGAAACATCATAGTCACCAAGAGAAAGGTAGAAGCTATAAAGAAGGACAATATGGTGGACGAAGTTCTTTTTCCAGAGGAAAAGGAAGAGGAAGAGCCAGAGGTGGCATAGTTAAATGCTACACCTGTAGAAAGGAAGGACATAAATCATGGGAATGTCCTGACATAAAACAAGAAGGCAGAGAAGCACACATTACCGAAGAAGAGAAGCATGTGGAAACAGAAGCCACAGAAGGAGGAAGAAACCTCATGATGAGGAAAGTTCTTCCCAAACCAGAAAAGGACCTAGAGGAACCAGTCCAGCGAATAAGCCTGTTTAAAACTGCTTACAAGTCGAAGAACTGAGTTTGTAAGGTGATCATAGACAGTGGGAGCACTGACAATCTAGTATCCATGGATATGGTGGAGAAGCTAGAACTGAAGATGACTGCACATCCAAAGCCATACAAGGTATCGTGGTTGCAGAAAGGACATCACGTCATGGTAAGTCAACAATGCCAAGTTGAATTTAAAATAGGAGGTTACAAAGATGAAATATTGTGTGATGTAATCCCTATGGATGTCTGTCATATTTTATTGGGTAGACCATGGAAATATGGACGAAAATTTATTCATGATGGCAGGAATAATACCTATACTTTAGAAAAAAATGGTAGGACACATATGTTGTTACCCATAAAAGATAAAGAAAAGAAGACAGAAGCTAGTTTGAGCATACTTCTCATGAGTGGGAAGGAACTCTTGAAAGAAGTCAAGGGAGAGAAAGAAATACAATTTGTTGTGGTGAGGAAGCCAAGAGTGATCCTTACAAATACTTATGTAGAGGATTTTCCTGTAGAAATCTAGAAACTGTTAGAAAACTTTGATGATATAGTTGTGGATGAGTTACCACACTCATTACCACCCATCAGGAGCATAAGCCATCACATTGACCTTATTCCAAGGGCTAGTATACCAGACAAAACTGCTTATAGGTTGACACCTAGAGAGAATGAGGAGGTAAAAAGCCAAGTCTAGGAGTTGTTGGACAAAGGGTTGATCCGGAAAAGATTAAGCCCATGTGCAGTACTAGCTGTATTAAGTCCAAAGAAAGATGGAGGATGGAGAATGTGTACAGATTCGCGAGCCATCAACAAGATAACCATTCGATACAGATTTCCTTTACCAAGAATGGATGATTTGATGGATTGTTTGAGTGGAGAAAGCTATTTCTCAAAGATAGACTTGAAGAGTGGATATCATCAAATAAGAGTGAGAGAAGGATATGAATGGAAAACAACATTCAAGATGAATGAAGGATTGTTTGAATGGTTGGTCATGTCGTTTGGGTTAACAAATGCACCCAACACATTCATGAGATTGATGAATGAGGTGTTGAAAGACTTCATAAGCAAATTTTTCATAGTATATCTGGATGACATACTAATCTTCAGCAAAACAAAAGGAGAACACTTAAGACATCTGACAACAGTGATGGTAAGATTGCAGCAAGAGCAGTTGCTGATAAATCTAAAGAAGAGTTCTTTTATGAAGAAGGAGCTCATATATTTGGGCTTCGTAGTATCTTCAAATAAATTAAAAATGGACCCAGAAAAGGTGAAAGCGATTAGAGAATGGCCATCACCGAGTAGTATATTTGAGGTAAGAAGTTTTCGTGGGTTAGTAAGTTTCTGTAGAAAATTTATCAGAAATTTCAGTGGCATATGTGCACCCATACTGGATACTTTGAAGAAGAAACACAAGTCCTTCACTTGGACAGAGGAAGCTGAAAGAAATTTCAAAATGTTGAAAGAAAAAATTACAGAGCAACCAATTTTGGTCTTGCTAGATTTTGAGAAAACATTTTAGCTGAAATGCGATGTAAGCGGATTTGCTATTGGCGCAGTCTTGAGTCAAGATAATAAGCCAGTTGCTTATTTAAGTGAGAAACCGAATGAAGCCAAGAAAAGGTATTCCACGTATGACAAGGAATTCTACGCAGTGATTCAAGCTTTGAAAAAATGGAGGCATTGTCTAATCCCCAAAGAATTTGTCTTGTATAGTGATAATCATGCTTTGCAATTTATTACTAGGCAAGAAAAGCTGAATAAAAAACACGCAAAATGGGTAGAATTTATGAAAATTTTTACTTTTGTTATCAAGCACATTGTTGGGACTGCTAACAAGGTTGCAGATGATTTGAGCAGAAGAAGTTTGATTATACAGGAATTCCAGGTGGAAACATTGGGGTTCGAACACCTCAAGGAGATGTATAAAGAAGATGCAGATTTTAAAGAAGCTTATGAGGCATGCAAGGATCCTTTGTTGGGAAACATAAGCCCATGGACTGAATATTTAATTCAGGATGGATTATTTTTCAAGGGGAGCCAATTATATATTCCAAAGTTCTCAATGAGGGACAACCTGCTGAAAGAAAAACACAGTGGAGGTTTGGCTGGACACTTTGGTCACGATAAGATGTTTGCACAACTGAGTAATTCGTACTATTGGCTGAACATGAGGATAGAAGTGAATAAGTTCATGAAAAAATGTAGGATTTGTCAGTATGCAAAAGGGAGACAACATAAAACTGGTTTGTATCAGCCATTGCCAATTCCAGAAAGACCATGGGATGCAATCAACATGGATTTTGTTTTGGGATTGCCTAGAACTCAAAAGGGGAGCGAGTCCATATTTGTTGTGGTGGACAGGTTCTCGAAAATGGCACATTTCATAGCATGCCAGAAGACAAGTGATGCCACACACATCGCCAATTTGTTTTTCAGAAAAGTCGTGAGACTACATGGATTGCCGAGGAGCATAGTTTCAGACAGGGACACCAAATTTGTAGGACACTTTTGGAGGAATCTATGGAAGAGGCTAGGAATGAAATTATCCTTTAGTTCAGCATATCACCCTCAGATGGATGGACAGACTGTAGTTGTAAATAGAAGTCTTGGAAACTTATTAAGAAGTTTAGTCACTGAGCAAGGTCGACAATGGGATCAAATTCTGGCACAAGCAGAATTTGCGTTCAACAATTCAGTAAACCGGAGCACAGGGAAAAGTCCGTTTGAAATTGTGTATGGCATACATCCAAGAGGGATCACATAATTGAGTAAATTGAGTCAAGATGAGTTTAGAAGTGTTGGAGCAGAAGAATTCGCAACAGAGATGCAGAAAATCCATGACAAAGTCAAAGAGCATCTACAGGAAAGCAATCAAAAATACAAGGACAAAGTTGACCAGAGGAGAAGGGAAATTCAATTTGAAGTTGGGGATGAAGTTTTAGCTCATCTAAGAAAGGAGAGATTCCCAAGAGGAACACACAACAAATTAAAGATGAAAAATATTGGACCATGCAGGATTCTCAGAAAATTCGCAGCAAATGCTTACGAGATTGAGTTGCCAGATAATGTTGGGATATCACCAATATTATTCAATGTTGTAGACCTATATCCTTATCAGAGGGATGAAACATGGGATGCAGATGATCAAAAAGAGATTCAGTGGGAAGAGAAATTTCCCACAGCAGAAAGACCTCATATGGAGAAGATTATTGAGCAGAGAGATGGAAAGAATACTAGGAGAAAGATATATCCTGAGTATTTGGTGAAATGGAAAGATCACCCAATGGAAGATGCAAGTTGGGTCACAGAAAATGATATTTTGAATCATGGAAAAACAATCCAGGAGCTCATGGATAGGAGTCCATGAATTTTTTTAACCAGAGGAGTATGATGCAGGAGCATCACCTTCACAACCATCAGCGCACATGTGGAGGAGAGAAGGATGACATATCAACAATGTGAAGCTCAAATCAAGCATTTATTCAGAAATTAAATTGGTTTTTGGGATATTTTTGAAAACAACATTTTAAATTGTAACTTGTTTGTAAATTCTTCAGGACTGTAAGCGATCGCAGGCATGGAGTGTTGACTTTGCTTGACAAAAATTAGAAGTTATTGTAATAGCAACACTAGTTAGGTGATAGTTGAATTTTGAATTTAATAGATTTCAGGAAAGGACAAGAGAGCTCAGGGAGTTGTTCCTTAGATAGTTTTTCAATTACATTATAATATATGGATGTGAATAGGTAGTAGTAAGATGCAGTAGGAGATCAGAAGAACATAATAGAATGGGTTAAAGACACTATGTAATTTTTGTTTTATGAATGAATAGAACAGACGCAAATTGTCTCGAATCTGTTTTGAGTTATGTTCATCTTGAGTATGAATGGATGTATGTTATTTGTGTATGTGTAGTAATTACAGTCCATTTTCTATGCATGAATAATAGAGAGAGAGTGACTGTATGAATCCATAATGAGACTGGATAAGTTTCAGTTGTTCTTCTACTGAACCGTGTATGCAAGGTGTGCATTTCCTAAATCAAGGTGTGCGTTGAATGAATTGCAGAACAATTCAGTAAAAGGGGGTTCAGAGAAAAACACCAGAACTTAGGAGTCCAGATGCAAGGAGTGCGTAGGACCCCAAAACGACCAAGCATCGAAGAACCAGGAGGACAAGCGCCAGATGGGCGGGAAGTAATTTTCTCTTTGAGAAAATCCTTCGAATTGAGCTATTCGAAATCTTGTAAGGGTGAAAGCTCAGGAGGGATAACACCTTCAAGAAAGCATTGAAGAAGTCCAGAGGAGGTAGATTCGTCAAAGAGAACAAATTTGATTGAACACTGTGGAGACAAACAGATTTCCCAAGTCTGGGAAGGGCATCATAAAAGCTCAGGAGGAAGGGCACAATAGTTTTTAGATCTCAAGAGTGAGAGCCGAAAACAATTGGATTTGGAAGAAGTTACTCGAGGTTTAACCCTCGTATAAACAGAGTTGAAGGCCTGTCAAAGTTCTCGAAAGGATGTGGATCGTCGATCTAGTTGGATCATAGCCGTTGATCTCTCGGTAGATTTCAGAATTTCGGTATTTCGGCTACCGGAGTTTGGGACTCTTGGCCCACAAAACCCTGAAAGAACATAAGCTGTTAGATCAAGAACGATCTCATCCATTGATTCCCATGAGGGGTGGAATTTCGGTAGTTCCGAAGACAAGGAGTCGGGCGCTTTTGCAGCAAAAACCCTGAAGTCGCAAAACACGACACGCCTTCAGAGTAGGACTATGGTCACGGGGGAAGTGGTCACATGGACCGAGGTTTGGCCAATGGATAACCATTATTGAGCCTACTTCGGCATTTCTTCATTTCAAAGTTCGCGGGATCGAAGTGTCAGAGAAATCGACATTAGGATTCACCAAGTCACGAAATGCGAAAAGGTGCCTATTTGGCATGGCCTGAGGTTATAGCGCCATGGTCACTTGGAGGAGGTGAAGCTTGCACTTTGTGCCTAGTTCCACAGGCGGGTTTCATTGAATAGAGGGACCTCTGGATTGTTCAAAAAGGTTCCAACTGGGAACCAAAGAATTGTTTCAGCTCGAAGAGGGAGAGGACGATCTAGTGACCAGGAGGTCACGGACCCCAAGGGGAGGGGGTTTGCATAAGAAGGTGAGGATATTAATGCCTCAGACATTACACTATGCAATTCAGAAGGCCCTCATAGCTAAGGAAGATTTGAACAATGGGGGTTAGGGAAGGACTCCTTCTAGATCGATTGGGCAGATGACATCAGGAGCACAACAACATCAGATTCCATCCAGAAAAAATTATGGGCATCGAGATATGTAGAAATGACCTATGTTCTTGACACCATGATGATCGACTCCTCAGCAAGGGACTCTTACAGAGCACCAAAATAGCAACAAAAAAACCATATGAAGCAACAACAATAGTTTAGGCCTATTCAACATAACATACTGGGATCATATACTGTTAGTCCAACAAATTCTACTTCGGGGACCAGGAGCATTGGACCAAAGACTGGATGTTGGACATGTGGAGAGCCACATTACCAGTGAGATTGTTTGATTGATAAGGCCAAAATTTTCATATCATTAGGACCCACTATAGTTGGATATTTTGGCAAGGCCCACAGGATACATGCAATGGTGAAAAACCTCTAGGTCGAGCACTAGTCGACTGTGCTCGAAACGTCAGGTACGATAGTTGATAAAATTTTAGTATCTTGATAGATCCAAGTGTTACAAAGAGATTTATTTTTAGTGCAATGCTAAAGATAATTAAGGTAAAGGCAGTTGAGCAGGACGAGTTCAGATACATAGAAATGGCATCGGGTGCCAAAAAAAAAATTGGAGGAAAGGTTATAGACTGTAGGATTAATTTGGGAGATTTTGTAACGAATTTTGACCTATATGTAATGATATTAAGATATTATGACATAGTGATAGGAATGGATTGGTTGGAATCACATGATGTGATAATTAACTGTAATATGAAACAATTAAGTTTGACAGATGATTTGGGACAGAGTATAGTAATTGTAGGAAGACACCAAGGAGTATCCTTGAGGTTTATTTCTCCCCTACAATTGTAGAAGAGCATACAAAAAGGATGAAATCTATATGAAATCTTAGTGCTAAATTAAAAGGGCGAGGTGAAAGGATCAGAAAACCTTCTTATAGGACAAGAGTTTGCATACGTATTTCCAGAAGAGTTTCCAAGTTTACCACCAGAAAGAGAGTTGGAGTTTACAATAGAATTGAAACCTGTAACTGAAACGATAACAAGAATGCCTTACCGGATCACAGTGCTTGAATTGAAGTAGTTGAAAATGCAATTGAAGGAGTTGCTAGATTTGGGACTTATACGTCTAAGCGTATCGTCGTGGGGTGCGTTAGTGATTTTTGTTAGAAAGAAGGATGGGTCGTGGAGGCTTTGTATTGACTACCATCATTTGAAAAAAGCTACGATCAAGAACCAATATCCATTCCCAAGGATAGACGATGTTTTTGATCAGATGAAAGGAGAACGGGTGTTTTCAAAGATTTTTTTAATATCAGGATATCATCGGTAACAGATTAAGGAGGAGGATATCCCTAAGGCCGTGTTTAAGATGAGATTCATACACTATGAGTTTACAGTTTTACCGTTCAGATTGAGGAAAGCCCCGAGGTATTCATGAGTTTGATAAATGGGGTGTTTCCTGAATACTTTGATAAGCTCGTTCAAGTATTTATTGATTAAATAATTATTTATTCTCGAAAGAAAGAAGAGCATCACGAACACTTGAGATTGTTCCTATAGTGTCTAAGAGAAACAAAATTGTACGTGAAGCTATCCAAATGTTATTTTTAACAATCGAAGATTCATTACTTGGGACATATCATATCTGGTGAAGGTATTGTTTTGGATCCAACTGAAGGAGAGGACACTATGGAATGGAAAACACCGAAAAACATACAATAAGTATGTATCTTTATAGGATTAGCAGGATATTACCGACGGTCCATTGAAGGTTTTTTGAATATAGAAAATCCAATCACGAAATTGCAGAATAAAAATAAAAAGTTCGTATGGAATGATAAATGCATGGAATCATTTCAAAAGCTCAAAGAGTTGTGAATGAAAACACTGATACTAAAGGTACCCGACATGGAAAAAGAATTATTGTTATGGAAAGATGCATCCAAGGAAGGTTTAGGTGGAGTTTTGATTCAAGACAGTTGAGTGATCGCTTACATTTCAAGGAGATTGAGAAAGGATGAAGACAACTACGCAATGCATGACTTGGAGTTATTAGCAATTGTATATGCCTTGAGAGTATGGATACATTATCTCATTGGAGGAAAATTTGAATTAAATACATATCACTATGTATTGCAACATATATTTACACAGATTGAATTGAACGCATGACAGAGGCATTGGTCATAATTACTTAGTGAATACAAATTTGAGATTACTTACATTAAAGAAACATTGAACAAATTGGCAGATGCGTTGAGTCGGAGACCATGCATATTCTCTGTAATACCTCTTAAGACAAATCTGTGAGAAAATATTCTAGCTTTACAGATTGACAATGACTGGTACAAAGAAGTTAAGGATAATATTGGAAAAAATACCATTATGGTACCGAAGTTTGAAGTTTATTCATTGGACAACAACAGATTTATGAGATATAACGACATAATTTATGTACTTCCTAAGGATGGATTAAGAAGTTTTATTTTAAGTGAAGCTCATCGAGCGATGTACATGACTCATATGGGCATCACGAAGAAGAAAGAAGACCTTAAGCCTTTATTCTTCTGGAAGGGAATGAAAGCATACATAGTTAGTTATGTGGCAAGATGTCTAGAAAGTTAGCAACTGAAGGATGAACATAGACATCCACCAAGATGATTACAGACACACGCTATTCTTGAATTTAAATGGGAGGTCATTTATATCGATTTTATTGAGGGATATCCACTAACGACAAGGAGACGCAATTTGATTTTCGTGGTAGTTTACAATATGACGAAGAGTGCACACTTTATTCTAGTACATATGACGTATCATGAGCTAGAAATAGCTAGAGAATTTGTCCATGATATTGTGAGATTACATGGTGTACCAAGAAGGATCATGTAACATCCTTGACCACCCAGGTCGGGCCATGCTACTCCAGAAAACACTCTTGCGGATTTTTGATAGAGAATTGGTAGTACACCCCAACCTTAGGCCACTAGGCTATACCACTCGAAGACTCATGCGGGACATCATACATATACAATTTTAAACAGAAAATTACATTCTTCTAATACACATATTAATGCAGAAATCAAAATAGGCCTATACATACAACATATACAGGCTAAACTCATAAATATAATACATGTACAAATACACAACATGAAAATGAACACATAAATTGTACTTATCTTTTTATAGAACAACACCAACTGTGTGCAAACCTTTCATGACCCTCTTATCCTTATACCACATTGCTAATCACTCTCAACAGTGGGTCACCCCCGAGCTAGGAGTAAAATCCACCCTGGTAAAAGGATTCCTACGCTAGGCTGAGACAACAAGAAGTTTGACAATGAACATGAAGGATTCCATCCCAGGAGCCAACTCACACTAACAACCTACATCCTATCATTCCCCACATACTTGCCTCACCACAGGAAGTGTGTCCCTTCTATGTTCATCATTTCTTCGTATTCCCTACCTCCTTTCCAGGGCTTCAGCAATAGGTCGGACATGAATTCTCATAGCACTATAGTTGTCCTTGAGCTCCCTCTGGGAAAAATTACTTCCCCAACAACCTCTCTCACCTGGAGAGAGTTTATTATAGGCCTGAAAACCTGCTTATTCAATCCATGAGCCTGAAAACCCACCTCTTCAAACCTACATCCCTAACAACCTGCCTCTTCAGTCCATATCTTAAGTCAATCAAGTAAGGGTGATGGAAACAACAAATCTCGAGTATAGAACAAATGATGGAAACAATCCATTATTAGTCAAGGAACTAAGTTTGTAGCAACAATAATCCGTTAAGGCATGATATGGGATCATGAGAATAACATGTGCATTGTGCTTCATAGGAAAAGTATGGGATAACTCAAAGTGCTTGCAGGTTTCAGAGGTTCACACAAGTTGTAGAGGTCGATAATGGAGGGGATGGTTCAGTGAGTGCATGAAAGCATGAGTGAATGGGGAGAGATGGGAAAACATACTATTTTCCCTCACCTATATTTGCATGCACCCTGATTGAAACATGGCCCTCCTAGATCTCGTTTCTTTCCACTTGGGATTCATTCCCTCTTCCATGAGACTTAGGATAAAACAATTATCCTCACCATAGTCTTTAGGAAACAATAATATAATATTCTCTTGGGGTTAAGCCCTCAAGATGAGCCATTTTTCCCTAGTCTCTTATCCCCTTCCCTTTCCCTACCTAGTGGAGCTTAGTCCCCCATACTCTTTTATCGTGGTTGGGCTATACACAACGATGCATTTTTATTTAATGAAACCAGTGATTACATATACAAAAATAGACTCGTTGGCCTTTAGCATCTAGGATCTTCGACCTAATCATCACATAATAATCCTAGGTTGTAATCACTTGGCTCACCAACCTATAAAACATGTTTACAATTCAATTGGGCTCAGCCTTGGGGTATTACAAATCATATACGATTGAGGATCGATGTTTATAGGACGATTCTTGATCAGTTTCCAAGAGGCTTTGGGAATGCAACTGAATTTTAATACAACATATCACCATGATATAAACAGACAAATAAATATAACAAACTATATTTTGGAGGATATGTTGCGTATGTATGTAATGGAACAACAAAAATGTTGGGAGGAATTTTTTACATTGGTAGAATTTGCATACAACAACAATTACCAGAGTATGATTAAGATGGCATTGTTTGAGTTTATTTACGCGCAACCATGTTGGACGTCGTTGAGTTGGGATCGACTTGAGGATAGGGTCCTGGTGGGACCGAAAGGGATCCAAGAAATGGAAGAGAATATGTAATCAATAAGACAAAGGATTAAATAATCGTAGGATTGGCAGAAGAGTTATGTTGATGCACAATGTGTTGATCGTAGTCATGAAGTTGACAATAGAGTCTTCTTGCAGGTAAAACTGCACAAGAGTTCAATCAAGTTTGGAAATGGTGTTAAACTCTCTCCTAGGTTTGTGGGACCTTTCGAGGTTGTGTAAAGGAAAGGACCTGTGACTTATCGACTAGCCTTGCTTGATTCTTTGAGGAGTATGCATGCTTTATTTCATGTATCTATTTTACAACATTATATTAGTGATTTGTCACATGTTATTGACACGAGTTATTTGCATGTGTTGGACGAAGGTGATCTCATGGTGAAGCCAATCCACATTTTGGACCATCACATTCGACAACTATGATGTTGAATAGTTGATCAGGTCAAGGTCCAATGGGACAATTATAGTCCACACTCAGCGACCTGGGAGGATGCATATGATATGCGTCAACCATTTATTTATTTGTTTGATATATTTGATATGTATAGCGATGTTAGATACATTTATGTACTTGCATTATATATTGTACAAACTTTAGGACGAAGTTTAAAACAAGAGGGGGTGTATGGAACATCCCTCTCTATTGAGAAAATGTTTATTCACATATTCTTTGAGGACACTTGCGTGAAATTGATCGAGTTATGGTACATTGTGAATTTGTTTCAATTATGGATTATACATGATGATGATGGTGTATTGTGACTTATTGTTATATATATATATATATATATATATATATATATATATATATATATATATATACTCGAATATGTTATTGGCAATTTGTCCTGAGTGTGCATGACACATGATAGGTTATGGATGTTGATTTCATCAATGGACTTTCTTAGACTATGGATTGAGTGAGGGAGTGGATTGCATTTGTTTGAGTATTTAATTTTATGCACATGTGATATATGGTTGATTTCAGTATGATTTATGTATATGGATTATTGATAGTGTTTTTGTCAGTGGATGCATTCTTGACGATGCTTGCTAATCCAACTCTCATAAGGAGTAAAGGGGCCATGCACATAAACCAGACATTTGAGGGAGAGGTGTGGAAGCATCCTTGTCACATCCTACTAGCACTCCTGTCGTGGTCTTAATGGTAGGTTATCGATTACCTAGTTCAATAGGTCCACGATGTCATGAGAGCGGACTGAGACATTCACTGATGAATATTTCTAAGGGGCGAACAATAAGGCAAAGTCCTTATTCCTTAGAATCCTTTAGTGTTTCATAAGGTCGATTGAATGGAATGTTGACTCCAAGTGTCAGACAAAGTTCCAAAACTATTCTAAAGCGAGTGGCAGACTTGGAGCACGAAGGTGCATCTATAAGGGCACATCGTGTAATTAAAATTCAAGTCAATAAATCTAGGTGGCCTAGAAAACATTGAAATGTTTAGACCTTGTCGGAATAAAATAATTAATTATAAAGTAAATTATTAATTATAAAGAATAACAAAAGTCTAAGTCTTCGTCTAATACTAAGTTTAAGTGTAAATTTAAATAAAGGACTAAATGAATTATAACATAAGTTAAAATATTTGAGAAGATAATCAAACTCTAGGAAAAAGGGGAATAAAATCTAAAGGTTGGATAAAATGCACATTTGTGCATGAAATTAATAAAAGGGATATTTAAATAGAAATAAATAATAACTTGAAAGAATAGGAGTACACATGGAATAGAATCTTGAGTCAACCTACCACTAGTTTTCCTAGAAGAAGACTCATAATCCAACTCTAACTAAAATCTAGTTAGGAGACACTCATTAAATGAAAATTTGGGGAACAAAGAGACAACTAAGAGAAAAAATAGCAACACATTGGGAATGTGAGATAAATTGGCTTTTTAAGTAAAATAAAAATTGTAATTACTAGTGCAACTTAGAGAGAGTGTGACAAGTGTGTGAGTGAATAATATTAATTTAATTAATTAAAACTATAATTAACTGTGCATGGGGGCATGTGTCATTGGGGATTTTTATATAAAACAAATGTGGTAGAAGGGAAATGGATCTCACTTATGCTTGGTAATGTTATGCTGCCAAATTTTTTTGGACTATGTTTTCCTTGTGAGAGTTGGGATACCAAGATTGAAGAAAGAGTGAAAACACTTCCTTGCGAGGAAATCCTTGGAGCTATTGCTTGTTGGTTTCTTGTGTGTGGCCCCTTTGTGGCTTGGGTGGTTAAGGGGGAAGAAGACTACCCCTTGCATTGGCTGGGAGGTACCAGTGAAGTTCGGGATTACCAGGCAGAGGATGGAACAATGCAAATTATCAATTGAGGATAAATTTATTCTGAATATGGTATTTTTATTTATTATTTATTTGTTAAGTTCGGTGAATTCTCAAGTAAATTTCGATTGAATCTTGTATTGATCTATGATTTTGTTAGAGTATTGTTCTGAATATATTCAATAAGTGAATAAACATATGATACATTATTCTATAGTACGGATTTGTGTTCAAGGATCACATTACCCAATGCTTTAATGTAATTATACATATATAGAACTCGCGTTTATAGCAGTTTTGGTATAATTTGTTATGAAATTGATGCATAAGTTATTAAAACGATGCGTAGAACATGCGTTAATTTATATTTCTATTGATGTATAAATTGTTATAAATGTTTAGAACATGCACGTATTGATATTCTATTGATGAATACATTATAAAATATATACAGGAAACATGCATTCGATTGGTATTATGTTGTAGTTAGATAAAATTTTATGGTACAAGTAGATTGAATTATCCTCTATGGTGTTCGTTCCCACCTGTGTTTATAATAGTGTATCTCAATGAATACTTAGTATTCCATACGATCAACACAATTCCTTTATGTTACAATGACAAAAAAAAAAAAAACTCTTCCTTAGGACTTGACCTAGCGCAAAGTGTACCGCTTAGTTTTCTTTTTTTTCGTTATCCAGAGATAGCCATAGGATAACTCGGTGTAAAATCTCCCTTACCGTGTCTAATCAATTTAATGTTGGTTCTATTCGTTACTATGTGATATTGTTTTAGTGGCATCCCAATGTTGAAGGTACGTATCACTTGTCTAAGTGATAGAGGTGTTTTCCTTGTCTGATCTGGCATCTTTCCGATAAGGTTATGATCTTAGAGGTTAGTCGGAAACCTTTGTAGAATATCTTGATGAGAAATCGTGACTAGGATTCTTGTCATCATTTGGCTATATTTTCATTGGTTAGGACCGAACTTCTTCGATCCTCGAAGGAGCCATATTGTTATTACTAGGGTGGTCATACTTACGTGTAATGGAAGCTGTGTATTGGTAAAACCAAGTAAAAGTCATCATTTTCAGTTTTGTTGCCTCAGTCTTTACCGTTACCTTCAATCATTTTGTTAATTATATTTAGAATTTTTCCTTTGCAGATCCAATCAATCCTTCTGGGTTTTAAGGATGGATTTGTGTCACTCGAATCTGTAGACCTGCCGACATTTGATTCCTAGGTATCCTTTTTGTAGTGGGTATGGACGTAAAACTTTATTGAAATGTCAGATACAATGGGATGTTAGCAATCGACGTATCTTGAGTGACTAATGATGTCTTCCTTTAAGCTTAATCTTACTAAATTTTTGCGTCCCTCCAGCGGAGTTTATAGACCGAGACACGAGTCTAGTCTGTTAAATTAATTTAGCACCCACTGTTGTTTTCAACAAGTAATTGATATTACTGCAAGATTAAAAGTTTCAATGTTATGTTTAGGAACTGGCGCTTATCTTGGGTGCTCCTAGAGCTGATAATAATTAATTCTCTTACTGGAAACTGATAGTAGTCGATACAATCTTTCTATCATCGTAAATGGTTAGTGTATCGAACTAACTAAGTCACTAGCCTAGAACCCTGTTATTCCTATATCTCCGATGGGTTCGACATTTTTACCTGATTTTATTGTCTATCTTGCTCGATTGGATGCTTATGAAGATCGTCAATTTTCGTTAACCTGGCATATTGATTGATAGTTCAACCTTCGAACCTGAGATTTTAATTATGCTTGGTAGCACTTTTGCGAGGGAAACAATTAATCTTGTCTCAATTTTCCTTCCGTACTTAACGTGTGTCCTTTATTTCAATTCTCAGCTAGTCTCTAACCAACGATTGTATTTGGGTTCTTGATGTCACAATTAATCTCTAACTACATATGCTAACACCAATCGACTAATTTTGTAGGTAAAATGATCAAAGGATTTAGTTGATACGTAATGGTTTGTGATGTTATGAATCAATAGTTATAGAACCATTAATGATTAACTACACAATTATCATAATGAGATTTAATAATAATAATAATAATAATCTATTTTTAAGGTAATGGTTTGTGATGTTATGAATCAATAGTTATAGAACCATTAATGATTAACTACACAATTATCATAATGAGATTTAATAATAATAATAATAATAATCTATTTTTAAGGTCACGCCCAAGCCAACACACCAAATTGGTGTATGAGACCTCCTTGTTTGTGGGACAAGGGATCCCCCTCCGCCCAGCGATTTGACTGGTAAAATCTACGAAGGTATACATACCCTACCCCCTCTGGATTTGAACCTGTGACCTCTTAAGAGGAAACACATGTTCTTAACCATTAGGCCCACTCAGGCTGATATTATAAAGTGTTAGCGCGTAATCTCTTGTGTTGATAATGATATAAAAATTTAATGAATGAAAAGAAAATGATACTTAATTAGGAAGAATGTTCAAGAATTAATTATTTTAGTGTGAATGTTGCATACTTCGTAATATTTACTCATCTATTGAAAGTCGTAGGATTGTTGTTGTCAATCGTGATTAGAGGTATGATTTCACTATAAGTATGAGTATAAAATTGAAGAGAATTGATTATTCCAATGAATCTAATATGTATATTGCTATGTTAAATTTCACTATTACCTGTTTAGTACTTAATAAATAGATTCTCTGGTTCCGTAATAAGTGGAAAACTCTTGTTACTCTTCACAACAAAAGTTATATAATGTTTCTTGTTTAATACACGTGAATATTGCCCAAAGGTTTTCTTAAGCATAGATGATTATTCTATTGTGCGTGAAGGATTTATGTTTAAGTATTGTTGTTGATACAATTGGACTTGGATTTTTTTGATAATTGGGGAATGTGAGTAGATAATAATTGTTCAAGTTCTTAAGAATTGTGTAAATTATCTTTTATTGAGTTTTGACCTATCATGTATGTAATAGTGGTGGAGTTTTTTCGACATTTTAGTTTGCATTTTAGACTAGTATTGTTATGGGAATAGATGATTATTTGTTCCTCAGAACAGTCGCCATTCTTGACACCTTAAGTGGTCCAAATCAATTGGATGAATATTGGACTTGAGTGTTGATTATGTGTCTTGGAATTCCTAACCTTGCAGGGTAGGTTGGGCGGATATATATCCTTGTTATCTTGATGTGATTTGATTGATCTACTTGTTGAAATCGATTCCTTGTTGTGTAATTATGTATATGAGAATAGAAGGTGTAATTATTGATGTATGTTAAAGTTGCGTATCATTTTTCTAACTGATGTTCTAAAAATAGAAATAAAAAAATTACCACTAATGTACTCACTTACATTGATTTCGTAAGAGAGAGGTCGTTACATGGATCATCCACACTATGGTTTCCTCATAGATGCCTTCTCACAACTGCAATGTTGAAACTCTCTCACTCCTCAGTCTTCGCTACCTCATATTTTACTGTCGCAAACTTAGCCTATAGATCACTGGTTCACAAGATGATATTCAATACAATGTGTGTGTGAATATACTTGTGAATGACTCATTGAGGTGTATTTATACTTTTTCTAGGTATCCTCTCTCCTTAAACTTAGGGATTATAGATTTTTCTTATTACAATCACTTTACCCTTTCATTAAAGACATGCAACCAACTAGGGGCTTCTTGGCCATTCTTTGTTGCTTCCAACTTCAAAAATCCACAACTCTTCAACCATGAGGAACTACATGGCATACTACATATCACCAGAAATGACATGACGTAGAATATCCATATATGGGTGTCTTACATGCACCTACACTGTCCTTCATGTCCATATTCCTCAATCAACTTTGGATATGAAAACCACACTGTCAGGGCTTCTTCAATGATTGACATCAATGACAACAAATATTTCAACAATGTCCGCCTTTGGCATTGATACAACACTTAGGAATGACAATATGTAACATCGAGTTCCACTGATCGCATTTCATACATTGACTTATTCTTTGAGGAAATTTGCGAGCAAGTGATATTGTTTAAAATATCGTACATTATAATTATCAGCTTAGTTTATACATTTATTCTATGATTGAGTATTGAAACTAATATGTTATTTATATTGATGTATAGCCTCGACAGGTATTATGATGAGGTTTCTTGAGTGTGGAGGAAACGTGGCATGAGGAGAATGTTGATGAAATGGACACACTTCCTTGGACTCCAGATTGAGTCAAGGAATGAACTATTGACTTTGGTTATGAGTACTTGATTTATTATGCATGTGTTATATGATGATTATGGTTATGGATTTGTTGTATATGAGTTATTGATGTTATTGATGTTATTGACGCTTGCTAATATGAATGACATATGGAGTAGAGGGGTCATACATATATATCATATGGATGAGGGAGAGGTGTGGCAGCGCCCCTTCCATAGCCTACTAGAACTCCCACTGTAACTTGAAACTGAAGGTTAACGACTACCTTGTTCCTGAGAGGTTCACGATGTCATGAGGGCAGACTGAGACACTCACTCATGAGGATTTATAAGGGATGCACAATAAGACACATTCTTTATTCCCCAGTAATTCCTTAGTCTCACACAAGGTTTACAAGTGGAGTATAGACTCCAAGCATTAGACAACTTCCAAACTAAGTCAATGGAGAGTGACACCCTTGGAGCACGAAGGTGTGGCTTGAAAGGCACGCCGCATCAATAAAATATGAGCCAGTAAAAAATTCTATAAGACCTTAAAAAAATAAAATGAATACTTAAGCTTGTTAGAATAAAGAATAAAACAATTAATTAGAACTGATAGAAAAAAGAAATCAATTTACATAATTTTATATTAAATTTTGAAAAGGAACATAATAAAATTCTATGTTTATTTGTCATGCTTAATAAAATTATAGAAATGGTAGAAACGGGTCTAAGAAAGATTAGAATAATTAAAATCTAGAGGGAAGAATAAAGTAATACATGTGCACAATACGTGCATGAAATTAATAAAATGAATTTTTAAATTAAAAGAAACTAACTCATGAGAGAATGAGTTTTCAACATAGAGTTAGTATATTAAGTCAATCAAACTCTAAATCCTAACTAATAGAAGATTCCTAATGAAACTTCAACTGTAAATTAGTTAGGAGACACAATGAAATAGAAATTGGGGAACTAAGGGACAAGTAGGAGAAAATCTATGAACTAATTGAGGAGTGTGAGGGAAAATGCATAATTATTTAAATTAAAAAAGATTAAACATGTGCAACTTGGGCAAAGTGTGAGTACATGTGTTGATGATGAATAATATTAAATCTAATTATTAAAAATTATCTAATTGTGCATGACATGACAAGTGTCAAGGTGAATATTCTTATAAAAATAATGGTGAGGAAGAAGGAACACGCCCTATTGGTGGATGCATGAAATGTTGTTAAAATTTCTATTGACTAAGTTTACTTGTGTGAGTTGGGCTACAAACTTGAGAAAGAGGTGAAAGCCTCTCCTTGCAAGGGCAAGCTTGAGCAAGAGGTGGAAGCCTCTTCTTGTGAGGGAAAACTTGAGATAGTTGGTCTTAGTTTTCTGTGTGTGGCCCCTTTGCAGCTCGGGGGGCTAAGTGGGACAAAAAGTACCCCTACCGTTGGCTGAGAGGTACCTATGAAGTCTTTTTATTAGTAAGTGAAGGAGGCGAAAAACCATCATTGAAAATCAATCTCTCAAATTAACAATGTTTTTATTTTGCAATGGGATATTTAAATTATTGTGTAAATGGGATATTTAATTGCGGAGTGAAATTATGTATGATGACAGAATTTTATTACACATTCTTCCTTGTTCCCTTGTAAGTGTACACTAAAATTTTGATAGTACTAAGAATACTTGTAATTTAGATAGTATATTGTTTGTCCACGCTAATAATAAAAATTGTATTTCATCAATGGAATAGAATCGATATTGATGATACATGAATTTCAATTTAGAAGATTGTTTCTCCACGCTATTGATAAAAAAAGTTTTTCATCAATGGAATAGAATCGATATTGAAGAATACACGGAATTCAGTTTAGAATATTGTTTCTCCACGTTATTAAATAAAATTTGGTATTTCATCAATGGAATAAAAATTATATTGATCCTAGATCAATTGGTCTTGTTCTTGGTTGTATTAATTAGTTGAAATTATTTCTTAGGAAGGATACAAAATGTGTAGTGAATTATTGAAGAAAACTCATTGTGACATATTGAAAGGTACGACTCTTAATAATTATATACAGACTGAGATATGAGCAAATAAAACTTATGTTTATATTTCCTTAAACTATGAATCCCTTGCGTTGGTGAATTAGTGCCGATCTATGTATTTTTTTTATTATCTTGGCATCTTGAATTTTCAAACATCCCGTACTTGCAGTGAAACACCTGAGTAAACTGCCCGCTCTATATTCTAATTGCTCGAATTCCTTGAATTCTTAGACGTCTTGTAACTAATGGTTGTCCTTTCAAGCTTAGTCGTATCACCTAATTCTTGGTGATTTTACAGACAGAAAGCTCCTAAATATTGATCCTTAGTTACACATTGAGATCAGTAACTTAAGGAGATTTTGAATTCAAAATAATGAGTGTAAGGGTTAGTTTCTCTACACGCTTTTAATACCTATCATTTGGGTCCTACGGGATTTTCTATTTGTTTTTTGTAGCAATCAGAGTGTGACTATTGAACACATTTGTTTTAATGTTTTTGGAACAACGTTTGTGTAAACGCTCGTTCTAATAAGTGACAGTTAACACTCATTACCGTCTAGAAGATAGAGAGAGTGATAGTTCGCATGGTAGAGTCGATATAATATGCAGTTTAATTCTTCGACATCCACAGTAGATGGTCTCGTGGATGGTCTACTATCTGGAGAGAAAGTCGCCAGGAGAGAACGAGTATATGCTCCCATAATAAAAAACTTACATAATATTAACTTGAGTACTTGGTATTAAAATTCCAGTGTAGTTTAAAAAAAAAAATAATGTTCTCTCATCAGTAAAACGGTCCATCCTTCTTTATAGTTCCACCCATCTAGAATTATTATTTATTTAATAGTTTTCCATAAATGAGGAGTTAGTTATCTATGCTTGGAGGTTGGGATAGGGTTAATTATATCTACTGGTGAACATACAACTAGCAACAACCACTTTATAAAAATGGTTGATATATGTTGGCACCATTTTTCACATTTCTATATATATATATATATATATAAAGTCATATTAATAAAAATCATAATATTAATGATATGATTATATTCACATTCACAATATTAATATTAACATTGGTTAATAAGAATTAATAATATATATTTTTTTGTAAGTAAGTATTTTATAAAAAAACCTTTCAGAAATAGAAATTACAGCATCCACTGTCTATTCGAGACTGTAGTTGTTGAATTGCCCCATAGGGAAACTAATTCAACCAACCTCCCAGGTCCAAAATCTTTGTTTCAAAAAACCTGTCATATAACATCCCTAAGCACCTGGAGTGTAATCGCCCCATGGGGAAACCGATTAACCTAAGCTTCCAGACCCTCTAGACCTTCTAGACAAGCATAACTAATTATAACTGAAAAGACAGGTGGAAAAATATAATCATAACAACCAACAAGTCATGCAGTTTGACACCTGTGCAACTCAAGTTGTAGGCTTGTAACGTGGCACCAAGTCCAAGGTGAGTGTTTGGAGCGCTAGAGCCAAGTTTGGTGCTGCTTCGTCCACCAGAGACCTATGTAGGGCTAGGACGAGTATTGGTTTTGCATTCCCTAGTGCATTTGGTGTCATTTATGATGGGTAGCATAAACCATGCAAAGAGGAGAGCATCTGCAAGATTTGTACCCACTTTTCGTCCAAAACTTCCAGTCGAAATTACAGGTCGTCCACCTCTTTGTGCACTTCGAACATTAGGCCTTACAAAATTGCAAGGTCATCTTGTACCTTTGTGCAGGTCGCGCAGTCTGAGAAGGAGTGGAGTTTCTCCTGATGCTTCTCATGGTCGTCGAAGAAAACTTCGTGAGGAGATTGGACCGGTTGCGAATGCACTGGCGAAGGCGCATGAGCAAAGTTCGCGGGCGAATTAGGAGGGACGACCAGGTTGGGTTGCAAAGATGAGGCCAAGTCTGATATCGGCCCTGGGTTGAAGCCCGGTGAGTTTCCCAAAAGGTCGAACCATTCAATTCTACATGCATAGGGTGAGGAGAGAGGTAGGAGACCATTGAGACTATGGGCAGACTGCTCCAAACAGGTTGGCGAGGAGGGTGACAAGTTGTCCAAGGCTTCAGGGGTAGGCGGAGGTCGAATTGTCAGGCGTGATCGATTTGGTTTCCAAGCCGAATCGCGTTTGGACTTCCCACACAGTCTCAGCATGGCTGAAGCAAAGTAAAGGAAAGTAGGCACGGGGAGATGAAAAAGAAGGCCAAATAGCACCAGAGGGTGCAAACCGTGGAATGGCTCGGACATAACATAAAATATATGAAGATGACGCTCGTGACATTCATGGTATGAATACCAGTGAGAGGGGAGAACACTCACGCGCAAAGGTGACCCGAGTAATGGCGGATCTATCGAATGGATGAGAGGCCAGAGCATAGCGCACTAGGATTAATGGCGCTCTGGTAGCAATGAGAAGCTTTAAGTTCATGGTGTGGGATATAGGGAGAGGCACGCACCTGTCATGTGTTTTTTGTCTCGTTGAAAATCATCGTTCCCATCCTCGTGGCACCTATACTGCACTAACACCCCATCCGAAAGAATAAGAATTAATAATATTATTAATAACTATTAATAATTATTTATATTATATTAATTATCTTTAGCATTAATAATATAATATTAATTAATTTTTATTATAATAATGTATTATTAATAAATCTAACATTAATTTTAATAAAAATAACTTTAACCCTAATTTTACATTAATTCTAACTTTTACACTAATTCTAACATTTTCAAATTATTCCTTATAACAAAATGTTTTATATTTATAATAAAAAGTTTTAAAATGGAAAAAAAGCCTTGTTTATTTATGAGGATGGAACCCTTCGTAACACAATCATAAATATTTCATATAGAAATTCAATTTGGAAGTTACAACACTTATGGAGTTACAGCGCGTGGAAACCAACCCCTCAACCAATAGTGGATTCAAGTGGCTTTTCGCAACAACCTCAATGATATGTCCCTCGAGTGTAATTCACACTAGTATATAGTATATGATATTAAAATACAAGCAAATAGTATATTATTTCAAGATAATCGAGCTCAAATAAATTGTGGGCATGGGCACACAAAGCGAACACTCACCATTCTTGACACGACATAGCACAACGTAAAAACTACGTAAAAACTATCACTCCAAAACCTTCCATTCCAATGAAATGGATGGGAACAAAAAGAACACGCGCCATTTTGACACGACATAGGACAACCTAAAAGCTATCACTCCAAAACCTTCGAAACCTGCCATTCCAATGAAATGGCAGAATCTCTCTAACAAGAAAATTTAGTTAGTATTATGAAAATTTTTAATCATGTAATTTTTTAATCATAGTAAAAAATTAAATATAAAAATTTATGTTTTTATAAAGGCAAGGAAGTTAATTTATCAAAATCCTATTCATGAATAAAAATATAACAAAAAATATGCCAGTATCTTTAATTCTTATCATAATATTAAAATTTCTAATTTAAAAATTGATTAACCCATCTATTCAGATCGACTTAATTACAACTATGTTAATATATGAACAATATTGAACTCTACTTTTTATATATATATATATATATATATATATATATATATATATATATATATATATATATATATATATATAACAGGAATGGGACTAAATTGATTATCGACTTATATTAGAAATCTACATTAAATATGTACTTACTAATTATTGCATTGGGTCAATTATATTAAATGAATCCTCTCATTTTTTAACGTATTATTAATGATTATTAATAACTATAGAATGTGAAGCGATTGTATTATCAGAAATTTAATAATTATTATTTTATCCAATATGGATATCAATAAATATATTAATTATTTATATTAGTTGGTCTAATACATTAAACGAGAAGAATGCGAATGGATTAATAATTGTAATAACGACCCTGAATTTCGACTTGCATTTTTAATGTAAGTCAACTTGGGCCAATTGTAAAAGTTGTATCCCATTGCTCTATATAAAATTTAAAACCATTATAGAACCTTTAATTGTTCTTGTCTACATCAATTGTTTCATGCGTAGACGATGTATTACTTTAATAATTTTTCTTTATTTTAACTTATTAGATGAAAATTTAAAAATAACCATGTCAATCTTCTTAACTTTCTTAATATAGATGTATACTTTTGTTTTATTACTCATAAATGTTTAATTCTTCTGAAGGTTATTACAATATGGTATCAGAGTCGGTTCCACTCTACGATAATAGACACATTACGATTTCCACTACATTGTTTAAATAAGATATATTGCTAACATAAGTTGAATTTGTTTTATGGAACGTATCATGGTTAGAGAATGGAGAATGAGTAGACTTCAGGGTTTAGGTGGAAGAGGTATGCCTCCTCCAAGCACATCTACACCCGAGGGATCTTCTCCATAGGGAAAAGAGAAAACTATTGAGCAAGAGCAAATTGCAGTGGGTGATGCCATGGGAATGATGAGGTCTTTTCAGAGGATGTCATAGGTGTTGGTAAATCGCCTTGATCGCAATGAGGGCAGGGAGTCTGTACCCAATGAGAGTTCCCAACGCCCTCATGTAGTTATTGGTAATGTTCATAGATAACTTGAGAAGGTAAAATTTCTTGAGTTCTAGGGTTCTGCGGACGATTTAACCACCAAATCTTGGTTGGGGAATATGGAAATATGCTTTGCATTAAACGATTATATATCCAACATGAAGGTATGCATGGTGGTCTTCCAATTTAAAGGGTGTGCACTTCTTTGGTGGAAGACACTCTTACCACAATTAAATATGGCCATTGAGGATGTGTCCTGGGAATTGTTTGAGGAACGATTCTAAGAGAGGTATTTATCTAATAATTTCATTGAGCACCAGCTCAATGAATTCAACTCCTTAAGACATGGTAGTCGTATAGTACCTGAATATGGGGCTAGGTTTATGAAGTTGCTCAGATATGCTCTGCATATGAAAACTACGAAATTAAAGGTTAATAGTTTTGTCTTTGGACCTAATTTCAACATTCGTGCTAAGGTGAAGTTTTTGATGCCTCAGACTTTGCACGATGCAGTGGAGTTCAGAATAGGAATCCTTCCAAGCAGATAGGACAGATGCCACAGAGAGCACCGCAACAGAAGACACTTTTTAGACAAACTTTTGGGCACCGGGATACACCTAGAGGAGCTTTATTTTCTACACCCCGTAGACAGGATACCAATCAGAGGACTCCATATAGAGCACCACCGCGATAACATTCATGTCTTCGTCACCATATTCAATAGTATAGATTTGTTCCTCAGAACATACCGGGGCCTCATAACCCTAGGATAACAGATTCTTCCTCTGGGATTAGGAGCACGGGTGCTAAGGAAGGATGTTGGACTTGTGGAGAGCCACACTATCAGAGATATTGTCCTATTGAGAAGGAAAGAGGTATCAGATCAGCAGGACAAAAGACAATGAGATTTTGCGCAAGGCTCATAGGATTCATGTAGTGGTGAATAACTGCCAGGCCGATCATCAGTCTATAGTTCTCGAGACTTCAGGTATGATAGCAGATCAACATTTAACTCTTTTGATAGACCCATGAGCTACTGAGATTTTTATATGTAGTGTTGTGCTTAAAAGAATTAAGGTGAAGGAAGTCGAACAAGATGAGTTTAGATATGTAGAGATAACATCTATTGCTAAGTAAAAAGTTGGAGGAAAGGTTAAAGATTGTAACATTAACTTGGGTGATTTTTTCACAAATGTAAACCTTTATGTCACAACCTTGGGATCCTATCACATTGTGATTGGAATGGATTGGTTATAATCCTGTGACGCGATACTTAACTGTAAGAATAAGAGACTAATCTTAATTGATGATTTGGGACAAAGTAGAGTAATTGTAGGAAGAAACCAAGGAGTATCACTAAGGTTTATTTCTTCGCTACAATTACAGAAAAACATGTGCAAGGGATGTAAATTGTATGCCATATTAGCCCTTAATGAAAAAGGTGACGCGGAAATATTGGAATACTTTGTAGTAGTATTGGAATTTGTCGATGTTTTCCCTAAATATCTATCGAGTTTACCACTGAATAAAGAATTTGAATTTACTATAAATGTAAAACCTAGAACATAACGAATTGCTAGAACTCCATATTAGATGTTGTCACCTGAATTGCAAGAGTTAAAGATTCAATTGAAGACGTTATTGGATTTGGGACTTATACTTCCAAGTGTATCACCATGGGGTGCGCTAGTAATTTTTGTAAGAAAGAAGGACGGATCATGGAGGCTTTTCATTGACTATCATTGTTATCAGAAAAATCGATAAGTGTTGACACAAAATAATATCCCTAACTTCAACATGAAGCTAGAACAAAACCAGGCAGAATACAAACTTCACATTAGACTTCATTATCATATAAACTAGTTCAGAGGGGGACAAATGACATACCTTTTAAATGACGTTTGATCCTCGCTAGTGTTGTCCTTTTCACTCCATATTTTGATTTATGGGATGATGAACATGTTTAAGAAGCACAAACCAACAAAGAGAGAGAAAAATGATATATATATTTCAATGAATTCTATGTATAAGATCAAGGAGTTATACAACAAAAGTAAAGACACCTTTATAGGGAAGAAATGTGTTGTTGCATTATATTAAATGAAAGTGGATAATACAACCCATGACTTGATGTTGTAAGGTCCCTTCCAATGGCTCTGTTCTTCAACACACACACCTTTGCTCCAATGCCTTTGATGAAGAAGATCCACAACCTAACTTATAAAGCTAAAGCAAAGCTATCTCTAGTATAATCTATAGTAGAATTCTTCATGCATAAGAAAGCCTTAGCCTTTTCCATAAGAGATCCCTCTTTATATAGGGTGAAAGAGGGATGAATGAGGAGATTAGGATGATCCCACTAAATCAAATAAATGAGTAATATACAAAACGATCGGAGGTGACCTTATCTTCTAGCAGATTCCCTTCTAGAACCTTCATGAATTTCACTTTTCCTCTTGTTTAAGCATCGTCGCACCCTATGCACTGACAGTCTACAATGACATCAAAGCCCAATTTTGGTGCATCATGAGACGATCAAGCATCTTTGTACCCCAAGCATAGAGCAAAGTGAAACAATCTCATTTGACATAGATTTTAAGGAAGAAAAGATAATCCACTTTTCTCATGGAGAAAGTCTCTTTTAGTGTTTTCAGGGAACATGGAAGTGATTCATGCACATATCTTCATTTGATCATTGTGGTGACCAAAATAATTTGTAACACCTAGGCAAAAGATAAATACAACATATGTGGGAGTCAGGATGTTGCTTAGTATGTTGGGAATTGAGAACTGTTTTGTTGTTATGAGCACATTTGATGTGAGGAAAATCATTTTCTGAAATGTTGAAGGTGACATTCACTAAGGAGTGTAATTTTGTTCGCTCTTATGGATTCATGGTCAGGCTAGGGAGTGATCAGGACAAGTAATCGTGGTTGTTCTATTTCTATGATTGGCTGGAACGTGGTTGTTTCATTTCTTTTCCCAGCATCAATTTTCGTATATGTATCTCAGCTATGTACTCAAATTGTTGATTTTATATTGTTGATGTTGTATTATTGATGTTATATAATTGATGCCATTCTTTATAGTACTATACTTATAATCAGAATCTATTTAAGTGGATTGTATAGCCTACTAGTTTTGTGGTTTTCCTCTGTGTAATAATATTTGTAGTGGTGTTTTATTAAGGTTTAGTGTGTGTGTGTGTGTGTGTGTGTATATATATATATATATATATATATATATAT
>ML786856.1:149138-166096 GCA_009831015.1 Picea engelmannii
ATATATATATATATAAATTGTGTATATGTACCTATTGGCCATGATAGATCTATTTTGTTGATTGTTGTTCATTCTTGTATATAATCAAATACTTCAGAAAGAAAAGTATAATCAAACTATATTGAATTTTTTGCTATTATCCTGACTACAAAGAATAAAAGTACGAATACATGCTTTTATCTATTATCAAAGAAAAGTATCTAATATAGTAGATCATAGGATACTTGAGAAAAATATATACATATTTATTACATACAATAGTTTGATGACCAACATTTTTACAATTTGGGTTTTCTATAGACACAATAACTCCATATCTAGTCTAAACGGAGATGTAAAAGATTACATAAAAATTGTATGCAAGTGTGCGCATGGACTGGTGGAAGAGATATGGAACCCAAATACCTTTTGTGGATCGAATACTTACTTCAGTAAGTGCACTATCCTTTGTCCCAACCTGCAAAGGATCCTGACAATAACATTAGTAGCTTACTAACGTACAAGCCATTAAAGAATGAGATAAATAACAGAGTCAAAGTATACTTATCTTGAATTCCAATTTCATATCGGAGTACTCTCGTTGCTTTGCAAAAATGTCGACGCATGTCCCAGGAAGGGGAGTGGGTGCATAACTCATCTAATGGGTTTTCTCACAAGACAAAGGGACCCATCATCAGTTGACATACATGATAAATTTACTTGCGAAAGAATTAAAAACAAAAACAGACTTCTGTAATTTGTCATCTATGTACACATCTTTCATTGTAAAGTATAGAGAACATTTAACCAAAATAAAAATTGTAATTAAGAGGAATATCGGGCCATTAAACGATTTAATAGAGGGGTGGAGTTAACAAACTAAAATAGTACCAATTAATTGATAAATATTACCACAAAAAAATTACCAAACCCCGTGTAGAGGGCTAGAGAATGGATAGAAATTACCATAGATAAGGTAACAGTTAAAAAAAAACTATTATATGGTTCCATAATACATAGATGGAATTATCCGATGAGGATAATGCTTGTAGTAAATAAAATATTAATTAAGAAGTAATGATAGAGACACACAAGATGTGGTCCGGTCATACTTTTCTATATGGCAATGATCATAGCAAGAAAGTTAATCCAAGCAACATTTACAAAAGTGCAAAGAATGAAAACTTAGTGGAAAAAAAATTCACAGTAAGAACCAAATTCATAGGTTAAATTTTAATAGCGCAAAAACATGTTCAAACCCTACGATTATCTTTCCTCGGACTGTTAATAAATGATGTGGTGAATGAATACAAGATTAACATATAACAAGTAATAAACAAGGATACCCTTTTCTTTTGTTAGTGCAGAGTTGTAGAACATAAGAGAACCTTAAAAGACACTGATCAAAGAGGTCATTGATCCTTGGAAAAAGATACTTATTCTTCATAGTTACCTTGTTCAACTTCCTGAAGTCAATGCAAATTCTCAATGTTCCATCCTTATTTTTCACAAAAAAAACTGGGGCACCCCAAGGTGACACACTTGGGCGTATATACCCCTTCTTTAGGAGCTCTTGAAGTTGCATTTTTAACTCCTTCAATTCTGTTGTACTCATCATGTAAGGGGTCTTGGATACTGGACTTGCTCCATGTATCATATTTATGGAGAAATGAATGTCTCTTTTAGGGGGTAATCTTGGTATTTCCTTAAATGCCTCTTCAAACTCTTGTAGTACTACATAATCTTTAATATTTGACACTCTATCTTTAGTTGTTTACTCCATATGAGCTGCAAATATTTTACATCATTTTCTATAACATTTGTTTAGTTGCAATGCTTAAATTTATCTGACATTTAGTGCCTTAGGAATTCTCTTTACTGTCCTTAGGTTCCCTTCCTTATCTAAGCCAGTAAATTCCTTGTTATGATAGTATAGGATAGCATGATTTTGGTCCAACCAATCCATCCCAATTAGACACTCATAGGAACCTAAAGGAAATATGTTCAAATTTGCCCTGGTGTTCAGTTCATTCATGTACATAAGACATGTGACATCCCCAGCCACCAACAGGTTGGGCGTCATCACTGAGTAATATATTTTTTCTATGAGACCAATTTGCAACATCCCCAGCCACTCAGGCCAAGCCATGACACTCTAGGAAATGCTCATGCTAGAATATGCACACACACACACACACACACACACACACACATATATAATGCAATTTTAACCATACCTAAGCATTCTGTTCATACACATATTCATGCAGAAGCAACAATAACACATACAAATTTAACAAGTGATTTACATTCTGATATCACACAACATAATGCAAAAATAATAGTAAAATCATTCATGCAGTAATAACAGGAAAACCCATAAATATAACAACATATATAAATACACAACATGTAACCCAACTTGGAAATGGTACTTATATTTTAATTTAATTTCAACAGCTGTGTGTAGAACGTCCACGAAACTCCCAACCTTAGACCACGCTCCTCATCACTCTCAATAGTGGGTCACCCCCGAGCTGGGACTAAACTCCACCCAGATTAAAGGGATTTCTGGACTTGGTTGAGGCTACGAGAAACTGCACAATTCCATAGGAAGCATTCTCTCCAAGGAGGCTACTTATGCCCACATCTTACAGACTCTAATTCCCCACATGCATGTCCCACTCCAGGAAGTAAACACCTTCACTGTTCCAAATTCCATTATTCTTTTTAACTATTTAAATTATATTTTTAAATATCATATGTCATTTGAGAAATTGTGACATTGAAACTATTAAATTTTGGATAATCAATGCATTTAACAAAATCTACTCTTTCACATTAACAATGGAAAAGAATAATTGTCATATTCAATAGTTGTTACTACCTGTTGATAGTTTAGTTAATATAGTGAAAGGAATAAAATTATGTTATGTTATAAAATAATCATTAAAAAAAAAGGAATATAGAAAGTTTATAACTTATTTAATTTTTATTTGAAGGATTAATGACAAATTTATTTAATTTTATTTGAAGGGTTATAGCATGTCCAAAAATCATTTAATTTTTGTTTCTTCACCAACATGAAAACCATAGCCTTATTGCATTGTTGAATTTTTTTTGACAAAAATAAAGTCATGCTTGTTTAAATTTTATTTGTTTGTGTTTTTATCTATGATCAAATGATGTAGGAGCATCATCTTCAAAGTCAAAGAAGCAAGCGTGGAGGCAGAAATATGAAATCTTGGCATGACAGAATTTCAAATGAACATTTAACTCAGAAACAAAATGAGTTGTTGAGATATTTTGGAAACAACGTTTTTAAATATAATTTGTTTGTAAAGTATTGCACGACTGTAAGGAGTTGCAGATAGAGAGTTTCAACTCTTATCTGGTAATAACTGATAGTTATTGTAATAGGACAAGGTAGGTAACCGCTAGAAATTGATAGGATAGGTTCAAGCAGACAGGACAGAGAAGAGCTCGAGGAGCTACTCCTTAGATAGATTGTTGTTGTATGTATAGAAAAAGGGGTAGAAGAGAGTAGTAGAGAGAACAAGAGATAGGAGAAGTTTCCTCTGAGTAGCAGATAGGAAGGGAAGAAAGATGTATTCAAGAAATTTAATACTATGTAATTTATTTTATGAATGAATAGAACAAACAGAATTGTTCCAATTCCTTGGAAAATGTTCATCAGAAGAGTATGCCAGCATCTTCAATTCTTGATCATAATATTAAAATTTGTAATTTAAAGATTGATTAACCCATCTATTCAGATAATCTTAATTACAACTATGTTAATATATGAACAATATTGAACTCTACTTACTTATAAATATATAATAGGAATGAGAGTAAATTGATTATCGACTTATATTAGAAATCTACATTAAATATTTACTTACTAATTATTGGATTGGGTCAATTATATTAAATGAATCCTCTCATTTTTGAACATATTATTAACTAGCATAGCCACTCAAAACCGTGGTTGATGAATGTCGAAAGGCGCAGAAAAAAAATGAAATGCACAACCAAAAAATGAAACGCACAACCAGAAAATGAGCATCACAACCAACGTGCTAAATCCAAAGTTTAATCATTTAAATGTGGCAATCATATAGTGCTACAGTAATTTCTTAATATAATTAGGTAAATGTTAAAAGGTAAACAGGTTAACGGATGCATTCAAAAATACAAGTTATGAAGAGGAAATCACATTCATTGATTTGGGAGGACGACTAAGAATATCCCAGCATCTTCAATTGTTAGCCATCAGATTAGAATTTTAGATTAAAAGGTGATTAATCGTGCTCATTATCAATACGTGTACACATTTTCGACGTAATGATTATTAATAACTATAGAATGTGAAGCGATTGTATGATTATAAATTTAATAAATGACTTTAATAATTATTATTTTATCCAATATGGATATCAATAAATATATTAATTATTTATATTAGTTGGTCTAATACATTAAACGAGAAGAATGCGAATGGATTAATAATTTTAATAACGACCCTTGTAATTGAATTTTGACTTGCATTTTTAATGTATGTCAACTTAGGCCAATTGTAAAAGTTGTATCCCATTGCTCTATATAAAATTTAGAACCATTTTAGAACCTTTAATTGTTCTTGTCTACATCAATTGTTTCATGCATAGACGATGTATTACTTTAATAAATTTTCTTTATTTTAATTTATTAGATGAAAATTTAAAAATAACCATGTAATCCTTCTTAATATAGATGTATACTTTTGTTTTATTTACTCATAAATGTTTCATTCTTCTGAAGGTTATTACATATGGTATCAGAGTGAGTTCCACTCTACGACAACAGACACATTATGATTTCCAATGCATTGTTTAAATAAGATATATCGCTAACATAAGTTGAATTTGTTTTATGGTAGGTATCATGGTTAGAGAATGGAGAATGAGTAGAATTAAGGGTTTTGATGGAAGAGGTATGCCTCCTCCAAGCACATCTACACCTGAGGGATCTTCTCCATAGGGAAAAGACAAAACTACTGAGCAAGAGAAAATTGCAGTGGGCAATGTCATGGGAATGATGAGGTCTTTTCAGAGGATGTCATAGGTGTTGGTAAATCACCTTGATCGCAATGAGGGCAGGGAGTCTGTACCCAATGAGAGTTCCCAGCACCGTCATGTAGTTATTGGTAATGTTCATAGATAACTTGAGAAGGTAAAATTTCTTCAGTTCTAGGGTTTTACGGACGATTTAACCACCAAATCTTGGTCGGGGAATATGGAAATATGCTTTGAATTAAACAATTATATCTCCAACATGAAGCTCTGCATGGTGGTCTTCCAATTTAAAGGGTGTGCGCTTATTTGGTGGAAGACACTCTTACCACAACTAAATATGGCCATTGAGGACGTGTCTTGGGAATTATTTGAGGAACGATTCTAAGAGAGGTATTCATCTAATGATTTCATTGAGCACCAGCTCAGTGAATTCAACTCCTTAAGACATGGTAGTCATATAGTACCTGAATATGCGGCTAGGTTTATGGAGTTACTCAGATATGCTCTGCATATGAAAACTAAGAAATTAAAGGTTAATAGTTTTGTCTTTGGATGTAATTTCAACATTCGTGCTAAAGTGGACTTTTTGATGCCTCAAACTTTGCACGATGCAGTGGAGTTCAGAATAGGAATCCTTCCAAGCAGATAGGACAGATGCCACAGAGAGCACTGCAACAAGAGACACTTGTTAGACAGACTTTTGGGCACCGAGATAAACCTAGAGGACCTTTATTTTCTACACCACGTAGACAGGATACCAATCAGAGGACTCCATATAAAGAACCACCACGATAACAATCATGTCTTCATCACCATATGAAATAGTATAGATTTGTTCCTCAGAACATACCGGGGCCTCATAACCCTAGGATAACAGATTCTTCCTCTGGGACTAGGAGCACCGGTGCTAAGAACGGATGTTGGAATTTTGGAGAGCCACACTATCAGAGATATTGTCCTATTGAGAAGGAAAGAGGTATTGGATCAGCATGAAAAAAGACAGTGGGATATTTGGGCAAGGCCCATAGGATTCATGCAGTGGTGAATAACAACCAGGCCGATCATAAGTCTACAGTTCTCGAGACTTCAGGTATGATAGCAGATCAAGATTTTATTCTTTTGATAGACCCATGAGCTACTGATATTTGTACATCTAGTGTTGCACTTAAAATAATTAAGGTGGAGGAAGTCGAACAAGATGAGTTTAGATATGTAGAGATAACATCTAGTGCCAAGTAAAATGTTGGAGGAAAGGTTAAGGATTGTAACATTAACTTGGGTGATTTTTTCGCAAATGTAAACCTTTATGTCACAACCTTGGGATCCTATGACATTGTGATGAGAATGGACTGGTTATAATTGTGTGACGCGATACTTAACTGTAAGAATAAGAAACTAATCTTAATTGATAATTTGGGACAAAGTAAAGTAATTAGAGGAAGAAACCAAGGAGTATCACTAAGTTTTATTTCTTCCCTACAATTACAGAATAACATGCGCAAGGGATGTAAGTTGTATGCCATATTAACACTTAATGAAAAAGGTGGTGCGGAAATATTGGAATACTTTGCAGTAGTATTGGAATTTGTCAGTGTTTTCCCTAAATATCTATCGGGTTTACCACCAAATAGAGAAATCAAATTTACTATAAATGTAAAACCTAGAACATAACCAATCGCTAGAACTCCATATTAGATGTCGACGCATAAATTGAAAGAATTAAAGATTCAATTGAAGGTGACGCGGACTCCCTGCCCTCGGGCCAAGATCCGCTCCATGATCTTCACTACAACCACACCGAGGGTTAATCAACCCCTTTTGTTAAAGCCACAAAGGAATTCGGGTTTCGGGAGTTGGACAGTCCCGATGTAATTCCCCTGCACTTGGCAAATGCCGAAATGCGAAATGTCCAATGCACACCACCTGTTGCCACCAAATTTGGCTTTTCGAGACTTGAATGAACGACCCAACAATCGTTCCTCTTGCCTTATGATTCCCCAAACTCTGAAATTCCAGAACACAGAAATGTCTGAACGTCCCATGGAATGCGCGATCGATGGATTTTCGGGAGTTCGCATACTAGGAGTTCGCGAATCTCAATTCCAAAACCTCTGTCTCCTTGGTTTCCCGAACCCCAAAATACCAAAGTACCGAAATGGCTCTTCCCAGGATTTTGCAAACCGAGAGTTGAACTCTCGATTTCCAAAACACTACCTTCTCTTCTTTCCAAAACTCGAAGTGCCAAAATCTTGAAATTCCACGCCAAAGTCCTGTTGCGTTTCACGACTTTGGAATTTTCTCTCCACTATGTCCCAACTCCTTTTCATTAGGGTTCCGAAATGCTGAATCCCGATATGCCGAAATGCTGATAATTCACACCAAAGGCATGTCATGTTCAATGACTTTGGGATTTTCAATGCTAAGGTCCCAGTTCCTTGTCATCAAGACTTTCGGTATGTCGAACCCCGAAAGACTGAAATTTCACCCTTAGCAATCTTTTTCGCGATTCGGGTTTTTGAGTGACCAAGGATTTTGGCTTTCACTCCAGACTTATGAACTCTAAATCCATGAAACGATCTGATGGCTCAAACTGATCATGATCAACGGTCCAAGTTGATTCCTGATTCCAAAGTGATGGGTTCACCCAAATTCTAACCACCTTCCAGCTCCTCTAGATCCTACGGTCCTCGCTACTTCGTGAGTTCTCCATGGAGAATTCTGACCGCTCAATTTATTGTTCAACAACCCTTGTCAAATGACTGGGCGTTCTTCCATTGGAACTTAACTTCTGCGAGATGTTTTCTATCTCCGTCTCCCTTTGAGCACTTTCAAAGGTGCTGACCCTCATGAGCTTTCACTTCTGAACTTAAGTTTCTCGAAAGGACTCTTGCATGCACTCCTTGCAACAAACTTTCAAATAACCCCTAGTTATTTGATTTCTCAACCCTGTGCACCCTTTGCAGTAGTGGTCCTTCAATCTTTTCCTTAGGTAATAACTTCTAAGGCTTCAAATAGTCCGAGCACACCTTGCACGGATTCTGTGCTTCACCTTCACTTCTACTGGAATGAGAACAATGGTATCCCTCCTGAGATTTATGAGGTAAACTCAGAGCCTTGTCAATGCACACCTTGCAGACGTTCCACTACACTCCTTGTAGGAACTCTCACAATGAGAAACAATTGAAATTCATTCTCTTTCTTCTCTCAGACTTAATACATTCAACATGAAATAATAATCATAACATGGCATTGAAACAAATGCATATAGAGAAAGCAAGCAACTGTAAACATAGCATTCAACAAATGTAAATAGTAAGCATCATAACACCATGAAAGTTGAGTCAAAGATTCATATATTAACTCAAGTGCTCCTGTACATGGGTTCTTCTCTACAGCTCTCTGCTACAACTCTCTTCTTCTTATTTTTTCTAATTATACAACAACAATATGATACAAAGGCGAGCGTGTCTATATCCATTTTCCCTCCTACTCTCTAAACTGTCTAATCTATAATTCAAATCTACCTACTTTCATTAACTATGCATAAATGCCTCTACATAATAAAGATGAGAGGAACGCTCAAGGTCTGTTCACAATATATTGACAAAACTGTAACTACGCTTCCCTCCAGCTATCACATTAAATGTCTGTTTCATTAATTTTACAAACATTTCAAAAACGTGTGCTGGTTCTTTTTCAGTTGTCTTTCGCCTTCATGCTCACTTGGCTGGCTACTTACGATGCTCCCGCATCATACTCCCTTGCTTGAAAATTTTCATGAACCCCTATTCGTGAGCTCTTGCATGGTTTGTCCATGCTTATGAATTCCTTCTTCATCTTCCCAACTAGCATCTTCAACTAGATGTCCTTTCCATTTGACCAAGTATTCAAAATAGTCCTTCCTCCTGGTCCTTTTACTAACCCTCTTGTCAATTATGCTTTCCATATGTGGCTTTTCAGCTACAAGCATTTGTTTTGTCCATTGAATTTCTTTTTGTTCTTCTTATTCTCTTGTTTCTTCAGCTCTGTAAGGGTACAAATCCACAACATTGAATATCGGTGAAATTCCGACCCCATCGACTAATTCAATCTCATATGCGTTTGCCCCAAATTTTCTTATGACCTTGCACAGTCCAATATTTTTCATCTTCAGTTTTTTATATGTTCCCCTTGGGAACCTCTCCTTCCTTAGATGTGCAAGAATCAGATCACTAACTTCAAATCGACATTCTCGCATGTGTTGATCTGATCTCTTCTTGTATTCTTTACTTGAACTCTGCACTCCTTAATTTGGCTGTGAACCTCCTTCATTGCGTCTGCAAAGTCCTCTGCACTAGCACTCCTGAATTCATTTTGTTCCGAATCTTTCAATTCAGAAACTCCCCTTGGATGCATTCCATATACAATCTAGAATAGACTCTGCCCTGTGCTTCTGTTAAGAGAATCATTATAAGCGAATTCTGCCTATGGAAGAATGTGATCCCGCTGACTGTGGTGTTCAGTCACTAAGCTCGTCAAAAAGTATCCCAAGCTCCTGTTCACGACTTCTTTCTGCCCATCCGTCCGAGGATGATATGATGAGCTAAAAGACAAACTTGTCCCCAACTTTTTCCATAAGGTCCTCCAGAAATTTCCCACGAACTTGGTATCCTGATCAGAGACGATACTCTTTGGCAAGCCGTGAAGTCTGATGAATTCCTTGAAAAACAGGTTCGCAATATGAGTTGTGTCACTGGTTTTCTGGCATGGTATGAAATGTGCCATCTTGGAAAATCTGTCGACTACCACAAAGATTGAATCATAGCCTCTTTGCATTCTTTGCAGTCCCAATACAAAATCCAAGCTCACTGCATCCCATGACCTTTCTTGTATGGGTAATGGCTGATATAACCCTTTGTTCTGTCTTTCCCTTTTGTGTGCTAACAAATTTTTCATTTGTCCACAAATTTCTTAACATCTGTCCTCATCCCTGGCAAAAAATATGAGCCATTCAACTTTGAGAACGTCTTATCATGACCGAAGTGTCTGACCAATCCTCCACTGTGTTTTTCCTTCAGTAGGTTCTCCCTCATGGAGCATTTTGGAATACATAGTTGATTCCCCTTGAATAATAACCCATCCTAGATCATATACTCGGTGCATTGGCTTATGTCCCTGAGAACTAGATTCTCAGATGCCTCATATGCCTCCTTAAAATCTGGGTCATCCCTATACATTTCTTTGAGGTTATCAAAACCTAAAGTCTTGACTCTGAATTCTTGCATAAGCAAACATTTCCTGCTTAAAGCATCAACAACTTTGTTAGTAGTTCCAGAAATATGCTTAGTTAAAAAAGTAAAATTCTGCATGAATTCAACCCATTTAGCATGTTTTTGGTTCAACTTCTCCTGTTGAGTCATGAATTGTAAAGCGTGATTATCATTGTACAAAACAAACTCTTTAGGAACCAAATAATGTCTCCATTTCTTCAATGCTTGTATGACTGCATAGAATTCTTTGTCATATGTTGAGTACTTAATTTTCGCATCATTCAGTTTCTCACTGAAATATGTGATCGGCCTGTCATCTTAGCTCAAGACCACTCCAATTGCAAATCCACTCGCATCACATTTGACCTGGAATGTTTTTCTAAAATCCAGCAAAACTAGAACTGGTTGCTCCGTGATCTTCTTCTTCAACAAATTGAAACTCTTCTCTGCTTCCTCTGTCAAGTGAAAATATTTATGTCTTTTCTTCACCGTATCCATCATCGGTGCACTAATTCCACTAAAGTTCGGATGAATTTCCTATAGAAACTAGCCAAACCATGGAAGCTTCGAACTTCAAATACACTCTTTGGTGATGGCCAATTCTTAATTGCATCCACCTTTTCTAGATCCATTTTCAGCTCATTTGCAGAGATAACAAAACCCAAATAAAGGAGTTATGTCCTCTTAAATGATGATTTCTTCACATTGATCGACAATTTCTCCTGCTGTAATCTCCTCATTATGCAAGCTAAATGTTTTAAGTGCTTTGCTTTTGTCTTGCTGAAAAATAATATATCATCAAGGTATACAATGATGAATTGCCCTATGAAATCCTTCAGGACTTCATTCATCAACCTCATGAAAGTAATGGGTGCATTTTTTAAGCCAAATAGCATGACAAGCCATTCATACATCCCCTCATTCATTTTGAATGTTGTCTTCCATTCATCACCTTCTCTCATTCGAATTTGATGATACCCGCTTTTCAAATCAATTTTTGAAAAAAATCTTGCTCCACTCAAGCAATCCATCAAGTCATCCATCCTTGGCAATGGAAATCTATATTTTATGGTAATCTTATTGATTTCCCTTGATTCTGTACACATTCTCCAGCCTCCATCTTTCTTTGGGCTGAGCATTGTTGGAACAACGCATGGACTCAAGCTTTTTCTAATCAATCCTTTGTCCATTATGTCCTGGACCTGTCTTTTGACTTCCTCATTTTCCTGCAGTGTCAACATGTACGCGGCTTTGTTTTGTAAACTGGATCTAGGTATAAGATCGATGTGATGGCTTATACTTCTGATTGGTGGCAATGAACAAGGTAGTTCGTCCACTACTATATCAGCGAACTCTTCCAGCAACTCCTGGATTTCTTCTGGTAAATCATCTATCCTCGTACTGGTCAAAACAATTCTGGGCTTCCTGACCACAATAAATTGTGTCTTCCTTCTTCTTAACCTCATTAAGAAGTTCCTTCCCACTCATGAGAAGTACAATGTTGTTCACCTTTGTTTTCACTTCTTGGTTTTTAATCGGCAGCAACATGTGTGTCCTCCCATTCTTCTCCAGGGTGTATGTGTTCCTCCTCCCATCATGAACTACGTTTCTATCATATTGCCATGGTCTACCCAACAATAGATGACAAACATCCATGGGAATGACATCACATAATATTTCATCCTTATATCCTCCTATTTTAAATTCAACTAAACACTGTTTAGTGACATTTACCTGATGTCCTTTTTGTAGCCACGAAACTTTGTATGGGCTTGGATGTACAACAGTCTCCAGCTCCATCTTTTCTACCATCTCTATAGATATGAGGTTATGTGTGCTACCGCTGTCCACTATGACTTTGCATACTCTATCTTTAGTTTTGAAACCAGTCTGAAACAAACTATTTCTTTGGGTTGGGTTCTATGCCTCCTTCTCTAGCTTCAAGAGAAATTTCCTCATCATTAAGGATCTTCTTCCCTCAGCATATTCTGTCTCCACATTCCATCCTTGAGCTTCAGCAATGTGAGTTTCACCACCATCTCTTTTCTTATTTGGACACTCATAGGATTTATGTCCGATCTTTCAACAGACAAAGCATTTTACTTCACCGCCTCTACCTCTTCCTCTTCCTCTAGCTTGAGGAAAAGTATTTCTATCAGCATACTGCCCTCTCTGTGAGATTACTCCTCTCTCATGTTGAGTTTGAGGTTTCTTCCCCTCTTCTTTAGGTCTCTGAGTTCTATCTTGGGCAATTGTTTTACCTCTGGCTTGACTTCTACCTCGGCCTCTTAGACCTTGTTTTCGGCTATGCTTCTCTTCAGCTTTCAGAGCCATCTGATAAGCATCTTCTATAGTCCAAAGGGTCATCATGATCATCTCATCTTGAATGTCATATCGCAGACCATTCATGTACCTAGCAACTTTTTCATCATCTCTTTCCTGATGGCTCTCTCTGATGTTTATCTTGTAGAATTCTTCAGTGTATTCTTTTACTGACATCAGCTTCTATCTCAAATTTTGCATCCTCTGAAACAAAGTGATTTGATAATCCTTGGGTATAAATTTGGCTTTCATTTTTGCAACCATTCTATCCCAGCTCTTGATTTTCTTCTTGCCCTTGCAGCGTCTATCAGCCTACAGTTCATCCCACCATAGTGTTGCATTCCCTTTAAGTCTAGTAACGACATGTTTGACTTTCTTATCTTCCTCGACATCCTCATAGTCGAAGTACTTGTCCAGAGCTCTAATCTAGTCTAGAAGCTCTTCAACATCTAGGTTTCCCTCATACACTGGAATGTCCATTTTTTCTCTAACACCTATCCTTGCAACAACCCTGAATTGGCGTTCATTCGCAGCATCTTCAACTGCAACTTATTCTCCTTCGTTTCCAGCTTCATTTTCACTTTCGGCCTCAGTGATATCCCCAACGTCCACTGTGCACCTCTGTGCTATATCCATGGCATCAATCCTAGCACGTAATTTGTGCATTTCTCTTTCCACTACTGGATTAGGCATTGGCATTGGCCTATCCTTTCTTCTCGGCGGCATGGTCGTAAAATGTTCCTCTTTTCTCTGCTACAGAAAGAAAAGAACTTGTTCTAATATCTAATACCACAAATGATGCAAACCCCCTACCCTCGGGTTGAGATCCACTCCAGGATCTTCACTACAACCACGCCGAGGGTTAATCAACCCCTTTTGTTCAAGCCACAAAGAACTTCAAGTTTTGGGAGTTGGAGAATTCCGATGTAATTCCCCTGCACTTGGCAAATGCTGAAATGCGAAATGTCCAACGCACACAACCTATTGGCACTAAATTCGTCTTTTTGAGACTTGAGTGAATGACCCAAAAATCGTTCCTCTTGCCTTATGATTCCCCGAACTCCAAAATTCCAGAACATTGAAATGGCTCAACGTCCCATGGAATGCACGATCGATGGCTTTTCGGGACTTCGTGTATCGAGAGTTCACGATTCTCAATTGCAAAACCTCTGTCTCCTTGGTTTCTCAAACCTTGAAATACCGAAGTACCGAAATGGCTCTTCCTGGGATTTCGCAAACCGGGAGTTGAACTCTCGATTTCCAAAACACTACCTTCTCTGCTCTCCGACACCCGAAGTGCCGAAATCCTGAAATTCCATGCCAAAGTCCTGTTGCGTTTCATGACTTTCGAATTTTCAATCCACTGTGTCCCGACTCCTTGTCATCAGGGTTCTGAAATGACGAATCCCGGTATGCCGAAATGTTGATAATTCACACCAAAGGCACGTCATGTTCAATGAATTCATGATTTTCAATGCTAAGGTCCCAGTTCCTTGTCATCGAGACTTTCGGTATGCCGAACCCTGAAATACCAAAATTTCACCCTTAGCAATATTTTTCGCGATTTGGGTTTTTGAGTGACCAAGGATTTTGGCTTGCACTCTGGACTTATGAACTCTGAATCCCCGAAATGATCTGACGGCTCAAACAGATCATGATCAAATACCCACATTGATTCCTGATGCCAAAGTGATGGGTTCACCCAACTTCTAACCACCTTGCAGCTCCTATGGATCCTACATTCCTCGCGACTTCGCGAGTTCTCCACGGAGAATTCTGACTGCTCGATTTACTATTCAATGACCCCTATCAAATGACTCAGCGTTCTTCCACTAGACCTTAACTTCTGCGAGACATTTTCAATCTCTGTCTCCCTTTGAGCACTTTCAAAGGTGTTGACCCTCCTGAGCTTTCACTTCTGAACTTAAGTTTCTCAAAAGGAATCTTGCACGCACTCCTTGCGGACAACTTTCAAATAACCCCTAGTTATTTGATTTCTCAACCCTGTGCACCCTTTGCAGTAGTGGTCCTTCAATATTTTCCTTAGTTAATAACTTCTAAGGATTCGAATAGCCTGCACACACCTTGCATGACTTATGTGCTTCACCTGCACTTTTGCTGGAATGAGAACAATGGTATCCCTCCTGAGCTTTCTAAAGTAAACTCAGAGCCTTGTCAACGCACACCTTGCGGACGTTCCACTGTACTCCTTCCAGGAACTCTCAGGAAAAGAAACAATTGAAACTCATTCTCTTTCTTCTCTCAGACTTCATACATTCAACATGAAATCATACTCAAAACATGCATTGAAACAAATGCATACAGAAAAACCAAGCAACTGTAAACATAGGATTCAACAAATGTAAATAGTAAGTATCATAACACCATGCAAGTTGAGTCAAAGCTTGATATATTAACTCAAGTTCTCCTGTACATGGGTTCTTCTCTACAACTCTCTGCTACAACTCTCTTCTTCTTATTTTTGCTAATGATAGAACAACAATATGATACAAAGGCGAGGGTGTCTATATCCATTTTCCCTACTACTCTCTAAAGTGTCTAATCTATAATTCAAATCTGCGTACTTTGATTAACTATGCATAAATGTCTCTACATACTACATACGAGAACAACGCTCAATGTTTGTTCACAATATCTTGACATAAATGTAAATACGCTTCCCTCTAGCTATCACATTAATGTCCGCTTCATTAATTTCACAAAACATTTCAAAAACATGCGCTGGTGCTTTTCCAACTGTCTTCCTCCTTCATGCTCACTTAGTTTGTTGCTTACGATGCTCCTGCATCATAAGGCGTTACTGGATTTGCGACTTATACTTCCCAGTGTATCACCATGGGGTGCGCCAATAACTTTTGTAAGAAATAAGGATGGATCATGGAGGATTTTCATTGACTATCATTGTTATCAGAAAAATCGGTAAGTGCTGACACAAAATAATATCCCTAACTTCAACATGAAGCTAGAACAAAAATAGGCAGAATACAAACTTCATATTAGACTTCATTATCATATAAACTAGTTCAGAGGGGGACAAATGGCATACCTTTTAAATGACGTTTGATCCTCGCTAGTGTTGTCCTTGTCACTCCATCTTTGGATTTCTGGGATGATGAACATGTTTAAGAAGCACAAACCAACGAAGAGAGAGAACAACGATATATGTATTCCAATGAATTATATGTATAAGATCAAGGAGTTATACAACAAAAGTAAAGACACCTTTATAGGGAAGAAATGTATTGTTGCATTATATTAAATGAAAGTGGATAATACAACCCATGACTTGATGTTGCAAGGTCCTTTCCAATGGCTCTTTGCTTCAACACACACACCTTTTCTCTAATTCCTTTGATGAAGAAGATCCACAACCTAACTTAGAGAGCTAAAGAAAAGCTATCTCTAGTATAATCTATAGTAGAATTCTTCATGCATAAGAAAGCCTTAGCCTTTTCCATAAGAGATCCCTCTTTATATAGGGTGAAAGAGGGATGGATGAGGAGATTATGATGATCTCACTAAATCAAATAAGTGAGTAAGATACAAAACGATCGGAGGTGACCTCATCTTCTAGAAGATTCCCTTCTAGAACCTTCATGAATTTCACTTTTCCTCTTGTTTAAGCATCGTCGCACCCTATGCACTAGCAGTATGCAATGACATCGAAGTCTAGTTTTGGTGCATCATGCGACGATCAAGCATCGTCACACCCCAAGCATAGAGCAAGGTGCAAATATCTCATTTGACATAGTTTTTAAGGAAGAAAACATAATCCACTTTTCTCGTGGAGAAAGTCTCTTTTAGTGTTTTTCAGGGAACATGGAAGTAAGTCATGCACATATTTTCATTTGATAACTGGGGTGACCAAAATAATCTGTAACACCTAGGAAAAAGATAAATACAACATATGTGGGAGGCATGATGTTGCTTAGTATGTTGGGGATTGAGAACTTTTTCGTTGTTATGAGCACATTTGATGTGAGGAAAAGCATTTTCTGAAATGTTGAAGGTGATAGTAACTATGGAGTGTAATTCAGTTCGCTCTTATGGAGTCATGGTCAAGCTAGGGAGTGATCAGGACAAGTGATCGTGGTTGTTTTGTTTCTATGGTTGGGTGGAACCTGGTTGCTCCATTTTTTTTCCCACCATCAATTTTCGTATATGTATCTCAGCTATGTACTCAAATTGTTGATGTTATACTGTTGATGTTGTATTATTGATGTTATATAGTTGATGCCATTCTTTATAGTACTATACTTATAATCAGAATCTATTTAAGTGGACTATATAGCCTACTAGTTTTGTGGTTTTCCTCTGTGTAATAATATTT
>ML786856.1:166119-193367 GCA_009831015.1 Picea engelmannii
GTGTGTGTGTGTGTGTGTGTGTGTGTGTGTGTGTGTGTGTGTGTGTGTGTATAAATTGTGTATATGTACCTATTGGCCATGATAGATCTATTTTGTTGATTTTGGTTCATTCTTGTATATAATCAAATACTTCAGAAAGAAAAGTATAATCAAACTATATTGAATTTTTTGCTATTATCCTGACTACAAAGAATAAAAGTACGAATACATGCTTTTATTTATTATCAAAGAAAGGTATCTGATATAGTAGATCATAGGATACTTGAGAAAAATATATACATATTTATTACAGACAATAGTTTGATGACCAACATTTTTACAATTTGGGTTTTCCATAGACCCAATAACTCCATATCTAGTCTAAATGGAGATGTAAAAGATTACATAAAAACCATATGCAAGTGTGCACATGGACTAGTGGAAGAGATATGGAACCCAAATACCTTTTGTGGATCGAATTCTTACTTCAGTAAGTGAACTATCCTTTGTCTCAACCTTCAAAGGATCCAGACAATAGCATTAATATCTTACTAATGTACAAGCCATTAAAGAATGAAATAAATAATAGAGTCAAAGTATACTTATCTTCAATTCCAATTTCATATTGGAGTACTCTTGTTTCTTTGCAAAAAAGTTGATGCAAGTCCCAGGAAGGGGAGTGGGTGCGTAACTCATCTGATGGGTTTGCTCACAAGACAAAGGGACCCATCATCAGTTGACATACATGATAAATTTACTTACTTGTGAAAGAATTAAAAACAAAAACAGACTTCTGTAATTTGTCATCTATGTACACATCTTTCATTGTAAAGTATAGAGAACATTTAACCAAAATAAAAATTCTAATTAAGAGGAAGATCGGGCCATTAAACAATTTAATAGAGGGGCGGAGTTAACAAACTAAAAAAATACCAATTAATCGATAAATATTACCTCGAAAAGATTACCAAACCCCATGTAGAGGGCTAGAGAATGGAAATAAATTACCATGGATAAGATAACATTTAAAAGACAACTATTCTTTGGTTCCATAATACACTGATGGAATTATCCGATGAGGATAATGCTTGTAGTAAATAAAATATTAATTAAGAAGTAATGACAGAGATGCAAAAGATGTGGTCCAATCATACTTTTCTATATGGCAATGATCATAGCAAGAAAGTAAAGCCAAAAAACATTTACAAAAGTGCAAAGGATGAAAACTTAGTGCAAAAAAAATTCACAGTAAGAACCAAATTCATAGGTTAAAGTTAATAGTGCAAAAACATGTTCAAACCCTATGAATATCTTTCCTTAGACTGTTAATAAATGGTGTGGTGAATGAATACAAGATTAACGTATAACAAGTAATAAACAAGGATACCCTTTTCTTTTGTTAGTGGAGAGTTGTTGAACATAAGAGAACCTTAAAATACAAAAATGGTTTATTTGTATGAGATGAGCGATCAAGTAAAGGATGTTGCCAAGGGGTCTGTGGGACAGAGCGCAATTCTTATCGGTAGAGAAATTATATTATCAGTGAATACATACAAAGGGGTGTTACTGCTATTTCAACAAACAAGAGATTTTTACCATGCCATATTAAAATATAGAGTATCATTATGAATCTTGCATGCAAATTTCAGAATTAATCAAAGTCTGCTATAAATCCATTAAGTGTATGAATCCTCGAAGATTTAAGCTGAATGACGGAATTCAAGTATAAGACTATTCAACCATGATCTTACACAGGCTGTTCCTAATAGGCCTCTATATGTGATGGGTATTTTCCTTACAAAGTAACCTACAAACAAGGGTCGCGGGGTAATGACCTCTATATAGACTTGAAACCAAAATGAGGATTTTGCAGAGGGTTTATCCTTTGATAACAATGAGTTCTGACTATGTGTTGATTAATAAGGAGCCCGAAGGATTTTGGGTTTGAGGATTGATAAGGATTGATAACCAACATAAGAAAACACAGTCACCCTATCAAACTGAGTGATAAAGTGAAAGGGTTAAATGCACAAATGAAATCTTTAATGCAGTAGAGTCTGGAATGAAATTCCTATGGAAGTGTAATTCATCATACGATATCAACCCTCAAACAAAAGAAAAGGATATATTATGGGACTTTGAACCTCACAAACATACTATTGTACCAGACAGAGAAGTCATTACTTAGATAATATGTCACACCCGACAGAGAACATTTTGTTTTGGCATAAAGAATACATTGGACAAAGAACACTCGCATAAAGAATACACGCCCAGAGAATGCCTGACATAAGAAATGTATTGCATAGGGATCACCTCACATAAGAAATGCATTGCAGAGAGAACGATTTTTCAAAAAGAATACAAGGCATAGAGAATGTAAGTTTTGGATACCTATTTACCATGACTATGGAAACCATGTCAGAACTCCAATGCTACCATCCTCCACATAGTCGAACAATACTATCGGTCGCGAGAGTAAACCATGGAGTAGAAAAGTGCAAGGGAACAACTGCAAGGTTCATAATGGCACCTTGTTCCCCTCGTTAGTGGAGAAGAGTGAAAGGTACGCCACCCATACCATGCCATGTGAAACCAACTAATGTGGCAATCCCATAGAGGGAGGTTTCTTGTAATGTCAAGTCTAGAGAGTATTGATGGTCTATCACCATTAATGGACCTGATCTAGCATAAATTCCCACAGTTATAATATCCTAGGTTCAGACTGACCTGGCATCCTCCTCATTTATGTATTTATGAACCACTTAAAGGTTGTGTATATACATGTAAGTTTGGATCAGTGGTTATGCTAGAGTATTGTGTAGGGTTATAACTTCATTCATGTATACATATAAAAAAAAATCTTTGTTAAATATAGTTTTTTAATACTATGGTAAGGTGGTATATTGTTATGTAGTGTTATAAACCCTAGCGTGTAGGTTTTGGACTTTGATGGTTATGACCCCTAGTTCAACCATCTGATCGCTATTGTTTTAAGTATTGTAGATATGGATTATATCACTCACATTTATTATAAACACAGCTTATTACCTGCTAAAATATGGATATCATGGTTAATGTAACCTTAATTCTAATCTATGGACCTTGACAGGCCTAACCGCTAATTCATCAATGCAAAAATATGTATGATTCTAATCTAATAACAACACTATGACGAAATATAATAGTAAGAGATAGGTTGAATTCAAATCTCTTTCAACCCTTTAGGATGGGTAATGATAGTGGAGTAAAATTGTTATGCGTATACAATAGTTAAAAATATATATAATGGATTATCTTCTGTGTCACAAACAATTTTGATGAATTAATAGACTTTAGCTTCCCAGACAAATTTTTTTATTTTTATGAAATTTGGGGTACATTACATATGGTACAAGAGTTGTAGGATATAATCCTTGGACCTCAGGGTAGCACCATAATTGTATTTTGTTTTTTGAAGTAAAAATCTAACTAATATATTTACTATTAGAAACAAAAATAAAATTTTCTATTCTGAAAATGTCATCACAGAATGAAGAAGGGGAAAGACCTAAGGGGAATCCTAAAGACCCAAAACATAGAAATGAAGGAAGTTCATCCACTCAAGTATTGGAAATGATGAAGAACCTTATCATGGAATTACAAGTATTTAAAGCAGATAATGAAAAGTTGAAGAAAGCATAGGAAGACCAACTGGAAATAAATTAAATGTTGCTACATAGTATAGTAACAAAGAAGAGTCCAAATTATAATGAAAAAGAATAATAGGTCAACAAAAAGTCCTTGAATAAATCTAGTCATGATAAAGAAAAATAGGGCAGTTCTTTCGAAGACACACACATGATAGAAAACAAGGCATCTACTCGAAGGAAAAGAAAACAAGTGGACCACCTAGAAGGTGAGTTCAAAAAGACAAAAACCTCCACCTTCGATGGATAATCTAAGACTGGTGAGGAAGATGAAGCATGGTTTTTATACATTAATAAATACTTTCATATTTATAATTACTCTAGTAATATGAAAGTTAGAATGGCCATCTACAATTTAAAGGGAAAAGAGAGTATCTGGTGGCAAGACCTAAAATTAGCAAAGGGGTTGAATGAAAAATGAATGGAATGGTCATAATTCAAAAATTATTTAAAGAAACAATACTTGTCAGAAAGTTATTACGAAAAAAAAAATAAGGAATGTTACGAACTATTACTAGGACAAATGGCTATGGACGATCTAATAAACAAATTCCTAGATCTGTTGAGGTTTGTACTGTACATCAAAGAAGATAAGGTAAATATAAAAAGGGTATTAATCTTTCTACCACAGTATTACAAGGAAATGATTGAATTTGATAATACTAAGACTTTAAATGAAGTATTTAGAAAGGATTGAATGTGCTACGATTAGTACAAACAAAAATCTGAAATTCCAAAGGCATAAAAAGACAAGAAACACGATAAAATGAATCAACGTAAGAAAGTATTCCAACCAACCCCTTTTCGTAAAATGGCAAAGAGTTTTCAAAGGAAGGACTATTACTCTAATATACATAATACTCAACGGGGGGAATAGACTAGTTAATCTACGGTTCAAGAAGGTAGGGAATAACCCCACAGAACCATTGAAATGTTGGAAGTGTGGATAACCCCACCTACAGAGAAATTGTCCGCGCTTAAACCCATCAAAAAGAACTTTTGTCCATAATCTTCAAGAGGATTCAATAGTTGGACACATTGGAAGGAGCGTGCATATGATCAATGAAACTCTAGATGACATGTAAGGGAAGATCATCAATCCACTACTGTGGAAGTTGAAGGTAAAATTCATTTCAACAATGTTTCTATACTAATTGACCCAGGAGATAGTATGATTTATATTACTCTAGCTTTAGTACAATCGAACGAGTTAAAGAAGGTAAAACATACTATATCTTGGTTAGTACAACTAGCAACAAGGACCAAAAGAAAGGTAACATATTTCATTTCTGATTGTCAACTCAGTATAAATGGTCAAAGTACAAATTAAATTTGAATGTATTACCTTTGGGGTCTTAGGATATAATTATCGGAATGGAATGGTTAGAAAAAAATAAAGTGATATTAAATTTTTACAAAAAATCATTTCTGTATAAAGATGAAAGTAATACAATCAGAACAGTACAAGGAATCAAAAAACCAGTTTCTGTTAGGCAAATATGAGCAATGCAATTTAAGAAATATATTAATAAGAGTTTCCAATTATATGTTGTTCAAGTAAGTAATCTCCTAGGGGAAGAAAGAAAACCAATATTATAAGACTTTGCAGTCCTACATGGGTTCAGAGATGTATTTATAGAAAAAATACCAGAACTACCTCCAAGGAGAGAGATAGATTTCTCTATTGATATACTACCTGGATCTTCCTCGGTGTCCAAGGTACCTTATAGAATGAGTATACCTAAATTAACAGAACTGAAAATTCAGTTACAAGAACTATTAGGTAAACAATATATCAGACCAAGTGTTTCACCATGGGGGGCACTAGTTTTATTTGTTAAAAAGAAAGATGGAACTTTGAGACTATGTATTGATTATCAATGACTGAATAAAATGACGATTAAGAATAAATATCCTTTACCTAGAATTAACGATCTCTTTGACCAGGTTGTAGAAGGAAATATTGTCTCTAAGCTATATTTGAGTTATGGTTATCACCAAGTCAGGATAAAGGATGAAGATGTAAACAAAACAACATTTAGAACATGTTATGGACACTATGAATTTCTACTGATATTGTTTGGACTTAATAATGTTCCAACAACCTTTATGTGCCTTATGAATAGTATATTCAGCCAATATCTTGATAAATTTGTGTTTTTCTTTATCGACGATATTTTAGCTTATTCGAAAACTAAAGAAGAAAATGAAGAGCATATGAAAGTAGTACTACGGACTTCAAGCGAACATAATTTATATGTTAAGTTTGATAAGTGTTATTTCTACCAAAGAAAGATACAATATTTAGGACACGTAATATCAGAAGAGGGTATTGCAATGCCTATTCCTAAATATGTAGAAGACATAAGGTCATTAATGGGTATACCAAAAAATAAATTTGTTAGACTATAGTTTCCAAGTTTAGGAAAAGATAAAAAAAAAAAATAGTGGAATTTGGGGTTTGTTACATATGGTATCAGAGCTATAGGTTAAAACACTTGTACCTCAAGGAAACCTCGGAATTGTATTTTGTTTTTCTTTGAAGGAAAAATATGACGAATATATTTACTGTTACAAACAAAGAAAAAAAATTATATTGTGAAAATGTCAGTACATAATGAAGCAGACAAACCTGAGGGGAATCAAAACCAAGAACTTCCTAGAGAATCAGAACATAACCATGAATGGAGTTCAACCACTCAATTCTTGGAAATGATGCGAAACCTTATCATGGAATTAGAAGGATTTAAAGAAGATAACGAAAAAGTTGAAGAAAGCATAGGAAGACCAACTGGAAATAAATGAAATGTTGCTACACAATATAGTAAAAAAGAAGAGCCCAAAGGAAAATGTAAAAGAAGAAGAGGTCAGAAAAAGTCCTCTAAGAACTCTGGTCATGAAACATAAAAAGAGGACAGTTCCTCCGAACACACACACATGAAATAAAACAAAGAATCTATAGGAAGAAAAATAAAACAAGTAGACCACCTAGAAGGTGAGTTCAAAAAGATAAAACCCTCCACCTTTGATGGAGAATCTAAAACTGGTGAGGAAGATGAAGCATGGGTGTTAAACATTAAGAAATACTTTCATATTTATAATTAATCTAGTAGTATGAAGGTTAGAATGTCCATCTATAACTTAAAGGGAAAATCTAGTATCTGGTGGCAAGACCTGAAATTAGCCAAGGGATTGAAAGGAAAATGAACGGAATGGTCATAATTCAAAAATTACTTCAAGAAGTAGTACTTATATTAAGGTTATTACGAAAGAAAAAATAAGGAATTTTACGAACTGTGACTAGGAAAAATGTCCATGAACGATCTGATAAATAGATTCGTAGATTTGTTGAGGTTTGTACCATATCTCAAAGAAGATAAATTAAATATACAAAGGTTATTGAGTTGTCTACCACAGTCTTATAAGGACAAAATTGAATTTGGCAGTCCTAATTCTTTAAACGAAGTGTTTAGAAAGGATGGAATGTGCTATAATCAGTACAAATAGAGATCTGAAATTCCGAATGCATGGAAGGACAAGAAACATGATAAAATGAATAAGCATAAAAAAGGCTTCCAACCAACCCCTTTCAGTAACATGACAAAGGGTTTTCAAAGGAAGGGATATCAATCTAATACACATAATACTCAAGGGATAAGTAAACCGATTAATCTATGGTTCAAGAAGGTTGGGGACAACCTTAGAGAACCGTTCAAATGTTGGGAGTGTGGAGAACCCCACCTAAGGAGAAATTGTCCATGCTTAAATCCCACAACAAGAAATTTAGTCCATAACCTTCAAGAGGCTTCAACAGTTGGAAACATTGGAAGAAGCATGAATATGAGCAATGCAGCTATGGATGAAAGACAGGAAGATCATCAATCCATTGTTGTGGAAGTTGAAGGTAAAACTCATTCCCACAATGTTTCTATACTAATTGACCTAGGAGCTAGTCTGAGTTATATTACTCCAACTTTAGTAGAATTGAACAAATTAAAGAAGGTAAAGAATGATAATTCTTGGTTAGTACAACTAGCAATGGGGACCAAAACAAAGGTAACATATTTTATTTATGATTGTGAACTCAGCATAGATGGCCAAAATACCAAGTTAAATATGAACATACTACCTTTGGGGTCTTGCGATATAATTATCGGAATGTAATGGTTAGAAAAACATAAAGTGATATTAAATTGTTACGAAAATGTGTTTGTGTATAAAGATGAAAATAATACAGTGAAAACAATACAAGGGATCACAAAACCAGTTTCTGCTAGGCAAATATCAACAATGCAATTTAAGGAATGTATTAACAAAGGTTGCCAATTTTGTGTTGTTCAAGTAACTAATATCCTAGGGGAGGAGAGAAAACCAAGATTAAAATACTTTGCAGTCCTACGCGGGTTCAAATATGTATTTGTAGATGAAATACTAGAAATACCTCCAAGGAGAGAGATAGATTTCTATATCGATCTACTACCTAGATTTTCCTCGGTGTCCAAGGCTCCTCCTTATAGAATGAGTATACCCGAATTAATAGAACTAAGAATTTAGTTACAAGAACTGCTAGATAAGGAATATATCAGACCAAGTGTTTTGACTTGGGGAGCACCAATTTTATTTGTTAAAAAGAAAGATGGAACTTTGAGACTATGGATTGACTATAGATAACTAAATAAAATGACGATTAATAATAAGTATCCTTTACCTAGAATTAAAGATCTCCTTGACTAGATTAGAGGAGAAAAGATATTCTCTAAGCTAGATTTAAGGTATGGTTATCACCAAGTCAGGATAAATGACGAAGATAAAAATAAAAAAACATTCATAACACGTTATGGACACTATGAATTTGTGGTAATCTCGTCTGGGATTACCAATGCAACAACAACCTTTATGTGCTTGATGAATGATATATTCAACCAATATCTGGATAAGTTTGTGCTAGTTTTTATCGATGATATTTTAGTTTATTGAAAAACTGAAGAAGAACATGGAGAGAATATGAAATTAGTACCATAAACTTTAAGATAACATAAGTTATATGCTAAGTTTGATAAGTGCGACTTCTACCAAATAAAGTTATAGTATTTACGACACATAATATCAGAAGATGGTATCAGAGTTGACCTGGAAAAGATTAAATCCATTATGGAGTGGCCTATTCCTAAAGATGTAGTAGACATAAGGTCATTTATGGGGATTACCATTTATTATGGGAGGTTTATCGAAGGATTTTCCAGAATTGCATATCTAATTACATCACTACAGAAAAAGGGAATAAATTTTAATTGGTCATAAAAATGTCAAGAAATTTTGATAATCTAAAAGGATTGTTAAGTACAACACATATCCTAAAAGTAGCAGATCCATATAAAGACTTTACAGTTTGCATAGATGCGAGTAAAGAGGGATTAGGAGGTGCGCTAACACAAGATGGACATGTCATCTGTTACAAATCATGTAAATTGAAATAACATCAACGAAATTGTGTGACTCATGATTTAGAATTCGCAGCTATAATTCATGAATTAAAAATTTGATGACATTATTTAATTCGAAGAATATTCTTGTTACTAACCAACAACAATGGTGTAAAGAATTTTTTCAGTCAACCAGATCTGAATGCAAGACAAGCGAGATAGTTTGCCTTTTTAAGTGAGTTTGATTTTGAATTACGACGCATCAAGGGTAAGGAAAACAAAGTTCCAGATGCACTAAGTCAGAGGACTAGTGGGCTTTATGAAATAATTATCAGGAAAACATAAAATGATATCGAACTTAGAATAAAATATACAAGTAGTAATGATGCAAATTACATCAAAACAACAACAAAATTGCAAGGAAATGTATAAAATATGAACAAAATAGATCTTAGTATAGATAAAAGTGGGTTGTTAAGTTTCAAGAACAAGTTATATGTACCTAAATCTACTGATCTAAAGACGAAAATTCATGATGAGTTGCACAAAAAATTGATATTTTGGCCACCTAGGATACCCGATAACGATAACAACATTAAGGAAACAATTTTGTTGGCTTAATATGAAAAACTAATCCATTGAATATTTGTCTAAATGTTTATAGTGTCAATAGGTAAAGGTTGAGCACCAACATCTAGAAGGTCTGTTACAACCTCTGCCTATACCCGAGTGGAAATGGGAAATTATTTCGATGGACTTCATCACAGGTTTTCCTAAGACTCAAAGACAAAATGAATCAATTATGGTAGTGATTGATAAACTAAGTAAATATTCATATTTATACCCGTGAAATATACTTACAAAGCGATTAATATCGCTGAAATTTTTATGAAATAAATTTTTAGGTTGAATAGAATACCTAAGATTGTGATTTCAGATAGAGATGTCAAATTTACATCGAATTTTTGGAAGGAATTGTTTGCACATTTGGGTACTAATTTGAATTTCAACACAATTTATAATCCACAATCGGATGGTCAAATAGAACAAACAAACCAAATTATTGAAGACATGTTGCGAATGTACGTAAGAACAAAACCAACTAATTGGGAAGAGTATCTACACTTAGTTGAGTTCACTTACAATAATGGTTATCAGGCATCAGATAAGATGAGTCCCTTTGAAGTATTATATGGAAGGAAATGCACAACCCCGATCAGTTGGGATGATCTAGTTGAAAAAATTATGGTGGGACTAGAAATGGAAAGAATGGTAAAAAAGGTACAACAAAACTTGAAAGAGGCACAAGACTAACATAAAATCTATGCAGGCCTAAAGAGAAGACATGAAGAATTTAAAATTGGGGAACATGTCTATCTAAAAGTGAAAGAAATAAGAAGTTCTCTAAATCTAGGAAGTTGTTCCAAGTTGGTGCCAAGATTTTTTTGCCCCTTTGAGATTTTAACTCGAATCTAACCTGTGGCATATCAACTGACACTTCTTGCAAATTTAAAAGTTCATATTTTTTTCATGTTTCATTATTGAAAATATATATTCATGATCCTACTCACATCATTGATCAGAACATGGTGCAGGTGGAACCAGAAGGCGAGTTACAAGAGGAACCTTTGTGCATTATGGACATGAAAGAAAAAATACTTCAAAATAGAGCCATCACCCAAGTAAAAGTGCAATGGAAGAACTTTAGTCCTAAGGAGGCCACTTGGGAATTGGAAGAAGATATGCATAAGTCTTATCCAATCCTATTCCAAGAGATGATTGAACATTGAGGATAGTGTTGTACTTAAGGGGGAGAGGATGTGATATCCTCAAATGATTAGAAATTAAATTCCAGGTTGAATTTAGAAATTATTTGATCTGGTCATACGTTTCTATATGGTAATGATCATAGAGAGAACGTTCAACAAAGAAACATCTACCAAAGTGAAATGGATGAAAACTGAGTGCATACAAAAATTTACAGTAAGAACCAAATTCATAGGTTAAATTTTAATAGCGCAAAAACATGTTCAAACCCAACCATTATCTTGCCATTGTCTAGGGTCCATGGGATAGAGCACGATTCTTCTCGACAAACAAATTCTATAACCAGTGAATACATACAAAGGGGCGTTACTTCTATTTCAACGAACAAGGGATTTTTACCATGCCATATAAAAATACAGGGTATCATTATGAATCTTACATACAAAGTTCAAAATTAATTGAATTCTGTAAAAAATCACTTAAGTGTATGAATCCTTGAAGATTTTAGTCGAATGATGCAATGAAAGTATAAGACTAATCGGCCATGACCTTACACAGGGTCTGCCCAATAGGCCTCTGTATTTGACGGGTATTTTCCTTACATAGTAACCTCCAGACAAGGGTCGTGGGGTAATGACCTCTGTACAGACTTGAAACCAAATGAGGATCCAAAAGGATTTTGAGTTTGAGGATTGATAGCCAACATAAGAAAACAGAGTCACCCTATCAAACCGAGTGATAAACTGAAAGGGTTAAATGAAAAAATGAAATTTTTAATGCGGCGGAGTCTAGAACGAAATGCCTATGGAGGTGTAATTCATGATATGATATCAACCCTCAAACGAAAAGAAAATCATAGAGTATGTGACTTGGAACCTCACAGACATACTATTGTACCATAGAGAGAAGGCATTACTAAAAGAATATGTTACACCTGATAGAGAACATTTTGTTTTGTCATAAAGAATACACTTCACATAATACATTGCACAGAGAATGGTCACATAAAGAATACATGGACAAAGAACACCTCACATAAGAAATCCATTGCACAGGGATCACCTCACATAAGAAATGCATTGCACAAAGAAATTTTTTTCACAAATAATACATGGCATAGAGAATGCAAGTTTTGGATAACTACTTATTGTGCTTGTGGAAACCCTTCCAGAACTCCAATGCTACCATCCTCGACAAATACAAACAATACTACCAGTCACAGGAGTAAACCAGAGAGTAACAAAGTAAAAGGGAACAACTGTGAGGGGTGTAATGGCACCTCATGCCCCTCGGTAGTGGAGAAGAGTCAAAGGTATTCCACCCATACCATGTCATTTGAAACTAGCCAAAGTTGTAAGCCTATAGCAGGCAGTTTCCTATAATTTCAGGCCTGGAGATTACTGGTGGTCTATCACCATTAATGGACCCGACCTAGAATAAATTCCCATAGTTATAATATCCTAGGTTCAGAACGACCTAGCATCCTCCTCATTTATGTCTTTACAAACCACTTAACGGTTGTGTATATATGTGTAACTTTGGATCGATGATAATGTTAGTGTATTGCGTAGGGTTATAACTTCATTTTTGTATGCATATCAAAAATTTTCCTTGTTAAATATAGTTTGTTAATACTATGGTAAGATGGTATATTGCTATGTAGTGTTATAAACACTAACATGTAGGTTTTAGACTTGGATGGTTATGACCCCTAGTTCAACCCTATGGTCACTAGTGTTTTAACTATTGTGGATATGGATTATATCACTTACATGTATTATAAACATATCTTATTACCTATTACAATATGGATAGCATGGTTAATGTAACCTTAATTCCTAAGCTATGGACATTGACAAGCCTTACTGCTAATTCATCAATGCAAAAATATGTATGAGTCTAATCTAATAATGACTCTATGACAAAATATAATAGTAAGAGATAGGTTGAATTTAAATATATTTCAGCCCTTTAGGATGGATAATGATAGTGGAGTAAAATTGTTATGTGTATACAATATTTGAATAGATATATAATGGATTACCTTATGTCTCATGAATTGTTTTGATGAATTAATAGACTTTAGCTTCCAATACAATATTTTTTTCCTATGAAATTTGGGGTACAATACATGCCCTTATTGAGATATGAGGGTCAAGACTTAATCGGATGTTTGATCCGAAGGACCTCCTATGTAACTCCCATATCTCATAGTCCTGTTTTGTCCTGAAATCTACATCAGTGGACATGATTCTCCCTCAATTATTTTGTAGTTTTATTGTGAAGATTTCAATCATGATCGTGTTTTTGTAATTCACTTTCCCTTCTGAGATTTTTGGTAGATTCCTATGCATGTTGGTCATAAAAAATCATCATCATTGCAATGCACTTTCCCTTCTGAGATTTTTGGTTTTGTACTTGGATTCTAACTGATCGAGATCATTGATCTATTGGGAATTCGATACCAATGGTGTTTATGCATTGCACTGATTTTGTGAAATCAAATACATTGTCTCTCCTAAGCTTTAGGTAGATTCCTCTGCATGTTGTTCATAAAAACTCATCATCACATCACAATGACATTGACTTTTGACATCAATGACAATATGTCCAACAATATCCCCCTTTGTCATTGAGGGAAACAAATTAAATTCATACACAAACTCCCTCTCTGATGATGCTTCTGTCATCTCAAGTTACTCTCCCCCTTTTAAATAAATGGCAAAGGGTTTCCCCCCTGTGATTAATCTTTGTCTTTCTATATGTTGCTGACCAAAATATGAAATTGGGTAAATCCCCCTGCAATCATGCTCTGCCTGTCATAACTAAATGACTCCCCCTGTCAATCTTCTCTCTCTGCATCTGACTTTTCTCCCCCTTTGTTTCTAAAAGGGTGTTTCTTCCTAAAAAGGTCTCTCCCCCTATCATCTCTACAATATGACATGTATACCACTATATACAACATACTAGCTTCCACTTAGGGTCTGTCCACTTATAACCACTTTGGGACCAATGCATGATAATATCACATGACTTTACTCATAGAGTACATAACTTGCATTGTTCCTGGGTAGATGAATACCTGCAACAAACTATGTCAGAACCTGCATAGATTTATATCATCAAACCATGATGATTTTGATGATACTAGTTATCTATTCATTTTTTTGTGCTTCAATACTCATAGGAGTATCAACATGAATAATTTTTTAGTCTTCCCTAATTTCTCCTTCCCTTCTTTGTTTCTATTTTTTTATTTGAGAAGGAGTTTCAATGGATCATTAAAATAGAATTGGAAAACTTCTGATATCATCATCACTCAATTCTTTTCGTTGTTTTACTATTGAATATTCATCATCATCGTCACTATTTTGTGCACCAAAAGCTTTTTTATCCTTGTTTTAAGAATTTTCCCTTTTTATTTTCCATTTGTTGGGTAATGGATAATCTACTTGTATGACATTATCAAGTTCTAGAATTGTGTTAGATTTTTCTTTAGGAGATTTCTTTTCTTGAGCTTGATCTACTTTATATGCATAGATTTGATTATTATATTCCTTATTAGAAGTTTTACCCACCAAACTCCTATTATTAACTTCATCAATCTCAGGAGCAATATATTCATTATCTTTCTTGCTTCGTACTTTAGATTTTATTTTCCATATCTTCTTATTTTGTTTGTTAGGGTTTCCTACCTTTAAGGATTGCATTGGTAATCTACACTCTCTAGTTTTATGACCATAGTTGTTGCATTTTTTACATTCAATATTTAATTTTTGCAAAGGAGAAAATGAGTTGTAGTTTCTTTTCTCTGTATTGTACCTATTGTTATTATATCTTTGGACATTTCTATTATTTTATTGTCCATAAGCTTTGCATTGTACTTCCTTATGACCAAAATTATTACAAGAGTAACAGTATACAATAAAAAGATATTTATTAGGGGGATTCCTTCTGGTGATTGTATTCTTCTAGTCATTTTTTACTTTAGTAGATAATGTTGATTTATGTTTGTGTGGATTTTCAATGCTATCATCTTTTCTTTATTATATTCTCTTCTTAAGGGGTCCTTTAGAGAATATGTGTAACTGATTGGTCTTTTGACAGATCCTTGTGATGTAGAAGTTGAGTCTTGGGTGTATCTCAAACCAGTCTTGTTGTTTGGTGACCTCTAACTACTAAGAATTTCATCCAACATCTTTGAACTATTTCCAAATTTTGATCCATTCTTTTTTTTCTCAAGTTCACTTTTTAATAGCTTAATCTCAGCTTCTAGTTTCTCACATACTTATTTTTTATCACTAAGTTGTTTTAAAATGACTTCTTCAATTTTATTAGCTTCCGGGATCTGGGTTTTTAAATCACTGATGATATGCTCTGATTCTTTGATATTTCTTAATGCATCTATTTATTTTGATTGATGTGATTCTTCAAATTGTTGAAGTTTTCCCCTAAGTAACTTATTCTTCTTTTTATACTTTCTTAGTTCCTTCAGAGCACTAATCAGTTCTACTTCTAGTTTCACTTCTCCTTCAATTTCATAATTTTATTCATCATCTATATCATTACTTTGAGTATTCTTTCCCATAAAAAGAATCTCTAAATTCTTATCTTCACTCGTGTCTGAAGAACTGATGTCTTGTTTAGAGAAGAAGTTTTTCTTTTTCTTATAAAATTTCTTGTTGTATTAGTTTTTCTAGTTGTGAACTTCTTAATCATTTTCCCCCAGCTTGGGATAGGGACATTTGTTAGCAAAGTGTCCAATTCTTCCACAGATGAAACATTTGAAGCGTAACTTTCCTTTATATTTTCCAGAATCATTCTGGAGTTCCTTTATAATGTTGGCCTCTTCTACATGGGATATGTCTGATTGATCTTCATGAGACAGATGTTCCTTTTTTTTCTTTGATTTAGATGCTTTAAAGGTTGTTTCACCTTATGTTGTTGTATCATTCCTTGTTCTCATTTCATATGTTGTAAACAATCCATGAAGTTGATCAGTTGTGACTGTGTCAAGATCAGACCTATCTTCAATTCTATAAATCTTGGCATCATATCTCATAGGTAATGACCTTAGTATATTTTTAAAAATAGGTTTATTTGTAAGTAAGTCTCTTGCTGCTATGATTGAATTAACCACTTCATCTACCCTATGAAATTATTCAACAATGTTCACTTCTTCTTTCATTTTCATATTTTCAAATTGAGTTCTATAGGTCTGTAGTTTGTCTTCCCTGACTTTGTTATCCCCTGCATACACAACCTCCAATTTTTCCTAGATTTCTTTGGCTGACTTACAATGCATAACCTTCAAACATATAGAATTTTTCAACCCTCCTAGAATTGCATTAACTACTCTTGAGTTCTCATTCTAGATTTTATTTCCTGCAACATCTTTGGGTGGAGCAGTTGGTGCAGTGTAACAATCTACAATATACTTCCATATATCAGAACCAAGAGCCAACATGAAATTTTTCATTCTTATTTTCCATAGAGCATAGCCACCTCCATTGAATAATGGTGATTTGTTGTTAGGCATTCCCTCTTGATAATCCATCTTCAATATCTACCTTCCAATTGTTTAGATTGTGTTGAAGGAAATCTCTCTGATACTAATTGTTGGAATACTAAGAGGGGGGGTTAACCCATATTACCCTTTTTTTTTAAATTAGCAGTTACTTTTATATTTTGTTAATTACCACAATAGATTAACAATGGAATTGTTTGTAAAATCAATTATATAAATATAATTAATAGGAATTACAATGGTTTTTATGAAGAATAGTGAAGGACACAGATCCGTTTTAGAGCACCAACTATAGGAGACACAAATCCCCATATTTAGGCCACCAACCGTAGGAAGCACCAACTCAATTGGTTTTAGGGAACCAACCCTAGGAAGAACCAACTCCCTTGGTTTTAGGGCACCAACTCCCTTGCTTTTAGGGAACCAACTGTTTTTAGGGCACCAACCCTAGGAAGCAAAAACAACCTTATGTTTAGGGAACCAACCCCAGGAAGCACAAACTCTCTTAAATTACACTTACTTAGTAAAGGATATGAATCCTTCCGTTCTCCTCCCTTCCACCCTCACTTCATAAGAATCATCAATTCTTCTTATTGGACTCTACTTGTAATGCCCCCTCTGTTGCGACCAGGAAAGTGAAGCACACAAGGTAATTTTTTTTTTTTTTTGCATTAGGAAATTAACATCAACACATAATCGATGATCTCATAATTAAATAATTACAAGAGAAACATCTTCGTAATCAATAATGTTGCATCCAACTCATCAACATAATTAATAATGACTCAAAATCAACACATCATTACATTAGATAACAACACATAATCAACAAGCATCATAAAAGGTGATGCAACATCAACTCATCACGTTCAACTGGAATAATCAATTATTTTAATCGCTCAACCCATCACATAAAGTTAACATAAAGATAACATAAAGATAACCTAATGATAACATAAATATAACATACAAATAACATAAAGATAACATAAAGAACTACCCTCCCAACCTACCCTGCAAGGTTAGGACCTCCAAGACACATAAGAAACACTCAAGCCCATAATTCATTCAATTTATTTTTTCCATTTAACATCTCAGGGCTGGCGAATGTTTTGAGGAACAAGGAGGTGTCTACATACCACTAGCACAATCAGGTCGAAAACCAACTAGCTATATCAACAACATCAATGATAATCAATGACGCATAAGTGTTCTAATAGTTGATCGCACATCACATAAATTCCAAGTCACAAGAGAATTTAATTACTAAATCAATCAGACAATGACATAAGATAAGGCGCAAAGAATTCAAATTTATTTTATTTTCAAGGTGCAAAAACAGACATCTACTTTACTTCAAGGTGCGTGATTAATCAACCATTTACTTCATCAATAATCACCATTATCTCTAGGTGCACGCGTGATCGAAATTCTGAATTAAACATGAACCAACAACATTCAATGCGTGGAATTAATCTATTCAGTTAGGAAATCATACAACAACATTTAATTTCAAGACACAAGATTATCTAATTACTAACCTGTTTTTACGTCGACATTATTGCAAGGCACATTAAATTCAATTACTTATTTTTTGAATCATTTACACATCAACAATAAATGACACAAGAGTACATAAACTTTAAACAATCATACGTCGACATAATAAGTGATGCAAGAGTATTATCAAGCTTATTTTCATGGCGCAAGGATGTTTGAATACTTAATCAGTCATACATCAATATTAAATTCTTGGTGCAAGTAAACCAATAACTTAATCATTCATCAATCATTAAATATTCATTGCGCAAGAATAAACTATCAATTTATTTCATGGTGCAAAAAAAGCTATCTACTCAATCAATCATACATCAATTTAATGGAAGCAAGAGTAAGTTATTACACATCTCGTCATACATCAACGTTATCCATGGCGCACAAATGGTATAATTAGTTAAGTGGTAACACCTCAACATTAATCAAGGCACGCAAGTGAATTTAATTTCTTAATTTCTCACACTTCACCATTATATCAAGCGCCCATAGAATCTATAGTTAGGTTCATTAAATTCAGTTAGGAGGACCTAAGCCTTTTTAAATGACATGTGAGACATAATGAAAATATTGGGACTATATATCAGATGTCAACATTTAATAAAACATTAAATAAACACAAAAATATAATAAAACTATAGATATCATATCTCAATTACACCACTTAGAAAAGGAGAAATATATAGGATAAAAATGGAAAAGGCGCAGCTACAGATAAGGAAAATGGAGTCCCTCTTTAAGGAAACTGGCAGAAATTATGAAGTAAAATAACATTGAGATAAAATACATGAAACACGAGGTAAAAACTGCCAGGAGGAAGATCTAAATATGGGAGAAAATAAAATTCCATACACCGATATGATTCAACAATTAAACGCCGAGAGGGACATGATTTCTAGGCGGAATGGTCTGAAAAATGAAGAGATTAAGAATGTATAAAATCACCAAAAAAGGAGAATAAATTATTGAGAGTCAAGGGTAAAATCGTTGAGTAACAAGTGGTAAAATTGTTGAGAATAACTGGTAAAATCGGTGAGAATAATTAAAGAAAATGTTGAGTGTTTAAAGGGAAAACATAGAGCATCCCCTCAAGTCATGAAATTTCATAGAGGAGAAAGCATAACAATTGTTGAGCATCAAGGGAAATTGCAGGGATATTTTACCCAAACATTTCGCAGAGAATGCATTCCAAAATACAGATATCTGGAAAGGCAATCACACAGATATTGTACCCAAACATTGTACAGAGAATGATTTCCAAAATATAGAGATCTGCAAGGGAAAATTGTTGGGATTTTGTTCAAAACATTTCTCAAATAATGCATGCCAAAATACAAAGATATGGAAAGGAACATTGCAGGTATATTGTACCCAAACATTTTGCAGAGAATGCATGCCAAAATACATGGATGTCCAAAGGGATGTTGCAGGGATATTGTACCCAAACAATTCGGAGAGAAATCATGCCAAATAACAAGATCTGGAAAGGAAAAATGCAGGGATATTGTACCCAAACATTTTGCAGAGAATCCAAAAGATATGAAGTCGCATATGAATAATTCTGTAGTCACACCACTTCACAAGGTCGTAAATCAATAGAATAACTCCCAAAACCATATACACAATAAAAACTTATTATAATTCAAATTCAAAATGAAAATACCACGACCGGAGAATATAGGCTTGATGACGATCCTTGGCGATCGGTGTTCCCTTCCCTCATCCTCTTGCTAACCATTGAGACTTCAGCGGTACCTCCCAACCAACACTAGGGGTACTCTTCTTACCCCTTAGCCCCTCGAGATGAAAAGGGGCCATGCACAAATACAACGAAAATCCTCTAGCTCTCGGCTTGCCCCCAAGCTATAGCGACCACTCTCTCTCTCAAGTTGGGTATCCCAACTCTCACAAGTAAAACTAGTCAAAATTTATCTAGCATAACCTTATTCATAACCAGTGTGATCCATTCCTCCTCTCATCCATTATTTTTATAGAATTTCCTTAGTGACCACTTTCCATTTGCACATTTAATTCACTTTTTTTTAAATTTAGTTACGAATTAATCCCCCCATACACTTGTCACCCATCCCCTTGGTTGAACAAATAAATCCACAGCGTAATTTAATTAAATGTCAAATTTCCTCACCCATCCTAAAGGCGCTCCTAAAATCGCTCCTAGTTGTCCCTTTATTCCCTTTATTTCCCATTTATGACTGACGCCTTTCTAAAACGGATTTGAGTTAAAATATGATTGTTCTCTAGTTAGATTAGACTTTAGATACCTTTCTATACTTTCACCTTCTTGTACGCTTTATTCCTTTCTTATTTCAATTTCTAATTTGTTATTTACTTGCACAATGCGTATTAAATCAGTTCTTTAGATTTGTTTTATTTTTATTGATTCTTAATTTGATTTATTTCATCCCCTCATTATTTAATTTAAAAAATTATTTTTTAGTCTTCTCACTCACTTAGACATAGACTTAGTTAAATATTTATTTGCATACGCCTCTAGACCCTTAAGGATTATGCCTAGTAAATTAATTCTTTAGTTAATTAATTAATTAATTAATTCGACAGGTGCTCAATATTTTATAAGGTTTAACATTCACTCAAGTTTTCTAGGCCACCTAGATTCATTGACTCATTTGTTTTTAAACACCATGACGTGCCCTTCAAGACACACACCCTGATCCAAGGATGTCACTCACCTTGGATTCAAATTTTAATTACGTGATGTTCCCCTCAAGACACACTACATGCTCCAAGGGTGCCACTTACCTTTGATTGGTTTCGGTAGTTGTCCAACCCTTGGAGTCAATACTCCATCCAGGCGACCTTTCGAGAGACTAAGGGATTCTAAGGAATAAGAACACCACCTTATTTCGTAACCCTTAGAATATTCATGAGAAACTGTCTGAGTTTTCCCTCACGACGTCGTGGATCTCTTGAACTAGGTAGTCATTAAACTACAGTCTAAGGCGGGAGTTCTAGTAGGCTATGATAGGGTTGTTGCCACACCTATCCATAAATATTTGGTTGTTGTGCATGGCCCCTTTACTCCTTATGTGAGTATTATTGGCAAGAAATCATCATCCTGCATCCATCAACGAAACACTGTCAATGATCCACAAAAAAAATCCTAACATACCTGATCATATGTCACATATGCATAATAAAATACCCAAACCAATACAATCCACTCACTAACTCGATCCAGAGCCCAAGGGGGTCCATTGATTCCATCGACATCCTCAATCTGTCAAGTGTCCTACACACTGAGGGGAAACTCGTCAATAGCATCTGTCAATAAATAGATATAAAATAACATAACATCATAATCCATCAACATCATCATAATAATCCATAAGCGAACAGACAACCATATACTAAAACTGGATCACTTGCACGCAAATCTCCTCAAAGAATAAGTCAATAACAAGTGCTTGCAAGAGAAGGATGTTATATACACATACTCTTGTTTTAAACTTCGTCCTGAAGTTTCAAAGTATATACATGCAGTAAATAAAGCCTCTCACAAGATCTAAATGTCTAACTATCAAACAAATATGGTAACTATTGGCACATATCATATGCGTCCTCCCAGGTAGTCGAGTGTGGACTATAATTGTCCCACTGGACCTTGACCTGATCGACTATTCGATGCCAAAAATTTTGAATTCGATGGTCAAGAATGTGGATTGGCTACACTATGAATGAACCCTTGTCCGACACCTACAAGGAACTCATTTCAATAACATGTGTAGGATCACTAACATAATGTCTCAAAATAGATACATGAAAAATATTGTGCATATGCCTAAAAGAATCAGGAAAGGATAGTCGATAGGTTAGGGGCCCTTTCTTTTCCACAACTTTGAAAGGTCCCACGAATCTAGGAGAGACGTTAGAACCATTCCCAAACTTAATCGAACTCTTCTGTGGTTTCACTCGCAAGAAGACTCGATCACCAACTTCATAACTACGGTCAATGCAATGCGCATCGACATAACTCTTCTACCCATATTGTGCTTCCTTAATCCTTTTTCTTATCATTTTCATTTTCTCTTCCATTTCTTGGATCATTTATGGTCCTACCAGGACCCTATCATCAAGCCAATCCCACCTCAAAGGTGTATGACATGGTCACCCATAAAGATACTCAAATGGCTCCACATTAATGGTGCTTTGATAGTTGTTGTTGTATGCAAAGTCTACCAGTGCAAAGAACTCTTCCCAACATTTATGTTTGTCCATCACGTACATACACAACATATCCTTCAAGATTTGGTTTGTTCTTTTTGTCTTCCTGTCTGTCTTTAGGTGATATGGTGTACTAAAGTTAAGTTGGGTTCCCAAGGCCACTTGGAAACTAGTCAAAAATCGTCATTTTAACATTGATCCTCTATCGGATATGATCCTTTTAGGAATTCCATGAAATATCGCAATATCGTTGATAAAAACTCTAGCTATGTCTGGCACCTAATACGTTGTATGCATAGGGATAAAATGTGAAGTCTTCGTCAGAGTCTCAACTACCACGAAAATAAAGTCATGCCTCCTTGCCAACGACAACCCAATAGTAAAGTCCATCAAAATGACTTCCCATTTTGATTCTTAAATAGCGTATGGTTGTAGTAATCATGTTGTATGTCTATGTTCAGCCTTCAGTTGCTAACAATCTAGACATCTCGCTTCATTCCTTTCTAGAAGAATAAGAGCTTAAGTTCTGCCCTCATCTTCATGACTCTTGGATGAGCCATGTACACTACTCTATGAGCTTCTCTTAAGATAAAAATTCTCAATTCGTCACTAGGTGACACGTATATCTAGTTATTATACCTTAATAATCTATCATTGTCTAATGTAAATCCGACAAATTTTAGTACCAACATGGTGTCTTGTCCAATATATTCCTTAACCTCTTTATACCAGTGATCATCGCGTTGTATAGTTAGAATATTTTCTCAAATATTCGTCTGAAGAGGTATCACCAAAAAGATGCACAGTATTTGATTTAATGCATCTGCCACTCTGTTCATTGTTCCTTTTATGTAGGTAATCTCAAAATCATACTCACTAAGCAGTTCTGACCAACACCTTTGTCGCACGTTCAAGTCACTTTGTGTAAAAATGTGTTGCAACCCACAGCGGCCTATCTTTAGTTCGAATTTTTGTCCAATTGGGTAGTGTCTCCACACTATCAAGGCATACACAATGTCCAATAACTCCAAATCACATGTCGCATAGTTCTCTTCATGGTTTCTTAATTTCCTTGAGGTGTAAGCGATCACTCGACCGCCTTGCATCAAGACTCTGCCTAAGCCTTCCTTGGGTGCGTCTGTGCATACCAAGAAGTCCTCATCCATGTCAGGGACTTTTAGTATTGGTGTTGTCGTTAACATCTCCTTGATCCTTCGAAAGTATTCCATGCATTTCTCTGTCCATACAAACTTCTTTTTTTTCTTTTGCAATTTTGTAATCGGATTTGCTATGTTCAAAAAACCTTCGACGTACCATCGATAATATATTTCTAAAACCATGAAGCTACGTACTTATGGTACTTTTATCGATGCATTCCATACCATAATAGCCTCTACCTTTTTTAGATCCACAACGATTCCTTCCTCGGAAATAACATACCCCAAATAATGAATCCTTGATTGATAAAAAGATCATTTCAACAGTTTCATGTATAATTTGTTCTCTCATAAACACTGTAGTATGAAGTGCAAATGTTCATCATGTTCTTATGACGTTCGAGAATATATCAATATGTCATCAATGAATACTTGAACAAACTTGTCCAAGTATTCGTGGAACACCCCATTCATCAAGCTCATGACTACCCCTGGGGCGTTTGTCAGTGCAAATGGTAAAATTATAAACTCATAATGTTGAAACCTTATCTTGAATGTGGTCTTAGGAATGTCTTCCTCCTTGATCTGTAATTGGTGATATCCTAATCTCAAGTCGATATTTGAAAACATCATTGTGCCCTTCATTTGGTCAAACAAATCATCTATTCTTGGCAACAGATAATCACTCTTGGTCATTGCCTTGTTCAATTGATGGTAGTCAATATAGAGTCTCCATGACCCATCCTTCTTCCGTATGAAAATAACATGCACACCCCAATCTGACATACTTGGACGTATAAGTCCTAGGTCCAACAACTTCTTAAGTTACATTTTCAACTCCAGGTGTAACTCAGGGGTCGACATCCGATAAGGAGTTCTTGCTATCGGTTCAGCTCCAAGTTTTAAGTCGATGGTAAATTTTAGTTCTCTTTTGGGCGGAAAACCTGGTAACTCTTATAGGAACACATCTGCAAACTCTTGTACTATCGAAAGGTTTTCTAATCCTTCTACCACACCCTTGTCATTCAGTGCTAATTGTTATCACTAAAATTTCATCCGCACATGGCGACAAGAACTCAGCATCGTCAAACAGTAATGAAGTCATTCATGGCACTGAATTAATTTCACAGCATTGCAAAAAGGTCAAAAACTATACAAAGTAACCAAAAATTGAAGGGCGCTTTACAGAAGTTTGGTGCGTGCGCACATGCGCGGAACATAAACGTACCATACGTGCATAGGCGCATGATGTGCGGCTGTTAGCGCAAAAACCCGCGCACATGCTAACCGGTGCATTTATTGAATTGGTTGGCCTCCAAACCACTAATGGATCAGCTCCCAAGCCGATTTAACCCTCAAATCTGAGCTGAATCTGCATGGTAGGCTGGTCAAAGACCTAATGAAGCCCTAAAGAGCCCCTTTTCACACTTCAAAGGAGTTACATAATCACCCAAAGCTATGCTATAAAAAGCCATGAAGAAACATCATTTTCTCAAGGAATTTCATGTATTGTTATGCTGCTTAGATTTTTTTAAGGACTCACTCCTTGGCAATAACACATTAGAACCATTTCATTGACCCATTCACCTCTCCATTGAGTGAATGTGCTTGGATTTCTTTCACCATCATTCTCATTTTCTTATTGTAAGGAGAGCAAGTTTGTGAGGGCCTCAAGAGCCTTCCATTGGAGAAAGAAGGGACTCATAGTCCCCTTTCTTCATTGTGCTTTGATTTCATCAATCGATCAGCCTAAAAACATTGGTGATATTGGTCTTTTTGTGTTTGTTATTTCTTTATCCATATGCTCATAGTTTTAGTTTGTTTTAATTTAATTCTTTCTTATAGTTTTGTTTTGTTTCCTCTAACTCTTTCCTCTACAGCTGTCATGCTCAGCAAGACCCGACTGGGCATGTAAGCACCCTCGATTTGCTCACCAAGTCGAAGAAAAGGGTGAAAACATATTGGAAACCATACTGGGGAGAATGTATCAATTCCTCCCTCATTTGGGTTTATTTTTCTTTCCTTTTCATTTGTTTAACTTGCAGGTGCACAAATCGGCCTCTGCCGACCTGCTAACCAGTCAATTCACAAGAGAATTGAGAGAAATCCATTCGGATTTTTCTTTCTCGGTCATTTGTCATAGGTGCGTGGGTATTCCACCCCATAGACACGCATCGTGCGCGCATGCGCCTGAACAACAGTTTTCTTATGCATGCATGCACTTTCGGTCTCAATTCTGACAGCGCGCAGGTGCTTTGTGCGCCTCTGTCTACACTAGAGGCCGCGCATCTGAGCTAAATTTTACATTGTAAGGTCTTGGGATGTGGGGAAAGTCATTTTACTTCTTAATAATGATGTTATGCATGCTCTAAATACTGCACCACACTTAGACCCCTCATCTTATAAAGGGGACAGTCAAACAAACATAGGCACTTAGGTGGATAAAAATCAATTTCCCTTATTTGCTTTTTGCCACATGGATGGATTGCTTTGATTTATAATCTAAGTTGGAAAATCATACTTAATCACACCTAACTCACATTTGGGACTAGAAGTTGAAGTAACAATCCTTGAGTATGCTCTTTTCTTGCGCTTCCAAGCGATCTTGAGAATCAGAAAAAGATTGTGAAAAACAATCTCATCTCCCTTAACAAAATTTCAAAACCTTTAGGAGAGGACAAAGGCCCTTTTGGGACCCCTCTTAGTTTCATTCTTCAAACACATTTTAAATTTGTAACGGGCCCATACATGCCCACATGTCACAAAGATAGAATAGTGGTTGGAATTTTGCTTTCTTAGATCAAGAAACTAGGAGAGTTTAAAGGTTTGTAACGGGCCCACACATGCCCACATGTTCAATCTAGGATAGTTTCATGCTTGTTCTAGATTAACTGACACATAGGGAGATAAAGGATAGTAACAGACCCACATGTCCACATTCTAGATTCCTAGGGCTTTTAAAATTCCGCAAGGTTGTACCAATGCCATCTAGCTAATTAGGTAATCAAACTCTTGTAAGGACCAAGCGAAGTCCACATGCAACAAGGTGATATCTAATTAACTAAAACTTGGTACACTTTCACTCACACACAAAAGTCACTTCTCATCACTCACATAGCCTCTTCTCGAAATCTGGAGGTCTAAGTAAGTTTCCTCCAAAGGGATTCCGAAAAAACCCCACCTTTTCTTGACAGGACTATCCACTCCCACTTTTAATCAAACGAGGTTGGTTCTCACCCCCAGCCTCACAAAACAACATCATCTAAAATCTTTCTAAAAACTCACTAAGTTTTCCTCCAAAGGAGGTGCCAAAATAAAATTTTAGTCTAGGTAGGATTTTGGGGATAGGCATCCAAATAACTCCCCGCTATCTGGTTCTCGCATTTTCAAAACATAGAGGTTGTCAAATAGGGAACTTCAAATCCTCCAAGTCAAGTGTTCCAATCACCATAAGGCAGGGAGATACCCATGAAGGGTTGAAGGCTGAGGTCTGGTTGTTCTGTGTGTCCCCCCTTGAGGCACCCAACTCTTGGACGACATCCAGCTCGTGACCCATTTCTTAGGCCGAAAATCTAAATGTTGCACTTTGACCGAGGTACCTAGTGACCAAACTTAGCACATCTACCCAGGTGGCAATTGTGGGCTGCAATTGCACCTTGATTGGATTTTGTGTGGCTATTGGGACATATCGCCAGCTCTTTCGGGATATGCCCCCTCTACCCCTCATTATAACCAGTTATTTCATCCTTCACTAGTTTCTCTTCCGGTGACTTCAGACCCCACTGTTGAGTACTATTGCAAGGTCTAGTGCTATTTAAGAGGAAGGACGTTACGTCTTCTAGGACACAATCATTTGCTCTCTTTTGATTCCCCCACGTGGACAAAACCCACTTACCCATATATATGCTTCTTTCTCATGTTATGTATGATGCACACCTGATTACTGTTT
>ML786856.1:193376-235069 GCA_009831015.1 Picea engelmannii
TATTGTGTAAACATTCAACGCAAAGGCCCTTTGTTTCTATATTTCTCTCACCACTTGTTGCACACATTCACACATCTAGTTTGAAATCATAGGGGAACCACAGAACCCCCGTCGTTCACGACGCTTGCTCAACCTCCCTCCTATATTAAGAGGAGTATCTGGTCGTACCCGCTCATCGGTACCTCCTTCACACACTCCTGTGAGTGCTACTATCTTAGGGTCATCTTTGCTTGGTTCTACATTACTGGGGTCTACATCCCAAGGTCATCCATTCACTCGCTCTCCTTTACACGGGAGCGGAGGACCCACTTCCTCTCAAAGAGGGAGCACCAACCCACCTAGTCCCCATCAAGGGTCAGGTTCACAACACACCATGGCCGGAGCTAACCCTCCCCCCCCATTACAGATGCCATATTTGGCCTCTCTCAACATACCGGATCTCACCAAGCTAACCAATGATCCTATATTGCATGACGCCACATGGCCTGCAATGCCAACAAAACTTCCTTCAGACATACCAAAGTTTGAAGGAAAGGCAGGGGATGACCCCGCCAACCATGTCATGACTTTTCATCTATGGTGTTCTTCCAATAGCATCATGGATGATTCCATCAGATTGCGACTATTTCAACGCACACTTATCGGCCCATCAGCCAAATGGTATGTCGAAGAAAAATTCGGGTCCCATGCGACCTTTGAGTCAGTGGCCAAAGCATTTTTGACCTTTTTCCAATTACCCATCCGCCATGACAATGGTCTAGAACTACTGTCTAAATTCAAACAGACCTCAGCCACCCACATCGCCGACCACATTCATGAGTGGCGTAGGCGACGTAGTTTTTGTAAAGCAGAAACCACCAAGCAATAGTGCCTTGACTGGTTTCTTAGATCACTTGTCTCTCTCCTTGGAAAGGACATCGCTTCCACCTTCCCTCAATCTGAAGAGGAAGCCATCAGTAAGGCCCAACGATATGACCTTATTTATGCGCAGTCAGGGTACTTATACACCGTACTTCCTGATCTTCCAAAACCTGTGTTGTTTGGTCAAGACAAACCTGGGATGTCTCATTCAACAGACAGACTAATAGGTTCCACCACACACCATGGTCCACAACCCCAACCACCACCGATGTATGGAACACCTCAATACCCGCCGGCATATGGGGGCACTCCTTATTACCCCCCACCACCCTATCAACAGCCATACCCTGTTGCTATACCTCCACCCATCAATGGACCACCACCGACACCCCCCATACATCCACCTAACCCCACACATTGTGGTACTCCCGCAACATCAGCTTATAGTACTAGCGAAAGCACTGCGCCTTCCTATGTACCTTATGGACCGGTACCACCCCAAAATCCATACTTCCCGTTTCCTGGTCCTCCACAACCCATGGCTCCCCCACACCCACATGCGGGGGTAAATTTTGTTCAACCTTCGGCTGCTCAACAATATCAAAATTTCGAACAGTTGAACACAGCCAATCCAACTCACCCTTCAAACAACACCAAGAAGAAAGGATGGAATAAGAACAATAACAACCCTGTTCAAGGCGGGAATCAACCCCCGCAGCACCAACCCACTGGGGGCAACCAGAACCAAGGGAACCAAAACCCCCAAGGGGGAAATAAAAACAAATGCCAAGGGAGAAATAATGTTAAAACCATCTTCCCTTGTGCTCTTTGTGGCGATTTTGGTCATTACACTCACCATTGCCCCCAGATCGTTGATTTCAAAAGGTTGAAAGACTCTGGGAGCCTTCCCCCTTCTCCTGCACAAACTGCCTCTCAGCAGGCACCACAACAGTATGTGCAACAACCCCCTCCCGCCGTGCTGCAAAATCCTATCCCACATCAAGGGGTGATAAATACCCAATAGGACACGCAGCATCCCCCACCTCAGGTAGGTCAATACCACAACCCCAACAATCCAGCAGAGCGTACAATTCTCCTCACCACTGAAGAAGAAATCTTCTTGCAAACATGAAATCGTCAGTATCCAGCTGAGTCTACTCCTATCTCTCCGGAAACAAACCCTACACTAACAGGACCCCCATTGGTGATCCCTCTCCCTTCTGCCGAACCACCATTACGCATCCCTCGCATCCCCTTGCGCAGGAATGTCCACAACCCACAGGCTAGGGCCACCCACAACTATAGCTTGGTAGATGACTTAGCACAATCCCCGACTGCCATGTCAGTATTAGAAGTCCTCCAGACTTGTCCTACGCAGCGTAAATCACTACTTTCCGCCTTGGGGGAAGTCGACCCTGCAGATACTCGACTCATTACCTTTGATCTTGATAGCTGCGGACCTCATCTTCCCGCCTTGGTCGCTATTCAAATACCAGTAAAAATATGAAACATCATCATTCATCGGTGTATCATCGATGAAGGTGCATCTACATGTATCATGTCCAAAATAGTATGGCAGAAACTTGGTTCCCCAGAACATATACCCTCCGCCATCACCTTACGAGCTTATGACGGATGACCATCATCCCCTGAAGGGCTCTTTCAAAATGTTCCCATAGAACTCGAGGGAAAAACTATTCTCATTGACATCGAAGTTATTGACGCTCCGCTCGATTACAATATCTTGTTTGGATGTACCTACATGTATGCTATGAAGGCAGTTGCTTCTTCCATCTTTCGGACAATCATGTTCCCCCACAATGGGAAGATTGTGACCATCGACCAAGTCTCACATTATGAGCCTAACCCATCTGCCAACCTCGATAACATTCTTCCCCTCATCCACACCAACAAAGACGCATATCCACTTGTCGAGATGGGTCCTGGGATTTTTAAATATCCATCCTTGTTAGGGAAGTACCATGGAGCACCACCACTCCTTCCCCCTAATCAAGTATGCATCGTCTCATCTAACGGAACTCACGCGGAGGATGTTCTTCCTCCGCAGGAGGTTTCAGTCATTCCTAACGTCTCAATAGTCACAGAACCACTCCAGCCAGAGCCTCCTGCGCACTCGTCGGACCCAACAGTCCATGAATCCACATCCCCTCTGGGGCATATTCCCATTTTGGAGACAGTTCCCCAACCCCTCACTCAAATTCCCTTCTTTTACCCTCCACCCGATATCGAAGCTTTCTAGGTAGCCGCAACACTCACACTACCTAATATGGTGTTAGCCATCCCAGTGTGGTATTTACATCCACCTGAGATGGTCCCTCGCCCATCCCTTCCTCCACAGGAAGGCCTCCCCATGACGATTACCGTCCTTAGCCCCACAACCCCCATACTCCCTAACCCCCCAGTTATAGCTGGGGGCAGGAGAAAGAAGAAGGAGCCCGCAGCTCCACTTCCTCCATGCATAGCACCACCTTGCGCATTATGTGAGAAAGAGGGTCACCAAATCAACAAATGCCCATCACTACCGGAATTACAGAATTTGATTCCCCTCAATCAACCCCCCACAATACCCGTCACTACTGCTAGTCCCACCCAACCTTCCAGTAGTAAAGGGTTGAGGACCAAATATGCGTGTGCTATATGTTCCGAGTATGGCCACTACACCCATCATTGCCTAGCACTGCCATGCTTTTGGTAGACATTAGCTGTTGTACGCCAAAACTTCTAGAACAACCCACGCCCTGCTATGTCCTCTTCAACTATCACAGACATTCATTATGTCACCACTACAGTCAATGAACGTATGAGATTCCCTTGCTCTCTCTGCGATTCATTAACTCACTTTACATACCAGTGTCCTATGATCCTTGCATAGAGGCGACGTCAATTGGCCCTACTTCACCAACCTGCAGAGGCGATACTTGACATTACTTCGTCACTTGAGGATCTTCATGTCACTTCTCTCGAGCCCGAGGCACTCCCAACGCCTCCATGGTTCTTAAGCGACATCTCTGAGGATTTACCCCGCAATCCCCCAAACTCTCCTGCTCACTCCCCTACGGAGACTTTCCACCCAACCACCACGGGGACTCCTCAGTACTTCAATATATGGTTCATGACGAGTGAACCCTCACCATCTGCTCGCACCACTCCCCTTGCTTCTCCAGCAGGGGGCAATCACACTAGCACTGAGATCACTCCTCACGACCCCTTGTATTCCCGGCGTTTCCAATGCGACGAGGGTATACTCGAAGAGCTACACTACCCAGACTCTCCTTGGGATGCACTACATCATCGTGCACTCTTCCTTCCACATAAATCCCTCATGCCTCCTAACCAAAACCCCATTTACGCGGTCGAAACCAAAGATTTTATCCCATCCAGGCCTATCGATTGGTTCAACAATCACATTCCTGCCCCTGACACTTTTGAAGAAGGTAATATGGCCAACATTTCCCCCACCATCAAAATCGACATTTCCATTAAAAACGACATCGTCGAAGAAATCATCATTGGATCTTCTTGCACTCCTTAGGAAATCGCCGCTTATAAAGCCCTATTCCAGGAATATAGGGATATCTTCGCGTGGTCATACACAGAAATGCCTAGCCTTGACCCATCTATTGTCGAGCATCGCATCGACACCTGGCCTGACATCACACTAGTTCGCCAGAAACAGTGACCGCTACACCCATCCAAAGCCACGGCTATCAAAGACGAAATTGACAAATTACGTGCTGCCACGTTTATTTACCCCATCGCTTATACTTCATGGGTTTCCAACCCTGTACCCGTCGACAAAAAAAAGGGCACTATCCGCGTCTGCATAGACTTTCACGATCTCAATAACACATGTCCCAAAGACAACTTTCCAACGCCATTCATCGCTCAAATTATCGACGACTACGCTGGCCACGAGTCTCTCTCCATTATGGACGGATTCTCGAGCTATAACCAAATCCAAATCCACCCAGCCGATCAGTATAAAACCGCATTCATTACCCCATGGGGTACCTTTTCATATCATGTCATGCCTTTCGGCTTAAAAAACGCTGGTGCAACCTTCTAGTGGGCCATGACATACATCTTTCACGATCTGGCTAAAATCATCCTCACCTACTTGGACGAACTCACAGCTCGATCCAAGAAACGCACCCAACATCTTGATGATTTACGAATCATTTTTCAACGGTGTCGTCAGTATAACATCCACTTGAACCCCCTCAAGTGTGTGTTCTGTGTCGCCGCCAGGCACCTCCCCAGTTTTATCGTGTCTCAAAGCGGTATTACCGTGGACCCCCTCAAAGTCAAAGCCATTATCGAAATTCCACCTCCCTGAAATTTACGGCAACTTCAGAGTCTTAAGAGAAAAGCTAACTTTCTTCAACACTTTGTCCCAGATTACGCCATACGCGCACATGGTTTCCTTCGCTTACTACATCACAACATCCCTTTTCGCTGGGACGACTATGCCCAACAGTCATTTGACGATCTTAAAGAAGCGCTTTCAAATGCACCTTTGATTAGTGCACCTGACTACAATCGCGACTACATCCTCTACGTATCAGCATCAGCTGTATCAGTAGTCGGCGTCCTCGTCCAGCTCGGAGATGACAATCGTGAACACGTCATTTACTACGTTAGTAAGAACCTCTCGGGACCACCCTTGAAGTACAAACATGAAGAGAAACTTTCTCTTGCAGTTGTCCTCGCAGTCCAGAAACTGTGCCATTACATTCTGCTTCGCACCACGAAGGTCATCGCAGATTCCAACCCTATGCAATATTTGCTCAGCCGTCGACAAGTTAATGGAAAATTCGCTCGATGGATCGTTATCCTCCAGGAATACGACCTCGAGTTCTCAACACCTATGAGTAAGAAGGCCCTCGTTCTCGCCGAACTTGTCACGGCCCTACCCTCTGACATCACCAGTGCCCCCGTCAACACCGACTTTCCTGATGAACATCTCTTTTACATCGCTTCCGATGATCCTTGGTATGGCGACCTTCTCGTCTACCTACGAACTCAAAAGTTCAGTAACCATCTATCACAAGATGATCGTCGGTGTATTCGCCATGATGCCCCCCGCTATCTCCTCATCGGAGACATCCTATATCGGCGGGGCATCGACACCATTCTTCATCGTTGTCTGACTATTGACGAGGTCGACAGAGTCTTAAACGACTGCCACAGTGGCGCTTGTGGGGGCCATATTTCAGGTATATCCATGACTCAAAAGATTATCCGAGCCAGTTACTTTTGGCCTACCTTGTTCCACGATTGCATTCATGCCGTGAAACGATGTGAGCAATGTCAGCTCTACGCCAATAAAGCCCAAGCTCCCCCCGCTCTTCTTCACCCTGTCATTACTGCGGGCCCTTTTTGTAAATGGGGCATCAACTTTATGACTTGTGATCCCCCCTCCAGCAATGGTCACAAATACATTGTTGTTGCTGTTGATTACTTCACCAAATGGGCCGAAGATATGCCCACTTTCAACAACACCGCTGACACAGCAACGCGTTTTTTCTTTAATCACGTCATATCCCATTTTGGAGTCCCACTCCAACTTGTTTCTGATCATGGAAAACACTTTGAGAATGAGATCTTCGTCGAACTCTCATATCGGTTAGGCTTCTCTCACGAGTTTGCCTCGCCATATTACCCTCAGTCCAACGGACAGGTCGAGGCAGTGAACAAAGTCCTCAAGACCATGTTATAGCGCATGGTTAATAAACATAAAACCAATTGGCATCATATGTTATTTTCTGCGCTATGGGCTTATCAAAAGACAGTAAATACCGCTACAGGTTTCACGCCATTTCATTTAGTCCATGGGGTAGAGGCAACTCTTCCCATCGAGTGTGAAATTCCCACCTTACGCACCGCAATTGATCTTTTACCTGACACTGCTCCAATGGAGCAACGCTTGCTGAACTTGGAGTCTCTGGATGAAGATCGTCGATCTTCCTTACAGAACAACGAGGCAACTAAAAAACGATCCAAGGCTACCTTTGATCGCCATGTCAACCTTCGTTCATTCTGAGAAGGCGACCTCGTCTTGGCCTATGATATCGCTCATGATACCTTTGGCCACGACAAATTAGAATCACTTTGGCATGGCCCTTACATCATCCAACATTGCCTCACCAAAGGCGCATATATCCTGGCCTCCCCCGAAGGCCTCTCGCTCAAGGAACCCGTCAATGGGTTATACCTCAAGAAATTTTATGCTTAGAAGTAGTCATTCTACTTTAGGTTATTATTTCTTCTTTTTTAGTATTTTTAATCTCTTTTCTCCTACCCTCTCATCTAAACTATCCTTTGTGCTATTGACAGATGCTTCTTCCACCAGCCTACCACATTGGTTACGCCGACGACGCCAGTCGTTAGACACAAAATCTCGCTTTCGCGGCTTGGGCACTATATACCCCCTCACATGAAATGCTACATTCCAGCGGCATCTGTTTGGGACCAGCCACCAACAACCAAGCCGAATACACTGCGGTCATTGGCCTACTGGCCGACGCCCAACGTCATCATCTTCACCACCTTAGCGTCTTCCTCGACTCTCAACTAGTCGTTCTCCAGATCAACAATGTTTACCGTGTACGCGATTCGTGCCTCTTTCACAAATACCTGCAGGTTAGATTATTATCTCGACATTTTGATTCCATTACATTTACACATATTCCAAGACAATTGAATCAAACAACAAATGAAATAGCTAACATGGTGTTAGATTGGCATATATCACATCAAGCTACACGTACATAAACATCTCACAAATCCTATCATAGCATTTAGATAGAATAGACATCATCATCATCAACAAAAAAACACATGTAGACAACATTAGGCTCTCAAAACACGTATACTCATGTATATATAAAAAGAATATCAGGCCATCTGAATGTTTACATACAAAAAATACATATGCTCGCAGGCCAGTGCCGCACCTCAATACCAAAATCGGCTCACCAGCCTATATACAATCAAAAAGGTATACATCATACATCAATCAGGGTGCCTCTATCGCACCTCCACCTGCTCCTCCCTAAGGAAGAGGAGGTGGCCCACCCCCACCTGCCCCTGGCGGTGGTGGAGGACCACCCATAGGACCCTCCTGCCCCGGCGGCAGGCATCCACTAGTCATAGCGGCCAGCACAGCTGCTTGTCGCACTATCCCTCGCCATGGTGGCGGTACTCCTATACACTGCTCCAGGAACCCCTCATCCTGGATGCGTATCCACATGCCCTCAGGCACGTCCTGTAATACCGTCTCCAGACGATGGCGTATATCATCAAAATCAACTCCGACCACCGTCGGAGGAGCGTGTGATGGCCCCGCACCAGGGTCATCGAACCGGCGCCTCCTCGCTGCCCTCTAGGGCTCTGCTAGTCGCCCCGCGGCCTCATCCCGCTGACGTCTCTCTCCACATGGTAGTCTCTCTGGCTCTCACTGAGTCGGTGCTCTCTGCATCTCCACCTCGCGTCCGCGAGGTGCCAAATCTACACACANAAAAAAAAAAAAAAAACAACCAAATTGTATCAGCATCTATATCACATACATATGGACTGATATCTCAAAAATGACATAAGATCAAAAACATGCACAAATGCTAAAACGTACCTCGATGGTCAAAAACCTCCCCTGGAAGCAGCACCATGTCCGGGTCCCCCCAGAAGTCAACCCCAGCATAAGGGTACCGAAGTACTACCTGTGGCATCTGCTGCCATATCTGCGCCGCCTGTGCCGAAAAGTAATGGCCACCTTCGCCACCATCGTGGTGAACTAAAATGGAAGACCACTGCCTCAAGCATGGCTCTTGTGCCCCTGGCATCTCTAGCAGAACCTGCGGGCGCAACATCGACACCCTCTCCAAAAACCAGGCTACCAGGATCGAGCCAAATGCAAACTCCCCAGCACCTGTGGACCGACAACGGTCCAACTGCACGATCATCCGCGCATGCAGCGTCAGCCCCCATGCGAACCGCACACGGCCCACCACCACCCTCTCCAGCACCAACAACTGGCCACCACTAATCCATTGGGTCGCAAGTGACTCATATACATGAACGATCATCGCCGCTATGCAACGATGAGCCAGGGAGTCTATTGCACTCATGCTCACCACCGTCCCTGACATAAAGTCTGGGCCTGAGCAGTATCGCGCGCCAATCATGGCAAGGGCTGTATCCCTTGGCAACACAGGCTCTGCCAGTAGAGGCATTCCTCGGAAGGGGAGCCCAGTCAAAAAATATACATCCTCCACCGCAGTGAAGGGGATATGCACTCCTTGCACGAGGAAGCAGTGCAGCTCCAGACTCAACATCTGGAGTAGGAACTAAAGTAAATACTCTTGTGTCCGTATCAACGGGCACTAAAAAAAATTTAGCAACCCACAGGTTGCTAAAGTCGCTCGCACCTCAGGCCCCGCATTGGCCACAACCTCTCACAACTGGGCCCAGTCTTGCTCTTGCCACCGCATAGCCATCACCACTGCTGGCAACCTGCAATCAACACAGAGTCCTATATCAGCTCAGATACCCATCAACAGCATCAAACAAACTCATTTTCCACCCTTAAAAACTTGCCTCAAAGGCACAATTTTTTCACCCGCAGGCACGCATACATGTGTGCTTGTTCACTATACAGGCGCACATATATGCATGTCTGTTCACTGCACAGGTGCACTTCTGAGCGCGCCTGTTCATCATGCAGGCGCACACAAGTGCACGCCTATCCAAACCACAGGCGCACACTTATGCGTGCCTGTTCAACTCACAGGCGCGCCCCTAGGGCGTGCCTTAAATTCCTTCTCTCATGCACCCATGCGCGTATAATCGGTGGACAGGCATGCACGTATTTGCGCCTTCCACCGAATCGCCTGTGCATGTGGGCCCACACCCCAAACAAATTCCCCTAATTACCCCGGTACGCCCCCCCATCCCAGCCCTGCCCAAAAATTGAAAGCCTATTTCTATGCAGGATGATCAGAGCACTAACCTGAAACTCGCAGAACGTTGATCGGATGCCTCGTCGTCCCCGAATCTCCAAATATCCTCTGAAATCTGCTCGTCCAGTCACTATTGCAGCAGGTACAAATGAGGTGGCAATATGGGCCCTACAGCTATATATATCCCTTTTGCCAAACTTCCACTCATCATTCCGGGAGCCCAAGGTGTCCATTTTTCAAACCGTCTTCAGCCACGGGATCAGTGTCCTACCACCTACATCATAGCTGTCCCTGGGTCACTTTTCATCCTGAGCCCCCGGGGCACCTTTGGGTATTTGGTTGTTCTATGCGCAGGTACTTGCTCATCGGTTATCAACATCATCCCTTCAGGTATACATTCAAAACTGGCATGTAGTCTCCCCCGTTGTATTGCATTTACATTTCCATTCACACCCTCTGATATTTGCCTTTAGGATCCTCATTCCCGGCTCTACAGTACTCACACCTCCATTGGCATCTACGATATTGTTACCTAGTAGCATTCTTACCCACATGAGTTGTCCCATTCACAACACCTTTTGGCACTTTTGACACTCACGTTGTTCTTCATTACCCTTTAGGGATGGGAGTCCCAATAGTCTTTCATCATGCTGCGCATCAACCACATACTTCTTCTCCTCATTTTGCTAGCTTCCCATATGGACTCCCAGATCATCTCTTTATGGTTCTATTCTTTTTACCTGCACCTCCGCAGGATCATGAACCCTCCATTTCACCCACCATCAGTTTGCCCATCTGCGAACTTACCCTCATTTCACCTACCTCATACAGAAACTCACCAATGGGGCCCCCACCCTTCATCAGTTTTCCCAGAACATTCTTCCCTCCCTGGGGCATGCATTTCACACTGGGGCACCCTTTTTTGTATTTTTACATTTCTCCCCCCCAAAAAAATATTCATTATTTATTGTACAAACGCCTTTATTTCCAATCTTCACATTTTCTTTTTGTCGTCACCGTTAGCGACTTGCTTCATTTTGGCCATGCGCAACCCATGTCACCCTTGGTTGGAGCATTGCTTCTCATCTACCCTTACCGGCATCGTCCATATCTTCGGAGTACTACCCAGGTCACTTACCTCTACCCTCTGAATTTGTTCACCTTGTCCCACCTCTGGCACAACTTATTCTCGGTCTTGGCGTCTCCCTGACACTCGACCTTGTCACATGGTTGCGGCCACTCATTATATCATATACTCTCCAACCAAGGGCAGTCTTGAGTCTCCCCACTTTTTGACTGCGCCCATGTACCTCTGCCACTTCCTCACCTCAGTAGATTCTATGAATCCCTTTGCTTTTGGGAGTCGTGTTCCCCTTTTGTCGACAACATCACACTTTTTCCAGAAGGGCGACCGTATCTTGATTCTCATTCTCCATTTAATGCGAGATCTCGAACGACACAAGGTGAAACACCATTGCTCCCTGCTGTCGTTGGCCCCCATAACATTTGACGCCAACACTTTCTCATGTTATGGTGGGTCTTACTTTGCGACTATTGCAGTTCTTTTTATCATTTGTCGAAGACCTCTGAACCGGGTAGGGCTATCAATGCCCACATCATCGTTGTTGCTTATTACTGCGATCATTGCCTATTGTTCAGAGTATATTCATTTGCAGAATTGTCTTCTACCTTTATCATCACCACCCCCGAGGGCGCTGCAGTTATCTACACCAACACTTCCGTCATATTTTTTCAGAGTTACATAACACGAGCATGGGGCATGCCTGCCTTGTTTGTACACAGTTGTATAATGTTACGCACTTTATGGAAGGTCGGGTTCTACCGATTCCTTTCTTCTCCAAAGGATTTCTCTACACGGTCTCACTCTTGCTCTCTCTTACAACAACATTCTTAGTAGAAGAAACATTGATGGATTTCGGCTATACGTATGCTCCTAACCTCATCCATCAGGGGGCATCTGTTATCACTGAAATTTCGTTCGCACATGGCGACAAGAACTCAACATCGTCAAACAGTAATGAAGTCATTCATGGCACTGAATTAATTTCACAGCATTGCAAAAAGGTCAAAAACTATACAAAGTAACCAAAAATTGAAGGGCGCTTTACAGAAGTTTGGTGCGCACGCACATGCGCGGAACAGAAACGTACCATGCATGCATACGCGCATGATGCGTGGCTGTTAGCGCAAAAACCTGTGCACCTGCTAAACGACACATTTATTGAATTGGTCGGCCTCCCAACCACTAATGGATCAGCTCCCAAGCTGATTTGACCCTCAAATTTGAGTTGAATCTGCATGGTAGGCTGGTCAAAGACCTAATGAAGCCCTAAAGAGCCCCTTTTCACACTTCAAAGGAGTTACATAATCACCCAATGCTATGCTATAAAAAGCCATGAAGAAACATCATTTTCTCAAGGAATTTCATGTAATGTTATGCTGCTTAGATTGTTTTAAGGACTCACTCCTTGGAAATAACACATTACCACCATTTCATTGAGCCATTCACCTCTCCATTGAGTAAATGTGCTTGGAGTTCTTTCACCATCATTCTCATTTTCTTATTGTAAGGAGAGCAAGTTTGTGAGGGCCTCAAGAGCCTTCCATTGGAGAAAGAAGGGACCCATAGTTCCCTTTCTTCATGGTTCTTTGATTTCATCAATTGATCAGCCTAAAAACATTGGTGATATTGGTCTTTTTGTGTTTGTTATTTCTTTATCCATATGCTCATAGTTTTAGTTTGTTTTAATTTAATTCTTGCTTATAGTTTTGTTTTGTTTCCTCTCACTCTTTCCTCTACAACTGTCATGCTCAGAAAGACCCAACTGGGCATGTAAGCACCCTCGATTTGCTCACGAAGTCGACGAAAAGGGTGCAAACACTAATATTGCATATATCTTGCATCCTTTTCACATGATATTCCGTAGATGTAGGGAAGAAATGAACCTTAGGGAAACTCCCTCATTTCTTGCTACAATCGCTCGTCTTTGTCCCTCATCATTGATGAAAATCAATTGTTTCCTCTTATAGTTGAGTGTCACATCATGTGATTCCAGCCGGTCCATACTGATCACGACATCATAAGATCCTAAGATCGTGATGTATAGGTTTTCGTTCATTGCAAAATATATCAGGTTGAGGCTACAGTCCATAACCTTTCTTCTAACCTTTTGTTTGGATATCGAAGCCATTTCCACATAGATAAACTTGTCCTATTCGACTACCTTTACCTTATTTATTTTTAGTGTTGCACCAGAAATAAAGCTCTCTATAGCACCATCATCTATCAAAATACTAAAGGTCTGGTCAGCGATGGTACCTTATTTCTTGAGCACAATAGACTGGTGCTCGGCCTAGAGATTATTCACAGTTGCATGAATCTAGTGGGACTTGCCTAAATATCCAACTGTAGTGTATGCAACTGACCCAACTGCTCTGGCCCTCTTAACCAGATAGTCGCGCTGGTAATGTGGCTCTCCACGTGTCCATCATCTGGTCTTCGGTCCAGTACTCTTGGTCTCCAAAGTAAAAGTTGTTGGCCGAATAGCCTAAAATCCTGGTCTATTCTATTGAAAAGGCCTAAATTATTGTTACTACGGATGACGTCGTTGTTGGTGCTATGGTCCTCTATAGGGAGTCTATTTTTGAGGTGTTTTTCATTGTGGTGTCGTGAACATGGATCCTCTTGGAGTAACTCAATACCCTGATGGATTTCTAGCTGGTGTTTGATGTTGCAGCACACCAAATGTTGCTTGTCCTGTCGGTTGCACAGGAGTCCTGCTCTAACCCCCACTAATCAACTCTTCCTCATCTATGAGGGCCTTCTGGACTGCATCGTGCAACGTCTGAGACATTAGGATCTTCACTTTTGAATGAATGTTGATGTTAAGGATAAACACAAAATTGTTGACATTGAGCTTCTCGGTGTTCATATGTGGATCATTCCTAAGCAACTTAATGAATCGGGCCTCATACTCGGGCACCATACGATTTCCCTGTCATAAGGCATTGAACTCATTAAGATGGTTCTCAATGAATTCCTCTGAAAAATACCTCTCCCAAAACCACTCCTTGAACAGTTCACATGAAACGTCTTCGACGACCATTTTCATTTTTGATAGGAGCATCTTCCACCATAGAAGAGTGCTCCCCTTCAACTAAAAGACCAACATCTGGAATTTCATGTTGGAGGTGTAGTCGTGAAGTGCGAAGCACATCTCCATGTTATCCAAACATGCCTTAGCGGTTGCGTCATCCGTGGCACCTAAGAACTTGGGAAACTTGACCTTCTTGAGTTCTCTATGAATGCTACCAGTACCGAATAGGGCGCATTATGTACCCTAAGGGGGTATAGTCTCCCTAGCCTCATTTCTATCTAAATGGCTAATCAAGGCCTATGGAATCCTCTGAAAGGACCTCATCAACCCAACCACATCCCCCATAGGGCCACAACAATCTTCTCTTTTCCAATGACTTGTTCTTCTCCTTGGGGGTTAGACCCCTCTAGCGTGGATGCTACTAGAGGTGCAACGCCTCCTCCCTAGCACCATGTTGTCTACCTATGCAATGTCCTCTAACCATGATTACCTGCAGGGACACAATTCAACTTAGTTATCGATAAATTATTAATCAAGTGTTTGATACAATGGAAGGAGTAATTATCCCAAGTCGTGTTGTTGAACCTCGCTTTGATACCATATGTAACGCCCCCTTCGTTACCACTAGGAAAGGGAAGAACAAAAGGTAATTTTTTTTTTTTTGCATTAGGAAATTAATATCAACACATAATTCAAGCAACACATAATCGACGACCTCATAATTAAATAATTAGAAGAGACATATCGTCATAATCAATAATGTCGCAACCAACGCATCAACATAATTAGTAACAACTCGAAATCAACACACCATCACATTAGATAATGACACATAATCAACAACCATCATAAAAGGCGATGCAAGATCAACTCATCACGTTCAACTGGAATAATCAATACTTTTAATTACTCAACTCATTGCATAAAGTTAACATAAAGATAACATATAGAACTACCCACCCAACCTACCCTGCAAGGTTAGGACCTCCAAGACACATAATCAATGCTCAAGCCCATGATCCATCCGATTGATTTTTACCATTTAAGGTCTCAGGGCTGGCGACCGTTTTGAGGAACAAGGAGGTGTCTACATCCCACTAACACAATCGGGTCCAAAACCAACTAGCTATATCAACAACATCAACGATAATCAATGACTCAATAATGTTCTAATAATCGATCGCACATCACATAAATTCCAAGTCGAAAGAGAATTTAATTACTAAATCAATCATATGACGACATAAAATAAGGCACAAAGCATTCAAGTTTATTTTTTTTTCAAGGCACAAAAGTAGACATCTTCTTTTATTCAAAGCACTTGATTAATCAACCATTTACTTCGTCAATAATCAACATTATCTCTGGGTGCATGTGTTAAGAACCAAATATCAGATAACATAGAAAATCCTCAGAATAAGTACTCAACACCCTGAAAAAGAGAGAATTTAAGATAATAATCCTCTTCGTGGGGGAAACCTCCTTATATAGCACATAAATTTCCAAATACAAGATGATTCCAAATGAAAATGTCTCCTTGGTATATATATAGGAGACTAGGAGGTACAATTACAACTAATGGACCCAAGCCAACATAAATAAAATAACATTACCATTGTAATATTCCCCAATTAAGGGGTAATGTTCCACTATTAAGGGTTTAACATGCCCCTCCCCTTGAGACAAGTGTTTTCCACAACGCTTGAGTAATTCTAGATGCTTTTATATAAAAGACTCATCTTCCCAAGTGGAATCTTCAATAGGTAGTTTCCTCCATTTAATGAGATACTTTGAAATGGATCTATTCCTCAACTGGAGAATTCTTTTGTCAGTGATAGCTTCAAGCTCCAATATGATTTTTCCTTCCTCGTCAAGTTCTGGCAATATAGTTTGAATTGGGATCTTGTCACCTATAACCTTCTTTAAGAATGAAACATGGAAAACCGGGTGTAGTCGTGAAGATGCAGGAAACTCCAATTTGTATTCCATAGTACCAATATTTTGCAACACCTTATAAGGGCCATATTACTTTGGTGATAATTTATTATCCTTCTTTGCTTTCTTGAGGGACATCTATTTGTATGGTTGTAGTCTTAAAAACACCCAATCCCCTACTTCAAAACTTCTTTCACTACGATGTTGATATTCTTGTTGTTTCATGTGATTTTGTGCCATGCTCAGCTTTTTCTTTAATATTTGCAGAGCTTGTTGTTGATGCTCGATGTGATATTCCATTGTTTGAACCTTAGATTTTTCTTTTAGAGAAGAAGTGATGGAAGGAGGGTGGTATCCATAGAGTGTCATAAATGGTGTCATTTTTTTTGCAGTATGAAAGAAATTGTTATACCACCATTCTTCCAAGGGTAACCATTTGAACCAATGTGTTTGTTTATCAGAGACAAAGAAACGAAGGTAGAATTCCAGACATTTTTTCAATATCTCAGTTTGTCCATCAAATTGAGGATGATAGGATGAGCTATGAGCCAATTTAGTACCCAAAAAAGAAAATAATTTTTTCCAAAAATGTCCAGTGAAGATGGGATCTCTGTCACTTACAATAATCTTTGGGCTTCCATGTATCTTTTGAACTGTCTCCATGAAAGCAGTGGAAACTGTACTAGCTTTGAAGGGATGAGAGAGTGCACAAAAATGTGTGCACTTGTTCATTCTATCAACAATCACTATGATGACACACTTTCCTTCAGTCTTCGGTAACCATGTGATGAAATCCATGGAAACCTCCTCCTAGCGCTAACTTGGGATGGATAATGGTTGTAAAATACATGGGGTCTTAGTTGTTTCCACGTTATTTTTTTGGCAAAACAAACATTCTTCCACAAACCTTTGAACATTAGTTTTAAATCCATCCCAAAAAAATTCCTTCTTGACCCATGGTAGGTTTTCAAAAATTCTGAGTGCCCTCCTACCGAAGAGGTGTGCAATTCCAATATTATATTTTGTTTGATTTGGGAGTTATTACATAAATATAAGCGATATTTGTACCATAGTGAATCATTTTTCCATGTCAATGTATCTGATGCACAGGAATCTTGCTACAACCTTTGAATGAGAGTCCACACGTTTTTGTCATTATTCCATTCATCCCTCAATTATATTATCCAATCAGGGTGGATGATCGAGATAGCACAGAGAAAGGCCTCAACATATTCATCCTTTCTTGAGAGTGCATCTGCCACAAAATTTTGCTTCCCTTTTTTATAGATGATTTAAAAATCATAACCCAATATCTTGGTCACCCATGTTTGTTGATCTTTTGAAGATAGTCGTTGTTCCAAGAAGTATTTAAGACTATCATGATCTATTTTAACCTTAAAGTGCCTACCTATTAGGTAAGGGAACCATTTCTTCAATGCATGTAGTATTTCCATCATTTCCTTCTCATAATTGGGTTTTTGTAAGTCCTTTCCCTTGAGTGGCTGACTTTCAAAAGCCAGGGGCCTTCCTTCTTGCATTAGGACAACACCAATTCCATTTACTGAGGATCTTTGCACATCACCTCTTTAAGTTGTTCAAAATATTTAGTTTCCTCTAGAGTCCATGAAAGTGCATCCTTCTTAGTTATTTCCATTAAAGGTGTTGCTATTCTTCCATAGTTCTGAACAAACTTCTTGTAGTAACCTATCAAACCCAAAAATCCTCTAAGATTCTTCAATGTTTTGGGAAAAGGCCATTCCATCTTGGCCTTAATATTGTTAGGGTCTACCTTGACACCTTCATGAGATACAATATGACCCAAATACTCTACCTCCTTCACCCTAAAGAAACATTTGGAAGGTTTGGCATATAGTTGTTTCTCCTTTAGTAGTTGTAGCACCTTGTCAACATGTCGCACATGATCCTCCCAAGACTTTCTATAAATTATTATATCATAAAAAAATACTAACACAAATTTTCGAAGGAAGGGCTTGAAAATGGAATTCATCAACCCTTGGAATGTTGAAGGTGCATTTTTAAGGCCAAAATGAATGACCAAAAATTCACAATGGCCTTGATGAGTTCGAAATGTTTTTTTTTTGGATATCTTATTCCTTCATTCTAATCTGATGATATCATGATCAGAGATCCGACTTTGTGAAATATATTTCTCCATGGAGTTCATATAACAATTCATCAATGACGGGAATGGGAAAATTATCTTTAATAGTGATCTTGTTGAGATCTCTATAATATGGACACATATGCCATGAGCCATATTTCTTGAGTACCATTACCACCGGTGCAGAGTAATAACTTTGGCTAGGTCTAATAATGCTAGCCTCTAACATTTCTTCAATCATACGCTCAGTTTCACTCTTCTGGGCATAAGGGTATCTGTAAGGCATGATGTTAGGAGGAACACTTCCAAGAATTATTTGAATAGCATGATAATGATTTCGAGTGGGTGGAATACCTTTGGAAATATATTCAAATAATTTGGAATTCTTATCAATGATCCCTTGGATATCTAGGGGAATAGATGCCTTAGATGTTTGAACATCTAGTGAGCATAGTTGTGCATTTACACCTTGATGCCCCTTTTTCAATAATTGTTTCATTCCATTATATCTTATCACCTTACTGGGTTTACCTGTGATACCTCTTAACTCAATTTATTTTCCTTCCAATGAAAATTTCATGAAAAGTTCTTGAAAATTAAGAACCACTGATCCTAATGATTGTAACCATTGGATTCCCAATACAACATCAGCACCACTCATGAGTATAGAAATCATTGGACTATTAATTACATATTCCCCCATAGTAAGATTGATCTTATTGAATTTTCCTGAGAAATTGATAGTTCCTTCATCTAAAATCATTACTTGAAACTCCGGCGTTGGATATACAAACCATTGAGAGCTTTGGTTAATTTATAGTGAATGAAATTATGAGTACTACCAGAATCAATTACGACTATTAATTTTTTATTTTTGATATATCCTTCGATCTTGAGGGTTTGAGGGGTGTTAATTCCATCCAATTCATTACACGATATCATGGAATTCAACTCTTCAAAAGAAATCGCTTCTACATTTTCATCTTGAGATGGTTCTTTTTGTTGTTCTTGTTCTTCTTCCTCCTCACAATATATGTAGAATAATTTCTTCTCACCACACTTATGTCCTTTAGTGTACTTGTTGTCACAATTAAAGCATAAACCTTTTGCTTTTCTTTCCTCCAATTTTTGAGGTGTCAACCTTTTAGGTTGATGTTTTTTAGAAGAAAGAAAACTATTCTCTCGATAGATGTTATGAGTGGTACTTCTAGTAACCATAGTCATATTTTTACTTTCAACATTTCTTTCCACCCTAAATGCATTCTCTAATTATTTGGGTTCCCAAAGGAGAACCTCATGTTGAATGTTATCCCTTAAAGTTCCTATGAATAAATCAATCAAGTGATCATCTAGAATACATGTTACCTTTATATTCAATCTTTGGATGTTCTCAATGTGCTCTGTAACTGAACCCTTTTGCTTGAGATTTATCAATTGGCTAAATAAGGTATTGTTTCATGTATCCTCATAGTGTGCTATAATTTCTTTCATGAAAGTTGTCCAAGTGATGATTGATTTGTGAGAACAAAGCCATCGATACCACACAAATTGATTGGGTTCTAAATATAACAAGTAATTCGTGCCTTTTGTGTATGTGGCACATCATGTAGATCAAACAATTGCTCCATCTAAAGTATCCATGTGATTGGGTCCTTGCCAATAAAATTCCTCATATCGATCTTAGGAAAGTTGTTGGTCTTAAACCCAAAGTTAGAGTTTCTCCATTCTTGATTCATCTTCCTTGCATCCTCATCATGAATTTCATGGGATACATTTTCACTTTCAGGTGTCCTCCCTATTAGGAATTTTTTCAATCCTTCCATGATCTCCCTTTTCAAACCATCCATCATCCCTTGTACTTCATCTTTTGTTACTGTCTTCTTTTGTAAATCATTTATGTCCCTACACATTTATTAACCTTCATTAAGAGTCCAAGTAGGACTGTTTGTAGGCTTATTTGGTGTAGAAGTTAACTTTTTTGGTGGCATGTTGGCCAAGTATAAATTTTAAACCTTGATTTTGAGGTGGTTCTGCTAGACAATATTTCTTCTGTTGTATCTCCAAAATTTCAGCCCTTCTGGGTATCAAAATTTACTTTGTGTAGTTCTATGATATTTCTTCTCTACAATGCCACAACTCTGATCAAAATTTGATGTTCCAAGGGGAATTTATGGTAAATTCCCCACAACTTGTTGATTTTTGGCCTTTCCAGGAGATCTCACTTGTATAGAGTGCCCTGCACACAATAATTGATATAGAATTCTAAAAATTGTACCATAAATAATATATACTATCCAGTATCCAATGCAATTGGTTTCACTCAATTTGGATACACTTGGAAGAATTTATGATTGTTTTTCGCGGAACACTTGCTTGAGACTAGTCAATAGGACTAGTCAGATACCCTATCTTCCACAAGGCGTATCTACCAATGTAAGATGACCCAGAAGAAGAAATTTTTATCACAAATAACTTAATAATTTCTATGAATATCCTCCAGATTTCAAGGTCTGAAATGTTACAGAAACAATTTCATAGAGAAAATATGAGATGACTAAATTGAGGATGATTCCAGAACCCTATCTTAAACAGGATATATCTCCAAAATTATAAGGCCTCATGAGGTGAAATTTGAACCCAAATTACCTTGATCCGTTTGATAAATATCCTCCAAGTGTTTCCTTCTGAAACATCGTAGAAAACAAATTATATCAAAAATTCCAAGGTGTCTTAGATGTAGCAGTGAAACCTGAAGACCTTGAGCTCTGATACCAAATGTTAAGAACCAAATATCAAGATAGCATAGAAAAACCTCAGAATAAGTACTCAACTCCTTGAAAAAAATATAATTTCAGATAATAAGCCTCCTTGAGGTGGAAACCTCCTTATACACAACATAAATTTACAAAAACAAGATGATTCCAAATGAAAATGTCTCCTTGGTATATATACGAGACTAGGAGGTATAATTACAACAAATGGACCCAAGACGACATAAATAAAATAACATTACTAATGCAATATGCCTCAATTAATGGGTAATGTGTCGCTATTTAGGGCTTAACAGTGCACACGATCCAAATTCTTAATTAAATGTAAGGTCTCTTCCAACAGAGCCTTATAAATCAAAAAGTTAAATATAGACATGCTGACCTAACCTTAAACCATTTATTATTCATCATAATGATCCACTACATATTCAGCATATTAAAATTTATGAGCAGATTATAATCAATTGCATAACATAACAGAATAATGGAACTACATACCTCTAACTAATGCTGTTGTTGTCCACAACTCTGATGTCCCCAACCCTGCTTGATGCACTTCCCAAAACTGTCTAACCACCTAGCCAGCTAGGAATAGAGCCTCTATGGCTCCCTAGCTCCAGGATTCCTGGCCTTCGAGCCCAAAACTCGCAGCAATAGGTGCCCCCTTCTAAAAATCCTTCCACAAGCTTCTCCCCCCAAAATAAATCCCCAATACAGTCTCCTAATGTAAAAAAAATTCTCCCTGTCCAAAAAAAAAAAGAGTCCTTCTCCCGAGTGTTTTTCCCCCTCATAACCCCCTCTCCCTATCACCGCCTCCTCCTTTCATTAACACTCACCCACCTTATCTCTCCATTCAATGCCAACCACCTTATCCCCTTCTCCTTAATGGTTCTATCCTCGATATGTTAAGTTTTCTTTTAATAAATTAAAATTTATTAAACTTATATTTATTACCCAAATATTTAATGAGTTAATTAATTAATTAATATACATTAAACAATAAATAATTAATATACATTAGGACAATTAATTATTTAATTAATTAAACTTAATAAACCTTAAACAATTATTTAACTTTCACAATTAGTTATTGAACTAGAGTTGTTACATACACCCACCCTTCAGGAAACTTCGTCTCGAAGTTTAAAGTATTTAATAATACAAGGGAAAAGATACATGGTTCACACATTCATAAAAAATAACCGACATTATTAGTAAGTAAGCCAAGAAAACTCATACATACTAGTGTACATGTGCAAGAAATGCATGTGTAGCTAGTACATACAAGTGTCGTGCATGTACTAATAACAATAACTTTCATCTCTATAGTAATTTATGTATGCATCCAATCCATTCAACAAGACTATTCATTTTATAAACGACAATAACCCAATAAAATGTTTGTGAATTCCATTAATTAAAATACTCTATCTCAACAATTTTATTTAGACAATTGTAGTTTAGTTAAGTAATTATGAATATACATATATATACATTTTCTTTTCAGAAGGAAAAACAATAAATTCCACCATAAGACAAATCTCCATACACTCTCAACTATTTCTACTCATCCTTCCTCCCTAACTTACTTCCATCTTCATTCCTATCCTTCCTCTGTTGGACTATCTTGGAGCATCAACTATATTGACCTAACTCCAAATAGAACCCATAAGCGGAAGTGTCACTATCATGACCAAGCTTCCCTAGTAGGCAACTGACAGTCATCATCACACGTCTAAGGGAGCGTGAGCTAACACCGTCCTCCCATGACTCCGGGTTTCAGAGGATACACGGCGGGAAATGCCTCCACCCCTCCTAACAGAACTAGGGTCCACACCCTATAATGGAATATACAGTGGCACCATGTTGTTGGGAGTTTTGTCATCGTTTATTCGGTTTTGGGCAGTTTCACCTCCTGAAATCCTACATTGGTCCACATATCATAGCAATGTCTCCAAACCAATATAATTTCACATACAAAGATTCTACCATATTGTTTCTCGGCCAGTGGTCATGACATCCACTTTCATCATCATTATCCCTTGGCTATTTCATAGCCCATAACCTGCAGATTAGTCTGTAACACAAACTCATACATTTCTATGCATTAACATCATGTAATTGCATACAACCATAATTTCAATTCAGTATCTGCGTACCAACAACTTTAACATCAAATTTTTCAAGTTATAAATAGATCTCATAATATCCCATAATTCAATTAACGATACCCATTCATAAAATTATCATTTACTTAATAGATTGCATCATATCCAATATCATTCAAATAGCATTTAAACCTTCATAGAATTTTCATTCACATAGTATATCACATCATATCCTTCATCATCAATAACATTTAAATATTCATAAAATTTACATTCTCACAATATATCGCATCATTATTCAATTATATTTAAACATTCATAAAGGTTCATACGTCTTTAAAAGTTCAAGTGTATCACTTAATAGTTTCATTGTGAATAGAAAATAAGGGTGTTTGGGCCTCATCTAATCTTAGTTGTCTAATTCAAAAGTTGGCGTTACATACACCCAACCTTCGAGAACATATTCTTGAGGTGGTCAAAAAAGTGAGGGATAATATTCTCGTAGCGTCTCGGCATCCTCCCAAGTAGCAAATCCCGGACTAAACTTATCCCACTGGACCTTAACATGGTCTACCAGACGGTTCCTGAGATGTCAGACTCTACGGTCCAATATGCGTAACGTTTCTACCATGAGGGTTCCCACGTCCGATACCTGCAATTCCTTCCAATTTAGTTTATGTGATTCATCAGCAACATAATGACGTAGAACAGATACATGAAAAACATTATGAGTTTTATGCAAGTGGGGCGGCAGTATGAGATGATAGGCAACAAGTCCAATTTTCTCTTGGATTTTGAATGGTCCTATAAATCGAGGTGACAACTTCATCCCTTTCCCGAACCGTATGGTACTCTTATTTGACCTTATACTAATGAAAACCCGATCTCCCACTTTATAACTTCGATCAGTCCTGTGTGCATCCGTGTAACTTTTCTGTCTATCCTGTGCTTCCTTTAGTCTCTGCCTATTCCGAATCACCTGTTCCTCCATCTCTTGAATCAGTTCTAGCCCAACTGTTACTCAGTATTCTAACCTTTCCCAACTCAACGACGTTCTGCATGGCCTTCCATACAAATCTTCGTAGGGTGGCATTCCGATGGAACTATGGAAATTGTTATTATAGGAGAACTCTACCAAAGGTAGGTACTTCTCCCAATGGGTTTGATTATCCATGACATACATCCTAAGAATGTATTCCATGACTTGATTTACTCTCTTAGTTTTCCCATCTGTTTCAGGATGATAAGTTGCTCTTAAGTTCAACTGAGTCCCCAATGTTGATTGCAAACTTGTCCAAAATCTAGAAGTGAATCTGGAGTCCCTATATGAAATGATCTTCTTAGGTATCCCATGCAAATGGATGACATCACTTACAAACACGCGTGCCACATCAGTGACATCATAAGTGTCTCTAACTGGAATAAAATGAGCACTCTTGATTAACTTATCAACTATTACAAGAATGGCATTGTGTCTATGAGATATGAGTGGCAACCCCACTACAAAATCCATAGAGATGACTTCCCACTTGGACATAGGGACATCATGTAGTTGTAGGAGACCTTCCAGGTGATGGTGGTTGGCTTTCACTTGTTGACACTCTAGGAACTTGGTGATGAAATGGACTACATTGCGCTTCATGCCTATCTAGAAGAAAATCTTCCTCATATCTGCGTACATCTTCTTCACACCTGGATGTGCACAATAAAGTGCTCTTTGGGCTTCCTTCAGTATGATGCTTCGAATATCCCCACCTTCAGGGACATACATCCTTCCTCGATATATTAACAACCTATCTACTTCCAGACTATATCCTTCATACTTTGGATCTAATTGACTCCCACTCTGGAGGTTTGAAGTAACCTTTAAATACCAACTGTCTCCATGGAGTTGCGTCAACACACGTTCCCTCAGATTGACTTTTAAGGGTACCAAGGAGAAGACACATGGCCTCCTACTCAAGGCATCTGTGACCACATTCTCTTTTCCCTTGATATATGAAATACCAAAATCATACTCACTCATGAACTCACTCCATTGCCTTTGCTTGGCATTCAGATCCTTTTGAGTGAAGAGATGTTTTAAACTTTTATGGTCCATTTTGAGCTCAAAGTTTCTCCCTACTAGATAGTGCCTCCAAAATTTCAGAGATAGCATTACAACTGCTAACTCTAAATCATGAGTAGCGTAAATCTCTTTGTGTTTCTTCAACTTCCTTGACGCATAAGCTATCACTCCTCCATCCTGCATTATCACGGAAACCAATCCTTGCTTCGAGGCATTCATGTAGATTGTGAATTCCTTTTCCATATCCGGCACTCATAGACTCGACACACTAGTTAGTAACCTTTTAATCTTGATGAATGCATTATCACATTCTTATGTCCATTCATACCTGACCCCCTGCGCTACAAAGTGGTGATGGGTTTTGCTATTTTAGAGAACCCTTCCAAAAATCTCTGATAATAACCTGCTAGCCCCATGAAGGTTCTTATCTCATGATAATTTTTTTGCACTGGCCACTCCATAATGGCCTTTACCTTCTCTAGGTCCACAGATTTTCCTTCACCAGAAATGATATGACCTAAATAGTGAATTTCTTTCTGGAAAAAGGAGTACTTCGACAACTTCCCATATAATTTGTTCTCTCTAAGGAAAGACAACACCACTCGCAACTGTTCCTCATGTTCTCTTTAGTTCTTGTAATAGATAAGGATATCATCTAAAAAGACTTGTACAAAGCGGTCTAAGTACTTCCGGAATACACCATTCATGAGGCTCATGAATACTGTTGGCGCATTGGTCAATCCAAAAGGTACTACAACGAACTTGTAATGCCCAAACCGAGTTCAAAAGGCAGTTTTAGGAATATCGCCTTCCTTAATTCTTAACTGGTGATACCCTGATTGCAAATCAATCTTTGAGAATACCGCTACTCCTTTCATTTGATCAAAGAGATCATCTATTTTTGGCATTGGGTACCTATTTTTCATTGTAGCACTGTTCAAGTCTCTATAATCTATACACAGTCGTAAGGAACCATCCTTCTTCTTTACAAAAATTACTGGTGCACCCCAAGGTGAGACACTGGGCCTTATTAGCACTAAGCCTAGTAGCTCTTTCAACTGCATTTGCAACTCACAAAGTTCTGGCATTGTCATCTGATACAGAGTCTTGGAAATTGGTTCTGCACCAGGTTTTAGCTCAATAGTAAAATCAATCTCCCTCTTAGGAGGTAACCTTGGTAACTCGTTCGGAAAAACATCCTTAAATTCTGACAATATCATGTACTGATCCAAGGAGGGTCCTTTCCTTTCTTTCACTGCTTCAACGACATAAAGTCGACACCCTTGCCTCATGCACCGTTTAACCTTCATAGTTGAGATAAAGTGTAGAGACACCTTTCTCCGTAAACCATGGATCTCTACTAGCCTTCCTTCGTCGTCAACACAAAGCACCTTTTTTGCAAAACAATCTACCATAGCTCGATGGGCTTCTAACCAATCCATTCCAATGATTAGGTCATATGCCCCGAGAGCAGTGACGTAAACCTTCAACCTGGTAGTACACACTCTCAGGTCTATTAGGCAATTATCAACGCTAGGTCCTACCGCCTATTTTTCCCCTGAAGCCATCTCGACTTGTTTAAAGTCATCGTGCTCGTAGGCTACCAACCCACTCTTTTCTAATGCAGATGGTGAAATGAAACTATCTATAGCACTAGAATCAAATAAAATTTTAACATTGATATGATTTAGTGTACTTGATGAATCCACCACCGTGGATTGGTGTTCTGCCTGGTGATTATTAACTGTTGTGTAAATCTAGTGGTTGCCACTTGCTCTTCCCATCGGGGCCTTTCCTTCTCTATGCACAAATCCTGCTTGCAACTCTGGGAAGTCATGCTGGTAATGGGGTCCTCCACATCCCCAACATGTAACCTGAGATTGAACCTGCGCACTGCTATGTGATGGTCTCTGAAATGTGTTCCTCCCCCTGGAACCCCTGCCCCTACTAGTCGCTCCCTGAGATGGTTTTGGACCTGCCTGCATTGATGATGATGAATGGGACGTTGCATTCACTGCCATTGAAATACCTATGGCTACTGTCCTTGGTGTGACTCTATGAACATATGGAGGTGGCCTAGAGCTCCCTCCCCTAGAGAAGGTCCTAGGGTTCTTCCCCACAAATCCAAGATGATGCGAAAAGGTCGATCTCATACCTCCATTTAAGTTGATGTGTTCCTCTGCATAACCTGCATTTTCGACTACTTCCGCTACTGAAGATGGTTTCCACATCCACAACATGGACCTTATCTTAGGGTTTAACCCATAGACAAAGTGTTCTGTGTGTCATTGGTCATTATCCATGTATGAAACAAATTTGACCAATTCCATAAACCTGATCTCATATTCTTCTACGGTCTTGTTTCCCTGTACTAGAGCATGAAATGCTCCCACTTGTTGTTCCTCAAAGTAAGCTAGTAGATATTTCCTTCGGAACCTCTCCTCAAAAAGTTCCCAAGATACGGTGTCCGGGGTAAGGTACAGTTGCCTCTCCAGGTTTCCCCACCAGTTCAGGGAACTGTCTCTCAATTGAAAAATCTCTATCTTCACCTTTGAAGTGGACGCATACTCTCTTAAGGCAAAACACCTTGTCATGCCTTCCAACCATGCCTCTTGATCCGGATTATTTTCAGCATGAAATGAGAGAGAAGATATAATAAAGAAATGCACAGAGATATCATGTATATCCAATAATATAACATAAATATATCATAGATGCAACCATAAACACAGAGACACATTAATAGACGATTTCTATTAATGAAATAAATGTACAGAGACTGTAAAAATAGAGAGTGAAAGACTCGCTAGAATGGTGGTCGCTTATCTATGAAAAGAGATGTGACGACTACTCGCATTCACAAGAAGATGATTACAATGAATATCTAAAGGAATTTTTACAATAAGCAGGAATTCTAGAAACCCTAGACATCCAAAAACCTAACCCTAGGAGATGAAGCGCCAAAAGTCATGTGGGCCCCGTTTGGGTAAGTGAGTACATCAACTTCTCGGGGTCGTAACTTTTGCATACGATCTCCGTTTTAGGCGTGTTATAGCTCGTTGGAAAGGTATAGTCGAGGAGATTCATTTTGGGAGCTCAATGATGCATTTGACCATGATTAAAAACCTCTATCTCGAAAATCCTTCATTTGGGCCCTCAAAATGGCCCCGGAGGTTAAAACCTCCTAAAAATAGTAAATTGCCAACATTACCAAAAAACTGTTTTGAGCCATCTGGAAAAGGTGGGTGGCCACGGATATCCACCTGGATCAATCCTCCCTCCTTAGGAAGAAATGGTCTCCATTGCGTTGAGTTCTCGGGGGAGAGGGAAAAGCGTTTGTTGAATCTACATCTTGGTGAGCTGCTTGTCTTGCTGGAGACGTCGCGCTGCTCAGTTTGTGGAAATCTGTCACGAACGTGTTGAGGTTGAGGTTGTTCAACAAGTCGAGATACATGAGAGGATGATGTGCTGAAGGAATCTTTGCACTTTGTTGCAGCCTTTTCGACTTGCTTCTGTTGGATAGAAGGTGCTTGGGGCAAGGCTATAGTGGTTGCAGTGTCCTTTTGTTCTCCTTTTGAATAGATTGTGAAGAAGTTGAATTTTGTAGTATGAGATACTACCTTGCGGCACTTTTTAGGTGGAACAGTAGTCAGAACTACCTCTGGTATTCTGTAGAGATGACCCCCCAAAGTAACAATGACACTATGGGTTCGAGACTCATAAACAACATGGCGTCTCCACATATCTGGTTGGCCCAAGAGAACATCATAGACATCCAGTGGGGAAAAATCACATAATACCTCATCCTTGAAGGGCTGGATGTTGTATGACAATCGACACCATTGGCTGACACAGATATCTCGTCCTTGTCTAAGCCACCCGATGTTGTATGGATGCGGGTGTGGTGTTGTCAACAATCCCAACTGTTTGATGACCTCTGCTGAGATGAGGTTTTTCTGGCTTCCGCTATCAACAATAAAATGCAGCGGGGTCCCCTTCACCCACATCTATGAATGAAAAAGATGCACCCCCTCTTCAGGATCTTTTGGTTCTTCTGGTTGAATTGTTGTAGTCGCGACAATAGCAGTGGGGTCTGTGTCAACGATCTGTCCTTTACCAGTATTTTTAGAATCAGATTCTGAATCAGGGTTTGGCTCCTTGTCTTTGATCTCGGAAACCAATGACTGTTTTGAGCAACATGCATTTGTGTTGTGCCAGGGGATTTTGTGGAAATCACACCATTTTTCGGTGTCCTTCTTTGTCTTCTCGTGACCCTTCTTTTCCTGTGTCTTGGACTAGTTTTTGGGAGACTGTTTGTTAGGGCCATCTTTGTCATACTTTGGTTGCTGCGAATTTGCAAATCCAAATTCCCGTTTGTTATGGTGCTTAAATTTCTATTCAATTTTAACAACATATCGATAAGCAGCACTGAGTGATGAGATGTCCAGAAAATCCATTTCAGTTTGGATGTATTTGTGTAGAGCCCCATGGTATTTCAAAACCAAATGTTGCTCGGAGTCTTTGATACCTAGCTTGGTACACAAGGTATGGAAGGTATTGGTGAACTCTGGAACTGCATGGCCCCTCTCTTGCCGCGGTGTGGTCCATCTCATGTACTGGTCCTCATAGTTGCTAACAGGGTAATACTGTTCCTTTATCACATCCATAAAAATATCCCATGTGGGATCGGCCCCATATATTCTAGACTCCTTTGTGGAACTTTGCTCCCAGTAAGTTCCCCACCAATGTTTTACATGAGGGATATCTTTAGGGAGTGCAAAGGTGATCTTTTCTTTGTTAGAAAAATTGTGAACAGAGAAATAACCTTCTAGCAGATTTAACCATTTTTCTAGGGCTTCTGCATCTATCTATCCTTCAAATACAGGAATATCAAAATTAACTTGTACCTTGAAAGGTGAGATGCCTCCAAAGTGTCCTCTTGATGAAGATGCACCTGATGCTATCGACAGGCATTGAAGGATGTGGGAAAAATTCCCATCATTTCATCCCTCTGTCGCGTGAGAGCTTGCTCAAGCAACAGATTGATAGGATCGTCTGCTCCGTAATTTTTATTTTCTTCCGCCATTGAGGGTTTCTTGGGTGTGCGAGAGTGATTTTCTTCAAGAGAGACAAGCTCGAGACCCAACTTTCTATACTCGGACCTTGTTGGGGACATGCACTGGAAAAACGATCAAGAGCAGCCTGCTTTGATTCCACTGATCTGGATTATTTTTGGTAGGAAATGAGAGCGGAGATATAATAAAGAAATGCATAGAGATATCATGTATATACAATAATATAACATAAATATATCAGAGATGCAACCATAAACATAGAGATACAGTAATACACGATTTCTATTAATGAAAGAAATGTACAGAGACTGTAAAAATACAGAGTGAAAGACTTGCTAGAATGGTGGCAGCTTATCTCTGAGAAGAGATGTGACGGCTACTCGCATTCACAAGAAAATGATTACAATGAGGCTTTGAAGGCCTTTTTACAATAAGCAGGAATGCCAAAAACCCTAGATATCCAAAAACCTAACCCTAGGAGATGAAGCGCCAAAAGTCTTGTGGGCCTCGTTTGGGTAAGTGAGTACATCAACTTCCCGGGGTCGTAACTTTTGCATACGATCTCTATTTTAGGCGTGTGATAGATTGTTGGAAAGGTATCGTCGAGGAGATTCATTTTGGGTGCTCAATCATGCCTTCGACTATCATTGAGAACCTCGATATCGAAAAACCTTCATTTGGGCCCTCAAAATGGCCCGAGAAGTTAAAACCTAATAAAAATAGTAAATTGCCAACATTGCCAAAAAACTGTTTTGAGCCATCTGGAAAAGGTGGGTGGCCACCGATATCCACTTGGATCACCTCTGCACGTTCACTAGCACAATCCCCGACAAACTATGGGAGTTTGATCTTCTGAAGTTCTCTAGTGATGTCTTCGGGTGGAGGTCCTCCCCCTGAATCCCTTGATGCTTCAGGATTACCTATTCCAGATGGTGGGGGCTCCACTTCGATCCTTACTGGCTGACGCCCCTTTAAAGTCTCATTTATGGCCTCCAAAGAGCATAGAATGAGAGCTAATTCAGGCGATGGTGGTGGCGGCGTTGGCGGTCCCTGTGATGACGCCCCTCTGCCTCAATTTCCTCGAGTCCTAACCATCCTGTATACTTGAATATGCATCAACCAAAGTTGCCAGGGTGAGTTCAAGGACATTTTACATTTGCGCAAATTAAACTAGAAAACAGGGTTAGGCATAAGTTTTTTTTTTACTTGTCTGTAAATAGACTTTACTCTCTTTAAGGGAAGTGGCTAGGTCAGGGTCAAAAGCCTCTAAGCTTGATGTCTTTTCCAAGAAAACTATCGACTCCCTTGCCTGGTAGCTACACTAGCATTGCACCATACTCGCCAATATCTCTAACTTACCTGCCTAGTGTGCATGAAGCCCCCTAGCCTTCCCGCTTATCTCGGTCTAAGTCCTTAACTTTTCGCTAAAAACAATTTAATTAGTCGCTTTAACTAGTTTTAAATTTAAGAATGAATCATAAATTTCAATATAATTAAACATAATTTTAATTATAAATAAATTTTAAAACATAGTTAATTAATAATGTTCTTAAAACATGATTAATATTATTATGTTTTAACATTTTTGACTAATAATACATTATTATTATTATGTTTAAACATTATTATGTTTTAACACATAATAATTTAAATATAATTTAAGGGCAACATAAATTTAAATTATATTTAAGTTATTAAATTTTATTCAAACTATAAATTAAATTATATTTAAATTTAAACTATAAATAATTTGAACTATAAATAATTTAAATTATATTCTAATTATTAAATTTTATTCAAACTATTATTTTAAATTATAAAACATTGAAATTTTAACACCAAAAAAAATATAAAATAATAGATGATAATAACTATATATATATAAAATAACAAAATAATAATAAAAATAAATAAATAACAATTTTAACGTGGGCAGTGGGTCCTTGCATGAGGCCCACGCACCCTTCCCTCACCATGCTCATTCCCAAAGGTTCCCAACCCTACATGCCTCTCTATCCCAAACCCTAAACTATCCTCAACCCTAACGCTCCATCACTTGTTGCCTATCTCACTATGCAAGTGCACCCTGGGCTTCTCCCTCTCTGCAATTGCGGCGGAGTTATGGTAATGGCCGCAGGCTCCTCCCTTGTGGCTTGGAAAAGGCCTGCAGGCTGCACTATGCCCTCATAGGCTCCTCCTCCAAGTTCTTTGCCTTTTCAAAAAAATTTCAGAAATTTTCCCATGCAGCAGAGGAGATGTATTTCGCTGGAGTTACCTCATGTGGGAGGTGAATTTAGCAAGGCAGTAAGTGAATTTAGCGAGAATAACATTTTTTTTTTTTTTTAATTATTTTGATGTCTTGGTCAATTCGGACAGTGCAACAACATTTATATTTACTTATATAGTATTTTGTTGTGTAGTTGGTCACAGGCTTGGTGCTTGTGGGGTTAGGGTTTAGAGCTTTGATGCTTGAGCGTGGTGGTGGTGGCTGTGCTCAAACTCTTGTCAGTCGGGTCATTTCTTCCTAGGACCCTCAAAACTTGCTTAAAACGTTTACCTCGCAGGGTATGGTGAGCCCACCTTGGTGATCTAATCCAAACTGCTCCTCGGCTCGGTCGAGCAGGGTTCGAAAAACGGGACGGCTTTAATAGTCAGTGGGAATGATGAACTGCCTCCATTCTTGTTTGGTGCTTGGCTACTTGGGCGCCAAATTGTAATGAGTCGTGTGGCTCTTCGTAAATTTCGTGTTTGCGACTTGTGGTTTGAGCAATGAGCCTCGACCCATTACTTTTTTTTTTATTTGATATTTAAAAAAAAATAATGACAATTAATCTGGACTCCTCGTAGCCTTGGCTTGCATATTTTCACACTCCATTTGGGCCACCTCGTGGCTTCTGCACTGGGTTTTGGTGACTTATATGTTGGTTTGGTGTATAGTGCATAGTGTCAATCCTTGTAGGCTCCTCCTCCATGTGACTCGGTTTGGTGCGTGTGCGCTGGATTTGCAATTATAGTGCAGTTATAGTGTCCCTTGTGGACTCCTCTTTCATAGATTTGCGTTTGAATTGGAATTTGTCGTTGGATTTGATTTGACCTATGTTGTGTTGTGTGTATAGTGTATAGTGTCTATACTCGTGGGATCCTCCTCCATGTGACTCGATTTGGTGCGTGTGCATTGGATTTGCAATTATAGTGAAATTATAGTGTCCCTTGTGGACTCATCTTTCATAGATTTGCGTTTGAATTGGAATTTGTCACTAGATTTGACTTGACTTGTGTTGTGTTGTGTGTATAGTGTACATTTCCAATCCTCATGGGCTCCTCCTCCATGTGACTCGGTTTGGTGCGTGTGCACTGGATTATGTTGGTTTATGTATATTTTTTTGTGTGGAATGAAAAGGATTTGGCGTTCGAGCTTGGATTTGTTCTGTGTTGCGTGGCTTATTGATCGACCTGTGGATTTGTAGACTTTGGTATAATACGTGCTATGTGTTGGTTTGGACTGATATTTAGGGTACTTCGAAATATAAAATTCACTAAAGCACACACCAACCTTTATCTTTGATAATAATCATCTTCCCTTTTATTTTTATTTTTATATGTATAATTTTTTTGTTTAAATAAATATCTTCTATATATGTTTATTTATATATTGTTATTTATACCTCTGTATATATAGGTCTGTATATATACTAAAATAAAAATTGTGTGCTTGGCTGGCAGGTTAGGTGGAGCTGGAGCTTGGCCCTCAAGCCCAGATTTACAATTTCCCCCTTAATATATTATTTATGCCTCTAGTTATTTATGTTTATAACACCCCTTTTCAAGGATTTTATCTATATAGGCCAACAAGTTTTAAGGTTTTAGGGAGTTTCAGGGCTTGTTACAGGACACATAGCTTAGCTTTCTGTCAAGAGTCAAGAGGATGGGTGGGTAGGTGGGCCTTTGGTCCCAGATTTCAAACTAAAGCTCTGATACCATGTGTAAGGTCTCTTCCAATAGAGACTTATAAATTAGAAAGTTAAATATAGACATGCTAACCTAACCTTAAACCATTTATTATTCATCATAATGATCCACTACATATTCAGCATATTAAAATTTATCAGCAAATTATAATCAATTGCATAGCATAACAAAATAATGAAACTACATACCTCTAACTGATGCTACTATTGTCCGCAACTCTGATGTCCCCAACCCTTCTTGATGCACTGCCCAAAACCGTCTAACCACCCAGCCAGCTAGGAACAGAGCCTCTCCGGCTCCCTAGCTCCAGGATTCCATAAGGATTCCTGGCCCCCAAGCCAAAAACTCCCAGCAACAGGTGCCCCCTTATAACAATCCTTCCACAAGATTCTGCCCCCAAAATAAATCCCCAATATAGTCTCCTAATCTGAAAAATAATTCTCCCTGTCCAAAAAAAAAAGATTCCTTCTCCCGAGTGTTTTCCCCCCTCATAACCCCCTCTCCCATTCACCGCCTCCTCCTTTCATTAAGACTCACCCACCTTATATCTCCATTCAATGCCAACCACCTTATCCCTTTCTCCTTAATGGTTCTATCCTTCGATATGTTAAGTTTTCTTTTAATAAATTAAAATTTATTAAACTTAAATTTATTACCCAAATATTTAATGAGTTAATTAATTAATTAATCAATTAATTAATATACATTAAACAATGAATAATTAATGTACATTAGGACAATTAATTATTTAATTAATTAAACTTAATAAACCTTAAACAATTATTTAACTTTGACAATAATTTATTTAACTAGGGTTGTTACATTAAACATGAACAAACACCATTCAATGCACGGAATTAATCTATTTTGTTAGGAATTCATACAACAACATTTAATTTCAAGATGAAAGATTATTTAATTACTAACTCATTTCTACGTCGACATTATTGAAAGGTGCATTAAATTCAATTACTTAATCATTTACACATTAACAATAAATGACACAAGAGTACATAAAATTTAAACAATCATACATCAACATAATAAGTGGTGTGAAACTATTCTCAAGCTTATTTTCATGGCACAAGTATGTCTAACTATTTAACTAGTCATACATCAATATTAAATTCTTGGCGCAAGTAAACTTATAACTTAATCATTCATTAATCATTAAATATGCATTGCCAAGAGTAAACTATCAATTTATTTCATGGCACAACAAAAGTTGTCTATTCAATCAATCATAGATCAATATAATGGAAGAAAGGGTAAATTATTACGCATCTCGTCATACATCAACGTTATTCATGGCACACAAATAGTCTAATTCCTTAATTGGTCACACCTCAACATTAATCGAGGCACGCAAGTAAATTTAATTTCTTAATTTATCATGCTTCACCATTACATCAAGTGCCCAGAGAATATATAGTTAGGTTCCTTGAATTTATTCAGGAGGACCTAGGCCTTTTTAAACGACACGTGAAACATAATGAAAATATTGGGCCTATATATTAGATATAAGCATTCAATAAAACATTTAATAAAACATTAATTAAACACAAAAATATAATAAAAATATATACATCAGATCTCAATTACACCACTCAATAAAGGCGAAATATATGGCATAAAAAGGGGAGAGGCGCAACTATAGATGAGTAAAATGCAATCCCTCTTTAAGGAAACTAGCAGAGACTATAAAGTAAAATAACCCTGAGCTAAAATAGCTGAAACGCAATGTAAACACCACCATGAGGAAGCTCTAAATATAAGAGAAAATCAAATGTCATACACAGAGATGATTCAACAATTAAATGCCAGTAGGGACACGATGTTTGGGCGGAGTTGTCTATAAAACGCAGAGGTTAAAGATGTATAAAATTTCCAGCAAAGGAGAATAAATTGCTAAGTAATTCAAAGGTAAAAACGTTGAGTAATGAGTGGTAAAATCATTAAGAATAATTATTTGTAAATGATGATTCTTTAAAAGGAAAACGTAGAGTGTCCCATCCAATACACACCGACCTCTTTAAGTCACAAAATTTCGTAGAGAATAAAGAATAAAATACATTGAGCATCAAGGGAGATCGCAGGGATATCGTACCCAAACATTTCATAGAGAATGCATGCCAAAATATAAAGATATGGAAAGTAAATTGCAAGGATATTGTACCCAAACATTTCACAAAGAAAGATTGCCAAAATAAAAATATCTGGAAATGAAAATCGCAGGGATTTTGTACCCAACATTTCATAAAGAATACATGCCAAAATATAGATATCTGTAAAGGAAAATTGTAGGGATATTGTACGCAAACATTTCATAGAGAATTAATGCCAAAATATAGAGATATTGAAAGGAAAAACGCAAGGATATTGTACCCAAAAAATTCACATAGAAAGAATGCAAAATACATATATCTGGAAAGCAAAAATGTAGGGATATTGTACCCAAACATTTCACAGACAATGAAAAAGATATGAAGTTGCATAGGAATAATTCGACAGTCACACTTCACAAGGCCATCAATCAATAGACTAATTCTGAAAACCATGTACACAATAAAAACTTATTATAATGCAAATTCAAAATGAAAATACTGTGATCGGCGAAGATAGGCTTGATAAAAATCCTTGGTGACTAAATTTCCCTTCCCTCATCCTCTTTCTAACCATTGATACTTCACCGGTACCTCCCAAACAATGCTAGGGGTACTCTTCTTCCCCCTTATACCTAAGAGCCGTAAAGTGGACATGCACAAAAATAGCCAAATTCCTCTAGCTCTCAGCTCACCTCGCAAGGTAGAGCCACTACTCTCTCTCTCTCAAGATGGGTATCCCAACTCTCACAAGAAAAACCAGTCATAATTTCTCCAGCATAACCTTACTCATAACCAGTGTGATCCATTCCTCCTCTCATCCATTAGTTTTATAGAATTTCCTTACTTACCACTTTCCATTTGCACATTTAATTCACATTTTTTAAATTTTAATCAAGAATTATTCCCCCCATACACTTGTCACCCGTTCCCTTGGTTCCACCAATAAATGAACAATTTAATTTAATTAAATTTCAAATTCCCTCACCCATCCTAAAGGAGAACCTAAAATCGCTCCTAGTTGTCCATTTATTCCCTTTGTTTCCCATTTATTATTGACGCCTTTCTAAAACATATTTGAGCTAAAATAGGAATGTTCTCTAGTTATAATATGCTTTACATACCTCTCTATGCTTACACCTTCTTCTACGTGTTATTCCTTTTTTGTTTTAATTTCTAATTTTGTATTTACTTGCACAAGGTGTATTAAATCACTTCTTTAGATTTTATTTTTTTTATTGATTCTTAATTTGATTTATTTCGTCCCCTGGTTATTTAATTTAAAATTTTAGTTTTTAGTCTTCTAACTCACTTAGACTTAGGCTTGGTTAAATATTTATTTTCAAATGCCTAGACCCTTAGGGATTATGCTTAATAAATTCATTCTTTAGTTAATTAATTAATTCGGCATGTGCTCAATATTTTATAAGGTTTAACATTCGCTAAAGTTTTCTATGCCACCTAGATTCATTGACTCATTTTTTTTAAAACATCATGAAGTACCCTTCTAGACGCACTCCATGCTCCAAGGGTGCCACTTTCCTTGGATTCAAATTTTAATTACTTGATGTGCCCTTCAAGATGCACTACGTGCTCCAAGGGTTTCACTCTCCTTTGACTGGTTTTGTTAGTTTTCCAACCCTTGGAGTCAATACTCCATTCAAGCGACCTTGTGAGAGATTAAGGGCCTCTAAGAAATAAGGACCATGCCTTATTGTGTGCCCCTTATAATCTTGGTGAGCGACTATCTCAGTCTTCCCTCATAGCATCGTGGATGTCCCAAACTACATAATCATTAACCTACTCTCAAAGGCATGACGGGAGTGCTAGTAGGTTGTGATAGGGCTACTGCCACACCTCTCCCTCAATATCTAGTTGTTGTGCATGGATCCTTTAGTCCTTATGTGAGTTTGATTCACAATCAAACGATAGCTCACATCCATCAACAAAACACTTTCAATGATCCATAAAAAACATCATAATATACCCGATCATATGTCACATGTGCATAATAAAATACTCAAACAAATACAATCCACTCCCTGAATTGATCCAGAGTCCAAGGAAGTCCATTGATTTTATAGATATCCTCAATATATCAAGTGTCCTGCACACTCAGTGGAAACTCGTCAATAGGATCTATCAATACATAAATATAAAATAACATAACATCATAATCCATCAACATCATCATAATAATCCATAAGGGAGCAGACAACCATATACTAAAACTGGATCACTTGCATGTAAGTGTCCTCAAAGAATAAGTCAATAACATGTGCTCACAAGAGCAGGATGTTACACGACTGTTGTTTTGATCTTCTGATCTAGACCACAAAGACACTTTTTTCTCACCATTCTTTCTCATTTAAATACTCTTCCAACTGGTGTAAGTTATGAAGTAGTGTGTCCCTTTGTTCACACCATCGCACCTATTCATTTTAAATTAACAATAATATCTATTATTATTCAAACATTATTATGAAGGATTTTAATTTAGTGAGAGTTCTTTTCATAAATTAATCACAGGTATGGATCAATTTCTTTTAACTCAATTCTATGTCTCCGCAAATATTGCACAAATGGAATCTTATAGAGGCGCTTACTACAAACCATTTACATGTGACCATGTTCACAAAAACACATACTTATTAAGTTAAGAAATTTTCCTAGCACCTCATTATATGTTCATTACCCATGATCGAGGGATGGAACCTAGCCCTCTAGACTTCATCCTTCGGGCGATTTCTCTCTCATCCAATCTTCCAGAGTTTTAATTCTCCAAAGTAGTTACCTCTCACAAGGATTGATGTAATGATTAGCATGATTCCTGAAACCAAATCAAAGGTTTAGCTTTGATCCTTACACTATCGTTCCATTGCTTAATCCAATGACTATGACTTAATCGAGCATTGATATGGATGGTCATTATTTACTTCGAGACTTCGGGACTTCCAACCTCTACAATCTTTCAACCTTCCAAAGTACATTTTTCTGAAGTAGATCAGACGGTCGATATTTATTCTTCCGTAGATGGACACTCCTATCTTGTCTATAGGTTTCAAACAAATCAATGACCATGAATTGATCTGAAGTTGAGTGGAAGGTTCTTGTTCACTTCTCACAGGGATTGATCCCATGGTTAGCATGAATCTTAGAATCAAATCAATGGTTTAGATTCAATCCTTACTTATCCTTCCACCACTTAATCCAATGATTGTGACTTAATCAAAGGTTGAGATGGACGACCATTATTTACTTCGAAACTTTGGGACTTCGGGGGTTCAGAGGTCCGACTAATTGTTGTTCCAATTTCAACCAGTGTTGGTCATCGCCAAAGTGGTCAACATGGGAGTGCTTAAGTCATGATTTCATCTAACGGTCATGTGAGAATCCAGAGGATCTTAGATCAACAATTGGCATTGACTTCAACCTTTGGCACTTTGGGTAGTTGTTGGTTTCCCCCGAAGGACAACCTCCCAGAGTGAGGTAATGTGCTGACATCACTACTAACTTGGCACTGGATGAGTGTTTGCCATGTGTCACTTAGATTTGTGACTTACATGTACCTAAAATGGCAACTAGACCTAGACACTTGTCACCATATACTTGTGCAACTTGTCCTTGCTGACATGGTATTGCTGACGTGGATCTCTTGATGTGGCACATTTCGTCCTCCTATATCTAACGATCGTAGGTTCATATGATTCCTTGATCGAAATATGGTGATTAGTTCATTTCGGCCTTCGATACTTTGGGTTATCCGTTCCCAATTCTCAATTCTCCCAAAGTTAGATTCCACGAATAAACCTCGAGCAACTTGACTTCATATAACGATCCATATTTGATGCCAAAATCTTAACACGATCCAACGGTTGTCAGGATTTTGGCTATTCGGGATCTCATGAATCGTTTATCCAACAACTTTGATCAATTCTAGATCAATGGTCTAGATTCATTTCGGCCTTCGGGACTTTGGGTTATTTTTTCCCAATTCTCAATTCTTCCAATGTGAGATTCCGCGAATAAACCTATAGTAGCTTGAATTCATCTACCGATCCTTATTTGACGTGAAAATCTCAACACAATCCAACAATTGTCGAGATTTTGGCTGTTCATGATTTTGGGGATCCGGGGTTCCAAGGTAGTGGAAGCGATGTGAATCGTAGATTTATTGGTAAGTGATGATCGATGGTCAGTGTCTATTTCATAACTGAAACTTAAATGATCGTTAAATCCAACCGTTTCATCCCACAATGGCTCTTCGTCGTTGATCTTCCCCTACGAAGATCGGATTGCCATGACTTAATCGTATGTTTAATCTGAAGGTCCTCCTCTGTAAATCCTATAGTTGACGATCTCGGTTTGTCCTGAAATCTACATCAGTGGACATGATTCTCCCTCGATTCTTTTACAGTTTAACTGTGGGGATATCAATCTTGATCGCGTTTCTGCAACGCACTTTCCCTTAGGAGATTTTTGGTAGATTCCTCTGCATGTTGTTTATAACAACTCATCATCGTTGCAATGCACTTTCCCTTCTGATCTTTTTGGTTTTGTAATTGGATTCTAACTTATCAAGATCGTTGATTTGTTGGGAATTTGATCTTGATGGTGTTTCATAATTGCGTTGATCTTGTGAAATCTAATATGCTCCCTCTCCCGAGCTTTAGGTAGATTCCTCTACATGTTATTCATAACAACTCATCATCATAACATAATGACATCGGTTGTTGACATCAATGACAACACATCAATGACAATATGTCCAACAGTAAGAAACCCAAATTTCCATATAAAGAAAAATGTTTTAGGTTAACATATGGATATGTTCATCGTCATTACTTATCTTGACAATAAATAATTAGATATGTCCTTGAAATATGACAGCTACAAAATTCTCACCACTTGTTATTTTTTCTTTAACTCAATTAAGTATTGTTACCACATGAGAGCTTGTTTAACCAAAGAAAGGCTCTCCTTCAAGGTTCTTAAAGGAATCTACTCTTATGTTCTTTTCAACAAACACAAACATACTAAACTTTAAGGTATTGCTACTTTGGCAAAAGTGGATCGTATAATGTAGAAATAATGTAAAGGGGTTTTGTATAAATATTAAACAATATACTAAGCTCAAGTGGTTATCTTGGTATATCCAAGGTTCGGTAAGGACATTACTACGAAACCTTGTCAACTTGGACATTGAAAAATTGTGAGGAAAGGGATGCATCTAAAGTTTATGGCTCCAGTACATAATGGAATGTCATGCCATACCAATAACCAATCTAATCACACCAAGTTTCTCGCATCATAGGGCTAGATGTAAGGAATTAATTTTCTTGAGGTAACGTACTAGTTGATGGGTTGGAGGTCAGTCCTCACTAGAATCAGATAACTCTGTAACCATTTCCCATATTCATTATGTCACTTGTTTCTTTGGGATTCTGTTAAGAACCAAACAACAATATAGCATAGAAAAACCTTAGGAAAAGTACTCAACGCCTTGAAAAAGAGATAATTTCAGATAATAAGCCTCTTCGAGGGGGCAACCTCCTTTTACCCCACTTAAATGTTCAAGTACAAGAT
>ML786856.1:240609-280581 GCA_009831015.1 Picea engelmannii
AATGGCCTAAAGCCGACATAAATAAAATAACATTACTAATCTAAATCACAACTAATGGCCTAAAGCCGACATAAATAAAATAACATTACTAATCTAATATGCCCCAATTAAGTGGTAATGAGCCAATATTAGGGCTTAATAGATTCTTTCCTTTGGTCGATAGAGATATTTGATATTGATGTTCCATTCTAGGAATTTCTAAGTTAAAACTTGTGGAAAACCTTAGAAGAAAAATGGTGTCGAGCATGTTATGCCTCATGCGTTTGAATTCATTCACAGGTAAGGATAACCACCATTACCCATATAACTCTGTTTAGATTTTTCCCAAGAAAAAATTGTTTAGACTGCAGAATTTTATGGCTAGTCACCATTACTCTCTTATTTCTTTGATATCGTAACGATTATCTGTAGAGAGATTATACTATCTTGTTTTCTTTGTTTGCAAGGAAAAGTGATTACCATAATTCTATTATCTTATCCTTTTACCTTTTATAGTCTTGTCTCTCCTCTCTTTTGGATGAGCTAGGCCATCGTCCAAGAGTTAACTTGAGTTCTCTTTAATGAAGTTTTTACATCTTACAATTTGTTTCTTCGTTTAGATGTTCTAATATTATGAATAGGTTTTTATTATGGAATAAAAACTCTCATAACCATGGTATTTATGAGAGAATTGGTAATTCCAACCTTAATTAGTTTATGAAGAAGACACCTCTATCTTCTTCATGTTCTATTATAAGAATTTTTTTTGTGTTTCCAATGTTGAATCTGTAGACAATTCAACAATGTGTTTTCCTTTTTCAACATTTATCTCAGATTACGGAACACCCATTGTCGGTTTACTCTTTCTATTATGTCTGAGTTTATAGTGACCTAGGATTCATGTCTGTTCGGGTTTCCAACAAAGCCTCTAAAACTATCGGCCCTCCTGGTAAACCAGAAGGCAACACAACACAAAAAATCCTTTGTGCAGTCTCACCCGAGATAGATTTACTGGGTGGCTGTAAGACTCATGTGTTTACAACATAGGATTGAGTGTGAGATATGAGAACAGTATATTGAACCATTATTATAACTTGTAAATGCAATATATTGTCATTGACGAATCAACGAGAAATATAGCAACTCATTCATTAAGCATAATACTAGATATTGAAGATAATAAATATACGCATGCATTCATCACACAACACAGATGTTACCTTGGTTCACCCCCTCTTGGGCTACGTCGACAAAGATCTAGCTCTTGCCTCTTTAATTATAGTATTTCCACATCTACAGTGTCGTGTGCTTGCAGTTCCCCTCGATTGGGTAGGATCTATATGAGGCAGACTAGATCGCACTAGGCTCCTCAACCTATGATCTAACCCTCAAGATCTACCCTCCTTCTTCTCTCTATCTCAACAACTTATACAAAATAGATCATATAGCAAAATATTACGTCTCGGATCACTACAACAACTCTTTCTATAATAACAACTTATACCTATCGTATTTTGAACCCCTATGATACCTAATCATATATATTTCTACATTTATGGCTCTTCAACCATTACAATACATTATCAAAACCCTAAACCTAACGTTGTTAGGTATTCCATGCATGCGCGCGTGGTGTTCTTCCTTCCAGTTGTCGCTTTCCTCATGCATGGTTTCTTTCCCAAAATCACCTTGCTTTTCCACTTTTTCCTACCTCCAATAGGCCCCCAACACTAACATGTGGCTCCTCCTGAGCCACCTAACCTTTGTGTGCTTCCTCTATCTACTTGGTGATCGCCTGCAACTTTTCCTTGATCTATGTTGCCCGTGTCTACGCCTGCGCAGTATTTTCCTTGAGTGTGTCTACTATCTGGATTGCAATTTCATCACTGATCAAGTCCACGCACTCTGCCTGAGTCTATGCTATATGTGTCTTGGCTTCCTCTGGTTGTGCCAGGACTTCTTCGACCTACTCCTGTAATGGTTCCATTTGAGCTTGGCGATCATTTTTTTGTGTTTCTGCAGTGGTGAGCTCTGCCTGCAATTTCTTCATGTCTTGCACCCCTTTGATGTGTTCTGTGATTGGCATTTTCTTCTTCCTCTGCTTGAAAAATTGGATCACCGCGTTGATCATTTCTTATTCCTTGTCCCACTTTTGGACTTGTTGATCCTCCTCTAGCTTAGTCCAAAGCTACACTGCTTTATCGAACAAGTTAGTTGTTGTGCTGACCTGTTTCTCTATCTCCTGCAGCTACGTTGTTGCTTCCTTCTTCCTTTTATCCTTTACCACTGGTGGAGTGGTTGGTGTGAGCTTCTTCCAAAGATTCTTTATCTCCTTCTGATATTGATCAATTTCCTGCACAATCTGATCAATATTTTGTACTGTGATTTCCTCCCTCTGGGAGTCCTGTGGAATCTTCTCGTAAGTTCCTACCACTTTCTTCTCCAATCCTTTTATGCGCTCCCTTTCCTCCTGGGTTTCTAACTTAGCTTTCTCATAGACTATTTCCAGCGTGTCCCATTTTTTTGTTTCCTGCTTCAACTCAGTCAAGTCTTTGCGTACGCGATACTGTACCTCGTGGCTTACACTAACCTGCAACTTGTGTAGTGCCCTCAATGGCATCAGTGTCAATACAAGTTGGATTTGTCTTAAATATTTCAAGGGTGTATGCCCCATAATCTCATCCATGCACAACATACTTGGTGTGATGTGGAATGTTGTGTTTGGTTGTAGTATTGGATGGAATGGGTCTCGCTCTCCTTCTTCCACTCTCTCCTCTGTTTGTGGTGCCAATGGTTGTGTTCCCCTGTTGTTTCATGTTGTTTTTAATTCCCCAATTTGCTTGAGGAACTGCTGCATGTCTGCCAGATCCTCTTGAATCCTATCCCTGTGGTGCATAGCATGGTTGAAATTCTCGGCTAGACAATTCTGGACCATTTGGGATATCATTTCTCCATCATCGTATCTGATCGTATAATCTGGTGGTGTTCTTTGGGCCTTCGTTTTATTGTGCACTCCCCCTATTTGTGTAGCTCACCTCTTATTCCCACATGGTTCCTGTGGGTTGGGACTTGTTGTGGTCCTTTGCACGGCCTCTGCCTGATTCTGTTGTTCTTTGACCGTATGTGTATTCTCCTTATTCCCCTTCTAGGTCCCCGTCTTTGTTGTGCCTTCGTTTGTCTGTGTTGTTTTTTTCTGGCCCGTCCTTCATTTCTTGGGCAATTGGATTTCTTGGGGTTGTGTTTCTCCCTGCCCTACCTCTTCTTCTGTTGTTCTTTCCAAAAATTCCTGGGTGAGGATTGGAATCCTCCATTCATCTTCCTAGTCTTTGATCACCAGGTTAACATCACCCTCTGTGATATAGTAGCGCATATGTATCCATTGATTATCGAGATCCTTATGTGCCTTTATCCACATTGTATGTCTTGTGGCCTTGAAGTTGGTGACGTCTCTATACTGTGCAATAGCCTGTGGTGTGATCCTCCACATGTTGGAGATGGCTTCCTGCAGGTCGTGTAGGTATCCTTCAAATATGGACACGTAGGTATCCTGCGTTGATCGTTTCTTATTCCTCATCCCACTTTTGGACCTGAGTAGGTATCCTCCTCGCTCCTTGATTCGTCTTGGGTCTGGTACAAAAGGTTACATACCTTGGATCTCTCCATCCCATAAAGTCTATTAGCATGATTATCCATGAATAGTGAAATTATGTTCTGAGATCGTGTGCATCCTTCCAGTAATCCAGGAACAAGTTTAGAAGATACGGTTCCCAGCTCATTGTGGTGCCCTTTGCGCACTAAGATGCAACTACGACAACCCCAACTGGGACTTCCTCCTTGTGGAATTTCCTTAGAAGCTTGCAGGCTAAGATTTTTGCATTGAATTGTGTTGCGGCATCGTTGATCCTCTTGATAATGATTCCTCGTGTCCCCCTGTTGGTACCATACTTCTTCTTCATTTCTTCTGCTAGCACTTTCTCCCTGGATTTGTCATCTAGAAACTGCACGGGATCCATGCCCAGAGATGGAAATCATGTTATGTTGTCAATAATATCTATGCCTATCGAGACGAGCTTGTCCAACCAGATGTCCCCACCATGTTTAACTGCTAACAAATTTTTGAAACAACTTCCTGCATACTGGCCACGACCAAAATGTGGTAGGTCAAAAAGACCTAAAATTCCTATCTTCTCCAACCCTGTTGCCCATTGGAGTGGTTGATGAATCGGTTCCCCAACTGAAATTGTGTCCACAGTCTCTAAGTATACCCTCTTTGCAAGTTCAGGAAACTTGTTTGCATCTGCTACATCATGGTCCAAGTATTTGAGCTTCCCTATATGACCCAGTAGGTCTGGTCTTACCTGTACCCCATATGGTATATGCAGTAGAATGATGGTTGCGAGAGGTTGCTTGTAAGGTGACCTGGGTACCTGCAACTTGTCTTTCTTCAGCGGTGGTGGCTGGCTCAAAGTTCCAGTGACTTCCGGTTGTTCCTTAGAAGACCATTCTGGACAACCCGTTACATCTTATACTATTCCTTTCGGTGGGTGGTCTGACATGGTGGTTTGAGACTCGTCTGGCTCAACTGCTACTTCTAGATTAAACATTGTTTCATTGACTTTCAGAGTTTATTCGGTGTTCTCTGGTTGTACCTCCTTCAGGGTTTTTGCGTCCTGGTTTTGTGGCTGCTGTACTTCTGTTGGCATATCTATATTTGTGCCCTACAGTGCTGGTTGTTGGGATTCCTCCACTATAGGTGTGGGGTTTATCGGTGTTGTGTATGGATATAGAATTTCATCGACATTGATGATCTCCGATGGTTGTTGTTCACCTTCTTCCAATTGTACTCGTGACCTAGTCTGGACTCTGGTTTTTCTGGCAGGCTGGATCACTTCTTCTTTCTTTAGTGGTGCCATGGCGGTGAATGTCGAGCATTTTCTAAGTTTGGATGGTTTCTGTGACCTCTGTGAACACAGATCTATGATTTTTAGCCTCTATCACTCTCTGTCTGCTCTCTTTTCGAAAATAGACTGTTTTCTCCCGCATTTGTTTGTTGTATGGACTTGCCATGAATCTTGCTGAGGATGCTTCCTTAATTATGGGTTCAATGCACCTCCAATGGTTTCGTACCTGCTATTACTTTTCCTTGTCATCTCCAGTTGGTGTGATTAATGTGGTGTCCCATCGATCCTTTCCGTCCTTTAATTCCTCCTAATGTTGTCTTGTCGTACTACTTTTGTTGACTTTCCTTTTACCACTTATTTCCATTTGTACGTGGTTGTGTCCTTCTCCTCATTGAGTTTGTGTTCCTAAGTGTGTGTGTGCTTTATTTCTCTGATGCACTGTGCTTCTATTGGTTCTTTTTGATATACTATGTTTTTTTTTTTTTTTTTTTTTTACTACGCGGTGTGTGGTCGATTATCCTTGCATAGCTTCAGTCGGATCCCATTGATCATCACTCTGATTTTTGTTCCTGATAAGTATTTCAATTGTAAATATCCTACATCTATGACGGATTTTACTTTGTATGGTCCTAGCCAATGCATCCTGAGATTGCCTGGGTGTTGAAATGATTTGTTGTCGTACATTAATACTATATCTCCTTCCTTGAAAGTTTTCTTGTTGATGTGTCTATCATGCTAAGCTTTGTCTCTTGCTTTCTGAACTTGTTGGTGGAACCCTTCTAAGATCAGATATTCCTCCATGTTCATTAAGTGACTTAGTCGCTCCTGTACTACATCGCATTCTGTCATGTGTGTCATTGCTGCTACGTGCAAGTTTGGTACTAGAAATTCTAATGGCACCATTGTTTCTTGGCCATAGACCAGTTTAAATGGTGTGTTCCCTGTCAAATTTTTGCACATATTCCTGTAGACCCATAATACTATTGGTACTTTGAGGTCCCACTCGTCCCTATTGACGTTACAGATCTTTGTCAGTGCGTTCTCTAGGATTTTTTTAAATGCTTCCACTATGCCATTTTCCTGTGGGTGATATGGTGTGCTCCTCTGATGATGGACTTCAAATTATTCATTCATAGTGTTGATCGTGTTTTTTATGAAGTGTGTGCCTTGTTCACTCATCAAAACTCTTGGCCACACAAATCTAGTGATCACTTGTTAAAATAAGAAGTGTGTTACTGTCTCTGCACTGCAATCTTTCACTAGTGCGGCTTCCGCCCATCTTGTTCGGTACTTCATCGCGGTGATAATGTACCTAACTCCTGTTCTTTTTGTTGGTGGGTTGATTGGTCCTACCTATGGTCATAATGGCATCTCATCCCTTATGTTGGGTTTTCCTACCCTTTGACAGACATCGTATTTTTTACATTACTCCTTCGAGTCTCTGTGAATCGTTTTCCACCATAGTCCTGCGCGCAATACCTTCTACGTAGTAGCTTTACCTGCATAATTTCCTCCTATGATTCCCTCATGGGATTCTATTAAGAATATCGATCTTTCGTGCTCTAACATGTACCTTCGCAACATTCTATCTATACCCATTTTGTATAAGTTTCCTACAATCAGTGGATAGTCTGCGATACAGACTACCAGGTTTTTCTTTTTGCGGTGTTATATTCTTGCGGCGTAGTACCTGTGCTTAAGTATTGAATGATATGTTTGAATTATTCATCAATGATATTGACTGAGAATATCTATGCATCCAGAAATTTGTCTTCTAGATTCGTAGGCTCTTTCCCATTTGTTACCCTTGATAGATGGCCAGGTCCTGCGTTCAATTTTCTTGGTTTGACGATTAATTCAAAGTCAAACTCTTGAAATAGGAGTTACCATTGACAGATTCTCTCCCCCAACACTGTCTTGTTGACTAGGTATTCTAGGGTTGAGTGATCTGTGAACATCTTAAAGTGTTTCCCCAATAAGTAGTGTCTAAACGTTTGCAGTTCATAGACCATAGTTGGGCCTTCCCTTTCTGTAGTGTTATAGTTCTGCTCCGATTCTGACAACTTCCTACTTGCAAATTCTATCGCGCGATCCAAGTCTCCCACTCCTGGTTTTGCTAAGATATCTCCAAGTGCTATGGCTGATGCATCTACATGCACATGGAATGTCTTCTCCCAATATTGAAATACTAATATTGGTGCAGGGACCATCTTTTCCTTCAGGGTATCCATACCATGTTGGCACTCGTCGTTCCACTAAAAAACTATATCCTTACTTAACAAATTTTCCATTAGTGCAGTAATCTGTGCATATTGTTTGATAAATTTCCTGTAGTATCCTATGTGTCCCAACGTCGCTCTTAGCCGACAGACTGTTTTTGGTGGTGGTAAGTTAACAATTACTGTAATCTTTGTAGGATCTACTAATAAACCTTGTTTTCATACTATATGGCCCAATAGTATCCCAAACAGTGTTCTGAATATGTATTTATTTATGTTCAATGATATATGGCACTGCCTACGTATTTCTAACATCAGGCGTAAGAATTATACATGGTATTTCAACAAACTGTAAATTGTCCAATCGTCCATGTATACTTTGAGAAATTGTTGGATGAATTCCTTAAACATTGTGATGACTACTCTCGACAATATTGTAGGTGCATTCTTCAGTCCAAACGAAATGACTGTATATTGGTAAGATCTCCATTCTGTCACAAAGGTGGTATTGTATCCGTCTCCCTATGCCATCTTAATCGGATGGTATCCTGAGAATCCATCAGTGAATGAGTAAGCTTCATGTCCACATATGTTCTCTAACACTTGATTCGTGAAAGGTGTAGGGAACGGGTAATGTAGGAATGCATCGTTCAACTTCTTCAAGTCAACGCATATCCTTATCCCTCCTTATTTCTTGTCCTGCACTACCAGCGGGCTTATCCATTCTGATTCTTTGACCGGTTCTATGATTCCATATTTGAGCATCCTGTTGATATCAGCTTTGACTTTCTTCTTATATATTGGGTTTAGTCTGTATAGTCGTTATTTGATCGATATCGCTTCAGGTCTGAGTGGTATCTTCATTTCTCCTAGCTTTTCAGCTATACCCTTCATCTCTATAAATGTTGTGGGAAATAGGTTGATGTACTCACACAGTAACTCTGTTATGCTTTCTACTGTCTGATCATCCCAATAATCTCCAATGTTGGCCATTTTGGGATTCTCGACTGTCCCAATGTTCATTTTCTTTACTTTGATCAACGCAGAAATAACTTCTGATTTGACGGGTGGTCCTTCCACTTCTATTTCGCCTTTTGCTTCTTCGATCTGAATATCGTGTGGATCGTCTCCATCTAGTGCTTCCTCCTGCACATGGTAACATGACAACAGTTCCTTAAATCTCATTTTTTTTCACTATTGCTCTTCTGTGATAAGTTCTACTTCTGGTTCTTTGATGAATGTCACTCCTCTTATATATTTAATAGATGCATCTATGTTGGGGTTCTCATGTTCAAATGAGAAAGTGATTGTAAAATTCTCTTGCAATGTCATCCATGTCGCAGTTCCCTTGTGCAATTCATGGTCTGTATACCTCTTTGTTGGTATGCCCTCTAGAGTGTGTATGAAATGATGAGGCCATTCCTTTGGGGGTGTCATTTTCCACAGTGTTCAACACTTCTCCAAATGTTCTGTTGGTGCCCCCTGTTCATCGTACCTCTGTTTCTTGTTTTTTTTTTTGTTCTTCTCCAAACCTTATGTGTGGTAACCACTTACATTGGTACCAATCTGTGATTGGCTCTTTTTGTGCGCCCCACCATCTTGCAAGTGTGGCCTTGAGTGCTAGATCAAGTTCTAACAATATCTGATTCTCTAAAACTGCATCTTCATACTGTGCCAAGAATATTTCCAAATCGTTTACATCATGGAAAGTAGGTGGTTCCCTTATCTTTGTGCCTACCCATCTTACTATGTGGTCTATTATTGCACATATTCTCGTGGATAATTTGTGTAGCCTTTGTTGTTAGGTTTCTAAACCTGTATCTGAGTTTGTTGCACATGAAGTAATGCTCCACCAACTGAGTATCCCATCTGCAATTGGGTTTATGTAATCCTCATCACGCGTAGTTTTTATGTACAACTGACTGATTTCCTCTAAGTCTAGGAAAGTAAGTTCTACAAACCTCTCCCCTTTCAATGGATCCAATGCCGCGATGATTCTATATTCTCCTGACTCCAATGTCATTTTCCTGGTCTTCAAGTTGATTATGTCCTAGTTGTCAAGCGCCCAATACAGAACAAGCAATGATGGGTAAGGTGTTGTGCCATTCATTATTTCAATGACTTCAAAATCTGCTTTAGTGCACACTCCATCTAGTTCTAATGCCAATCCTTTCACTCTACCGATTGGTAGGACACTATGTTGGTTTGCCAATTTAAATTGAACAGGTGAGTATCCTAGTGTTGGCTCTCCCATGCATTTCCATGTCTTCTTTGGTAGTACATTAACTTCAGATCCTATATCTAGTATGATATTGACCATGTTGAAATCTGTGATGTTGGCATTCAGTCTAAACTCCCTACTAGTTCTTCTTCTTGTATGTAGGTGATTGACTGTTTTTGGTTCTAGTTTTCCTTCTATCTCGATACTACATTTTTCTAGTATGTTTTGCAATATTTTCATAGATGATGGATCATTTAATACCTTTACACATGATTACAAAAAGTCTTTGATTGTACTTACTTGTCCCATGGGTTGCATTTTTTTGGTATGATCCAATAGTGGAGGCATCTCGTACTCCAGTGCTTCCTTGTTTTGTTGCACAGTTGAAGTCAATGCCATGTCTTCCTTCTAAAATTTTTGTCTGGCTTCTTTAAATATTGTCTTCTCATTCTGCACATTTAACTGTTTCCTTGGTTCGGTGTTCTTCGTCACCCACTGGTTTTGTGCTGGCTCCTGTCGGACTGTGTCATTTCCTATTTTGGATCCTCCACATGTAACTATGTTAATGTTTCATCCTTCATCCCTTTCTTTGACTGAAATCTACTGAACATTCTGGTTTTTCTCCTTTTCCTGGATCTTTACTAGTAGTGTTGGACATTCTTCTGTGTCATGATCTGATGCGCGACAATACATACAAGTCATTGGTGGAAGTGGGCATTGCCTTGCACAATGTCCTAGTTGTTGACAATTGTGAAATACCATTGGTCCTCTACCTTGTCTGAAACCTCCTATGGCTTATCCTCCCCCTCTGTAGCCTGCTCGATCTCCTCTTGGCACATTATATTGAGGTGCCTTATTGTACTACATGGTATTATACTGAGGTTGTGTTGCATTGTACTGTGGTTGCACATTGTTATATGGTTGTTGTGGAGTAGTATACTGTTGCTTCCCAGTGTTATATGGAGTTGGAACTTGTTTAAAATGTGGTGCGTCTTGCCCCATCATCATTTATGTCTGCACTTTATATGCATCCGATGTCCTTTCTCGCATCAACTCCATAGTTCTACAATCTTTTTCATCGTGGAATACTGAATTACAAAAGGTGCAATATGAACTCTTCGATATTGTCTGGTATTTATACATCATCGTGCAATGATAAGGATCGTGACCTGATTTCTTGCAGATTTCACACCATAGTCCTCTGGTTGGTAACGGATTTGGCATTCCTCTTGCCATATACTGCGTGAATGTTGGACATTTGTTCTTGTGGTTTCCTTTCGTCCTACATGTGGTATACCAAAAAAATACTCGTTTTTCCTTACTCTTATTCTGGTTGAGTTGAGACGTTAAGTTATTCAGATCCTCCTTCAGTTCTTCGATAGATGGATTCATCTGTTGATACTAGTTTTCTTCCAATTGCAGGGCTGCTTGCAGAGCCTCTACCTGCGTCTGAAACTTATGTTGTTGCAATGGGTATTTTAAGTGTGGTAGAAATGAGTTGAAAAACAGGGGCCAATGTTTCATATTGATCATGAGATATTTTGACTTTCCCTTTAGCCGCTTGAATCTCTGATCAATCTCCCATACAGACTCTTCTAGTTTCCGTCGAATTTCTATCATCTCATTCATGTATTGATCCTCTCATCTCAGCTTCTGGAACTCATTTATCAGTCACTTCTTAATGTCTGCTAGTGTCCTTGTCATCCCAAGAGCATTGTTTCCATCTAGACTCATGTACCAGTCTAATGCACGGTCTCTTAGCATAATCGCTAACTGCGCAAGTTTGGTATATTCATCAGTGATCTGTTTTTCTTCCCAGATCTTTGCACAAATGAAGAAATGTTTATTAGGGTATTCTGCTTCTTCTCCTCAAAATTCTAGTTACTAAATGGTGGGATCGTGTCCTACCATTCTGAATATTGAACTACTACATCCAGTGGTGTAGATACCTGACTAGTGCTTCCTGAACTGGCTCCTCCAGTTGTTGATCCTTGTGTAGATTTATTTCCTGCTGTTTGACTACTTCTGAACTTTGATTGTCTAAATGATGGTGTTCTCCTTAGTGTATTATTCACACCTGGGTTTATGGGTTCCACACTAACATTAATATGGATAGGATTTCTTCCTTCTCTTCCCGCTCTTGGACCTCTCATCTTCCTCTTATATGTTGCACGTGGGATTTCCTTAATCTGCTCCACAGCCCGGAAATCCTCTACCTCTTCTTCATCACTTGCCAAGCCTTCCCTCATGGATACAAATCTCTTCTTGGTATTCACCTTGTATTCGTAGCTTACCCCACTACGTGTCTTTCTAGTTGTCGCCATGATCTGGTTGATTTGGTCGTGTAACGACCCTGCTTAAATAGATGTATATGATTATTAAATTATAACTAATTTAATAATATAACTGTCCTAAAAGATTAGCTAAACCATAATCATTTCTTAAAATAACATTAACTAATTGATTAATTATTATTAATTAGTTATTCATGATTGTCAATGATTAATTTAAGTATTAATTAACTCATTAATTAATAAGGTAAATAAATAAAAGGGGGATAATAAATTATATTATTAAATTAATTTATGTACCCAATAAGGGATAACATATTAACTACAAGGGATAAGATATTAAATAAAGGGGATAAGGGGGCATTAACGAGAAAGGATAAGGAGGTAATAAATGAGTTAGGTAGGGAGTAAATGAGAGGGGAGTCGGTGAAGGAGGGATAAGGAAGGGAAAGAGGTGGATGGGAGGTCATTCTATGGGAGGTTGGGGGGATGGATTTTGGGAGCTCTGGATTTGCAGAGAGAAGTGAAATTATGGAGTAGGATTGTATCAGTGCACCGGGGTTGCTGGAGGTTTTGGGCATGGGGGGCAGGATATCCGTTGATATCCTGGATCTAGGAAGTTACCTAGTTGGTAGGGAGGAACTAGGTTTTGGGCAGTGTTTTGAAACAGTGGTCAAGGAGGCAAGCGACGGACAAACAGAGGATTATTAGAATCAAACTTAGGTATTTATCTAAAATTATGCATTGTTGTATTATGTTAGAAAAAATTATTATTCATTGTAAAATTTAAGTTACGGAAATTACTATTATGAATATTATTATGCTATTATGAAATTGCTGTCTTAGATTATGAAATAAATTGATGAAAAATCTATTTGGCCCCTACAATTGGTATCAGAGCCCTGGTTCAAAATCTGGAACCAAGGGCCTACCTACCCACCCATAAATTTAAATAAATACTTTTATTTAGTTATAGTAAATCCCTAAGTAAATGTATTAGGGCAAATATAAATTTGGGCCTTATGGGCCAAGTTCTTAGCTCCAACTCTAGCTCCGCCTAACATGCAAACCAAACACAGAAGTTTTAACACAAATATAAATATAAATGCAATACGAATTGACAATGTAAAAGCAAATTTACCAAAGTATCAACAAAGCTACTAGGGTTGTTCCACATCATTTTTCTGAAGCAAATATCTATAAATATTGTTGATAAAGTCCATATTCCCAGTGCCTACGTAAGATTCTCCTGCGTTTTTTTTTTTTTCTTTATTCCAAATAAGTAAGATTCTCCCGTGTCATTATTTTTCTTTATTCCAAATTTTTCATAAATCTTCCTCCCTAGAATATTTAGTTTCTTTGCTCAAACATTTTCTGCTACAAATAACAATACTTGGTATGACTTAGTGATGATGAAGTCCAAATTCTCAAAGCATTCATTAAATCTCTGTTAAATAATATAAAATAAAGAAAAATTCTCCTGCATCTATTCTTCTTTATGGTTTTTTTTTTTTTTTGACCAGAGTGATAAGTAGCAAAAGAATGCCTCGGTGAAGGAGACTTTGAATAGCCTAGTCTTTATGGCAAAAGAACAAAGAAAAAGAAATCACAGATATTTTATTTTATGTTTTGACCTTAATAAATTCAATCGAGGAAAAGTTCAGTAAAATTTCAACAAGATGTTAATATCTACCTGAAGAAATTAAAGTCGGCAAGAGGGAAAAGTTCAATAAATTTTCAACAAAATGTCAATACTCTGCCCAAAAGAAATTAAATTCTGCATATTCTCAAGCAGTATCGATGGAGAAAACACAGATTTAATATCAAAGAAAGTAAAGTTTGCACATTCAGACGTCAAACTAAGAAAAATGGAAAAAAATTGTGCACCTTCGATGTCTGGCTGGTGTGTTTTCCCCCAAGATTTCCAGCTAAAGCACATTTCTTGTAAATATTCAGCAATAAACAACTCTCTTTCAAAGAATGGATGCCTTCCAATTCATGTGTAACTTTTCTTTTGAAGATAGTGTACAGGACTCGATGTTGTACCGATTTCGTGTAGGAAGGGTCAATCGGAATACCGTTTCTGTTAAAATTTTACAGACATAATACAAACAAAACTGACGAGAAGTGCTTTTATTTTGTCCCTGGTATAAAATTATATACCCGCTTTGATATCTATAGAGTACAATATGCTAATATATTTGTTAATTCCAGTTTCCCGAAAATGATATTACGCACACCTTTTCTTCGAGCTCAGCCTCCTCCATAGCAACCTGAACATCATCATTCTGCAATAGAGGCCACATCGATAGATGAAGGAATGATGAGGCCGCCAATGTGGACGTTGGGTATTGTTGCATAAATGCTGGAAACTGCAACATCTCTCCTCTAATCTCTTCCGCTCTGCTTCACCCAGCTCCAAAACCCTCGAAACCCTCTCACTTCGTTTCGATCTCCATTTAAAATTAAGCGGTGTTCCCGGACTTCTCTGCATAGAGGCGAATGGATCTCTTCATCATGGTATTTTTTTCCCCATAAAACTATGTCATATATATATGATACCACATCTTATTATAAATCGCGCCAACCATAAACTAGGGAACAAATGTTATACCATATAACAAATCGCGCAAGGAAGGGAATCCAGCCTCAACCAGGAACGAATGTTCTGCAACTGCTTCGATTCCACATTGTCTGCAACACAGACCAACACCTGTGAGTACTGCTCCAACAAATCACATATTTTCTTGTTGTATACAACCTTCTTCGTGGCCTTGGTTTTCTTGAACCCCATTTTAGTCCCCGACGGAATCCAGTTCTAGGAAACCTAAACAGTCAACACATAAGCCATCGAAGCCCAATGCAAGCGCCGGGTCTTTCTTCATATGTCTCAATACAAATGTCCAGAAAAATCCACGAGTAAGCAGCAACCACAAGTCACACACAAAGCACCAAAGCCCAACTACCCAGTGCCAAGCCACCGAAGAGAAGACTTAGTGCACAACGTATCTCTACACTCGCAGAAACAACAACCTCGTCGTTGCTAGGAAAGCATGTCTATAAGTAATTTTCGCCAGGCTCATACAAAGTAGTTTTCTTTGAAGGAAAAGTCAAAAACTATTACAATCCAGCGCCACCGCCATGCACAAGCCATGACCAGACCAGCACCAGCGCACACGAGGCCGAAGAGAAGTCTAGAAAGAGATGAGCACCTGGAGGAGGGGGCACGTGGGCCTCATGCGAGGACCCACGATGCCGATTCCTATACGTATAGTAGTTCACGAGTAACTTATTTAATTTTATTTAATAAATTTTAATCGTAACAAATTAATTGTTTAATTTTTTTTTATTTTAATTATAATTATTTTAAAATAATTTTTTTTTTGTGTTTGTAATCTGAATATGATTATTTTCTTTTCTATATTTTTCATAAAAGACTGGTTGGTTTTAAAGATTTTATTTTCTATGTTTGTATGAATCCAAACACTGGAATAAGGATTCGCAAGGATTCTTCCCGTTTCAGTGGAAATATCATTTATAAGGCGTGAAGATGGTGTCGTGCTTTAATTGATTGCAATTGAAGGCTAGGTTCTGGTCTTTGTATAATGTATACAGATCAGTAAGGTTTGGTACGGAATTCAAACTGTAGGTCGAGTGAGCTAGATATTTTAGATACAGTCGTTTGTTGTTTTTAATTATGGCTGCGAGAATCCATGTGAGTGTTTGTGTGTGAGATTTATAATGCCTGTATGACCTTGGCTTTGCGGGTGCGCTTGTAGGCAGGTCAAATTATTAATAATAATTTGGTTTCCTTTTGCCGGAGAGCCGTGCAGGGTTGTTTTGGCCTGCCGTGCCCCTCTCGTCTTGGTGTTGTCTTGCGGATGGATGTACGGGTTTTAATAATTTGTTGCCGCAAATGATCGCATGCATTTTCTCCTTTTCCAATCACATACAAAAACAGTCGAAAGCAGGACAATCGCTTTTAGCATGGTGATGGTTTCAAGCCAAAACCATTTACGACATAGATCTTTTGCAACCACAGATGTTGGGAGGAATTTTGATCAGTGTTTCGCTCGATCGGTTCATCGGTTCATATACAGAATTAGCATCCAGAGGGCGTTAATGAAAATAAACATTATTACCTTCAAATATTAGGGTGAAGAATTAGGTTTTTTTAGAACACATAAGCACAAACACACCCGGGCTCATTAATTTTTAAAGTTTCTCGTTATCTTTTGTTTTTCTGGTCTTATCTCTGCTATTCTACAATGCTCATCACTTCTGTTCATTTGTTTCGGTTTCTATGAAGCATAACAATAAGGCAACATTGTTTGTGTTTTAGTTTATTGGAGATTCCTGGTCATTTTTGAAATGACGCGCGTTCTTTCAAATCTGAAATATTTTGATATTTAGGATTGGGATAGCGCTTCTTTAATATGATCAATAATATTTTGTTTTTATAATCTTTGGGGATCCCCCTACTTCGAGCCTCTTGGAATGCCAAAAAAAAATACAGTTGAACCTTTTTTTTAATCATTATGCTCTAATTTGTGCATTCCATATTAGAGTTTCTATTTTTCCTTGCTGTAATCATGACACATTTTTTTTTATCATTATGCTCTAATTTGTGCATTCTATATTAGAGTTTTCTATTTTTAATTGTTGTAATCATGAGAGCCTATTCTTTTCATTCATGTTGTGGAACTTAGAGAAGAAGCACCACACAATCAAATATAAAGCTACATTTGCCCTTGTGAAAATGAATGATGACTTCCAGATGAGACAATCGTACTATGTTCAGTTCAATATGTTGCATGCATTAGTGCCAAAAAATGGACAATCATATATTTTTAATAGTTATTTACTATTCACTAAAAAAAATAGTTTTTATTATTTTTTTTACAATCTTACGCATTATTTTTGCGTTGTGAAAGTAAAACATTTTTTATTCTTATTTTCTTTTTTCATATATTTTGTATGTAGTAAATTAAGGATATGGCCTTTTCATTCCCAAGCTTAGAATTGTTAAGTATTTTTATGTTTTTTTCCATTTTTATGGGAAAACTTTGTGATAGGTCTTTGGTTATTATAGTTTTGGTTCATCATTGATAGGTCTTTGGTTATTATTAGTCCCTGCTTATTATTAGTCCCTGCCACGTTGACTGCATATTAGTCGATTTGCACGTTGACTGAATATTAGTAGTTTACGTTGACAGCATATTAATTGATGAGTTGATTGAACCCTAAGATAAGAGCTATGGTGCATATGTGGAAGTCGTCTTCAACAGTGGAGGCAGTGGAAAATGCGCGTTACGTGGAAGAACACATGAACTTAGTCAGGGGTGCAAGACTGACATTTCCACATCGCCCTGGATTCGTAGGAAAGGCCCCGAGGATATTTCCTAGGAGAGGGGGCTCAAGGCCACCGCCATATGGTAACATAGTCGTGCCAAGGACAGTAGCTGCAGGGATTTCAATGGCAGGGAGTGCAACATCTCGTTCATCTCCAACGGTGCAGACAGGTCCACGACCATCTCAGGGAACAACGAGTAGGGGAAGGGGTTCCAGGGGAAGGACCTCATTTCAGAGACAGATACATAACAATGCACACGTTCAATCTCATGTTACCTGTTGGGGGTGCGGGGGACCCCATTACTAATGCGACTGCCCAAAGTTACAATCAGGGTTCGTGCATAGAGAAGGAAAGACACCGATGGGGAGAGCAAGTAGCATCCACAAGATTTACGCAGTGATTAATAATCGCCAGGCCGAACATCAATCCACGGTGGTGGAGTTATCAAGTACGCTAAATCATATCAATGTTAAAATTTTGTTTGATTCTGGTGCGACAGATAGTTTCATTTCACCATCTTCATTAGAAAAGAGTGGGTTGGCAGCCTACGAGCACAATGACTTTAAACAAGTCGAGATGGCTTCAGGGGAAAAACAAGCGGTAGGACCTAGTGTTGATAATTGTATAGTAGACCTAGGAGTGTGTACTACCAGGTTGAAAGTATACGTCACTGCTCTTGGGGCATATGACCTAATCATTGGAATGGATTGGTTAGCAGCTCATCGAGCTTGGGTAGATTGTTTCGCAAAGAGGGTGCTTTGTGTCGATGATAAAGGAAGACCAATAGAGATCCAGGGTTTACAAAGAAAAGTGTCGTTACGCTTTATGTCAACTATGAAGGTTAAGCGATGCTTGAGACAAGGGTGTCGACTTTATGTAGTGGAAGCAGGGAATGAAAGGAAGGGACCCTCATTGGATCAGTATCCGGTATTGTCAGAATTTCAGGATGTTTTTCCGAACGAGTTACCAGGGTTACCTCCTGAGAGAGAGCTTGATTTTACCATTGAGATAAAACCTGGTGCAAAACCAATCTCCAAGACTCTGTATCGGATGACAGCGCCGGAACTTTGTGAATTGCAAATGCAGTTGAAAGAGTTACTGGACTTAGGGCTAATAAGGCCCAGTGTCTCACCTTGGAGCGCACGGGTAATTTTTGTAAAGAAGAAGGATGGATCCTTACGACTGTGTATAGACTACAGGGACTTGAACCGTGCTACAGTGAAGAATAGGTACCCGATGCCATGAATAGATGACCTCTTTGATCAGACGAAAGGAGTAGTGGTATTCTCAAAGATTGATTTGCGATCAGGGTATCATCAGTTAAGGACTAAGGAAGGTGATATCCCAAAAACTGCCTTTCGAACTCGGTTTGGACATTATGAGTTTGTTGTCATACCTTTCAGATTGACCAATGCGCAAGCAGTATTCATGAGCCTAATGAACGGCGTATTCCGGAAGTACTTAGACCATTTTGTACAAGTCTTTTTAGATGACATCCTCATCTATTCCAAGAATGAAAGAGAACACGAGGAACACTTGCGAATAGTGTTGTCTTGCCTTAGAGAGAACAAATTGTATGGGAAGCTATCGAAGTGTTCCTTCTTCCAGAGAGAGATCCACTATTTAGGTCATATCATTTCCGGTGAAGGAATCTTTGTGGACCTAAAAAAGGTAAAGGCCATTATGGAATGGCCAGTGCCGAAAAATGTCCATGAGGTGAGAAGCTTCATGGGACTAGCAGGTTATTACTAGAGATTTGTAGAAGGATTCTCAAAAATAGCGAAACCCATCACCACCATGCAATACAAGGGGGTCAGGTATGAATGGACAAAAGAGTGTGATAGTGCGTTCATTGAGCTTAAGAGGTTACTAACTAGTGCACCAATTCTATGAGTGCCGGATATGGAAAAGGATTTCACGGTCTGCACGGATGCCTCAAAGAAAGGGTTGGGGGCCATGCTAATGCAGGATGGAGGAGTGATAGCTTATGCGTCAAGGAAGTTGAAGAAGCACAAAGAGTTATACGTGACTCATGATTTAGAGTTGGCAGTTGTAATGCTAGCTCTAAAACTTTGGAGGCACTATCTTGTTGGGTGAAACTTTGAGCTCAAAACGGACCATCAAAGTTTAAAACATCTCTTCACTCAATCTGAATGCCAGACAAAGGCGATGGAGTGATTTTATGAGTGAGTACGATTTTGGTATTTCGTACATCAAGGGAAAGGAAAATGTTGTCACAGATGCCTTGAGTAGGAGACCACGTATCTTCTCCTTGGTAACCTTAAAGGTCAATCTGAGGGAACATGTGTTGATACAACTCCTAGGAGATAGTTGGTATTTAAAGGTTACTTCAAACCTCCAGAGCGGGAGGTAGTTAGACCCAAAGTAGGAAGGATATAGTCTGGAAACTGATGGACTGTTAAGATATCGAGGAAGGATGTACATCCCTGAGAATGGGGATATTTGAAGGATCATACTAAAGGAAGCCCATAGATCACTTTATTGTGCGCATCCGGGAGTGAAGAAGATGTACGCAGATATGAGGAAGCTCTTCTTTTGGGTAGGCATGAAGCGCAATGTAGTCCATTTCGTCGCCAAATTCCTAGAGTGTAAATAGGTGAAAGCCGACCACCATCACCTGGAAGGCCTCCTACAACCACATGATGTCCCTATCTCCAAGTGGGAAGTCATATCTATGGATTTTGTTGTGGGGTTGCCGCTCACATCTCTTAGACACAATGCCATTCTTGTGATAGTGGATAAGTTAACCAAGAGTGCTCATTTTATTCCGGTTAGAGACACTTACGATGTCACTGATGTGGAACGTGTGTTTGTAAGCGAGGTTATCCATTTGCACGGGATACCTAAGAAGATTATTTCAGATAGGGACTCCAGATTCACTTCTAGGTTTTGAACCAATTTACAGTCAGCGTTGGGGACTCAGTTGAACTTAATCACAACTTATCATCCTGAAACAGATGGGCAGACTGAGAGAGTAAATCAAGTCATGGAAGACATTCTTAGGATGTATGAATGGATAATCAAACCCAGTGGGAGAAGTACCTACCTTTGGTAGAGTTTGCTTACAATAACAGTTATCATAGCTCCATCTGAATGCCACCCTACGAAGATTTGTATGGGAGGCCATAAAGAACGCCATTGAGTTGGGATAGACTAGAATACCGAGTAACAGTTGGTCCAGAATTGATTCAAGAGATGGAAAACAGGTGATTAAGATTAGGTAGAGACTAAAGGAAGCATAGGATAGGCAGAAAAGCTATGCGGAGGCACATAGGACCGACCGAAGTTATGAAGTGGGAGACCAGTTTTTCATTCGTATCAGGCCTAATAAGAGTACCATACGGTTCGGGAAGGGGACAAAGTTGTCACCTAGATTTATAAGACCATTCAAGGTCCAAGAGAAAAATTGGACCCATTGCATATCGTCTTGTACTGCCACCCCACTTGCATAAAACTCATAATGTATTTCATGTATCTGATTTACGTCATTATGTTGCTGATGAATCACATAAACTAAATTGGAAGGAATTGCAAATATCAGACGTGGGAACCCTCACGGTAGAACCGTTACACATATTGGACCGTAGAGTCCGACAGCTCAAGAACCGTCTAGTAGACCAAGTTAAGGTCCAGTGGGACAAGTATAGTCCAGGATCTCCTACTTGGGAAGATGCTGAGACATTACAACGAGACTATCCCTCACTTTTTGACCACCTCGAGAACATGTTTCTCGAAGGTTGGGTGTATGTAACGCCACCTTTTGACTTAGACATCCAGGATTACCTGAGGCCTATACACTTTATTTTCTAGACACAATGAAACTATTAAGTGATACACTTAAACTTTAAATTTATGAACTTTTATGAATGTTAAAATGTTATTGATGATGATGTATATGATGCGATCTACTACATGAATGTAAACTTTGCGAATGTTTAAATGTTATGGATGATGATGTCTATGATGCGACATATTGTGAGAATGTGAATTTAATGAATGATTAAATTCTATTAAGATGATGTTGGATATGATGCAATCTATTTTGGGTAAATGATAATCTTGTGAATGGGTGTCGAAATTGAATTATGGGATATTATGAGATCTATTTTGTATTGGAAAACATTGATGTTAATTTATCGGTACAGGGATACCAAATTGAAATGATGATAGTATGCAATTACATGATGATAATGCATAGAAATGTATGAGTTTGTGTTACAGACTAATCTACAGGTTATGGGCTATAAAATAGCCAAGGGATAATGATGATGAAAGTGGATATCAGGACCACTAACCAATAAACATTATGGTATGAATATTGAATGTGAAATTTATATTGGTTTGGATACATTGCTATGATATGTGGATCAATGCATGATTTCAGGTGAAAACACTGCCCAAAACTGAATAAACGATGAAAAAACCTCCAGCAACACAGTGCCACTGTATATTCCATTGTAGGGTGTGGACCCTAGTCCTGTTAGGAGGGGTGGAGGCATTTCCCATAGTGTATCCTCCATTGTAGGGTGTGGACCCTATTTATGATTAGGAGGGGTGGAGGCATTTCCCACCGTGTATCCTCCGAAACTGGAAGTCATGGGCGGACGGTGTTAGTTCACGCTCCCCAAGACGTGTGATGATGACTGTCAGATCCCTGCTAGGGAAGCTTGGTCAAGATAGCGACACTTCCACTTACGGGTTCTATTTGGAGTTAGGTCAATATAGTTGACGCTCCAAGATATTCTAGCAGAGGAACGATAAGAATGGAGATAGAAGTAGGTTAGGGAGGAAGGATGAGTAGTAATAGTTGAGGAAGTATGGAGATCTGTCTTGTGGTGGAAGTTAATGTTTTTCCTTCAAAAAAAAATAAAAATAGAATATTCATTATTACGTAACTAAACCAAAGTTGTTTAAAATAAAATTGTTGAACCGGATAATAGTAATTACAGGATTTCTCAAATAATTGATCGGTTTGTTGTCTTTTATAAAAGACTAGTCTTGCTGACTAGATTGGATGCATACATAAATTACTAAAGGATGACAGTTTTGATTATTAGTACATTTATTAGGTACACATGCATTTCTTGTACATATACACTAGTATGTATGAGTTTTCTTGACTTACTTACTAATAATGTCGGTTACTTGTTATGAATGTGTGAACCATGTTTCTTGTCCTTTGTACCATAAGATACCTTAACTTCGGGACAAAGTTTCCTGAAGGGTGGGTGTATGTAACGACCCTGCTTAAATAGATGTATATGATTATTAAATTATAACTAATTTAATAATATAACTGTCCTAAAAGATTAGCTAAACCATAATCATTTCTTAAAATAACATTAACTAATTAATTAATTATTATTAATTAGTTATTCATGATTGTTAATGATTAATTTAAGTATTAATTAACTCATTAATTAATAAGGTAAATAAATAAAAAGGGGATAATAAATTATATTATTAAATTAATTTACTTACCCAATAAGAGATAACATATTAACTACAAGGGATAAGATATTAAATAAAGGGGATAGGGGGGAATTAACGGGAAAGGATAAGGAGGTAATAAATGAGTTAGGTAGGGAGTAAATGAGAGGGGAGTCGGTGAAGGAGGGATAAGGAAGGGAAGGAGGTGGACAGGAGGTCATTCTACGGGAGGTTGGGGGGATGGATTTTGGGAGCTCTAGATTTGCAGAGAGAAGTGAAATTATGGAGTAGGATTGTATCAGTGCACCGGGGTTGCTGGAGGTTTTGGGCACGGCGGCCAGGATATCCGTTGATATCTTGGAGCTAGGAAGTTACCTAGTTGGCAGGGAGGAACTAGGTTTTGGGCAGTGTTTTGCAGCAGCGGTCGAGGAGGCAAGCGGCGGACAAACAAAGGATTATTAGCATCAGACTTAGGTATTTATCTAAAATTATGCATTGTTGTATTATGTTAGAAAAATTTATTATTCATTGTAAAATTTAAGCTACGGAAATTACTATTATGAATATTATTATGCTGTTATGAAATTACTGTCTTAGTTTATGAAATAAATTGATGAAAAATCTATTCGGCCCCTACAGTTCATCGTCCATCATGATCGAGTCCAAGGGTTCCTCCTTATTTCCCTTATCCTTTCCTCCTTCGATTTCTCCTCTTTCTATCAGTGATTCCCCCGTTCCCCCATGCACAAAGGAAAGTTTAGCTATCTGACTCCATTGTCATTACACCCTTTTTATATAGAAGTATCTTAATAGAAGTATACAATGATTGAATGTACCTTCCTCAAGGTCTTTGTAGAAACTCTTGCTTCGCTGCACTGCACAACTTCGTTGTGTCGACTGCAAACTCTGTTATGAATCTTGCCACAACATTGTCAAACAAAAAATCTACTGCGTGGGTGAATTTGTTGTTCACCTGTTGTAACTACTTAATCTGTATTGGGGTCCACTCTAACTGTCAAATCTAGTTCATTGTGTGGTTATCCTTCAAACTTTGTATCCACTCCTGCAATAGATGTGGAAAATCGCAGAAAAATACTTCATGCAAATCAATAAACACGTATTTCGAAGGATATTTCTGGGGTGTTATTCTAGGGTTTATGTTATCTTTCTGTGCAAATTCCATATATTTGGCTCTTAGAAAAGTTTCTATCTCTTTTATTGTGGGATTCCATGGTCTCACCATTCCCTTATAATGGCTCATTTCACTCTGCCCTAATAGTTTCCTGATCTGCCTTCGCCATCTCTTCAACTTATCTCATCTACTCAACCCTCTCTTGTTCCTACCAATGAAAACATAACCATTTGTTGGTTTACTCTTTATATTTTGTCTGAGTTCGTAGTGACCCAAGTTTCATGTGTGTTCAGGTTTCTAACAAAGCCTCTAAAAATATCGTCCCTCCTGGTAAACTAGAAGGAAACACAACACACAGAATGCGTTGTGCAGTCTCACCCGAGATAGCTTTAATGGGTGGCTGTAAGACTCATGTGTTTACAGACTAGGATTGAGGGTGAGATATGAGAACTCTATATTGAACCATTATTATAACTTGTAAATGAAATATACTATCATTGACGAATCAATAGGAAATATATCAACTGATTCACTAAGCATAATACCATCTACTGAAGACAATAACATACTCATGCATTCATCACACAACACAGATGTTACCGTGGTTCACCTCCTCCTGGGCTAAGTCCACAAAGATCTGGCTCTTGGCTCTTTTATTATAGTACTTTCACATCTACATCACCACGCGCTTGCAGTTCCCCTAGGTTGGGTAGGATCTATATGAGGCAGACTAGATCACACCAGGATCCTCAACCTGCGATCTAACCCTCAATATCTACCCTCCTTCTTCTCTCTAGCTCAACAACTTATACAAAATAAATCATACAACAAAATATTATGTCTCGACTCGCTACAACAGCTCTTTATACAATAAAAACTTATACCTATCGTATTCCAAACCCTTATGATACCTAAGTATCTATATTTATACGTTTCTTGCTCTTCAACCATTACAATACATTACCAAAACCCTAACCCTAATGTCGTTAGGTCTTCCATGCATGCGTGCATGTTGTTCTTCCTTCTAGCTGTCGCTTTCCTCGTGCATTCTTTCTTTCCCAAAATCGCCTTGATTTTCCACTTTTGCCTGCCTCCAACACCCATCCTTATCACATCATTAATACGAGTCCTCTAGTGTATTCATTCATTATTTTCAATCATTATACATTACGTCAAGTATTATGTAAGGCATTCTATGTTATAGGGTCTGTATACTATGTGTCCAGGCAGTTTTCAACAATTTTTAAATACATTTTTCTCTTTCTTTATTTGGTATTTCCATCTCTATATACATTTAGATTTCACCCAGATAGAATGTAATAGTTAACTTCCGATATTGTTTTCTTATTTTAAGAAAGTGTATGTTGGATTAATTGATACATAGAATAAACGAAAAAGACCTCTATCTTCGTTTGTATTTCAATTTAATTGCAACAGTGAATTAATTGTGTGGATACAAGAGTAATGATGGGTCCTTTTATGTTTTTCAGGGGAACCCATCAGGTTGTGAAAGCCAACAATCCAACATGCCTGCGATGTTCTACCCAATTTCCTTCCTTAGGATGCTACAGGGATCGTCCTTTGAACATTTAAAAAAGGAAACAAAGAACATTTAACTTTCTTTTATATGCGGCAGGTTTTTCTTATGCGTTCTAGTGTTGTTGTCCACATATGGGAACGATACAGAAGACTGAATTGCTACAGGATTTTAAGATAAGTCCTGCGATATTTTGCTAAGATCTTTATTTTTTTTCCATCTCGAATGAACCCTTTATCCATAATAATATTCTTGGTTGTGTAATGCAGTAAGGAGATATTTCTTTGTCATGAAGGTTGTCGTTCAACCAGATAAAGGTACTCGGATTCAGACCCCTGGAGGTTTTCTGGGAACTCATGTCCTACACTCCTAAATCCAAGAAAAAAAAGTTGGTCTTGCTTTATAATATTTCTTGACTATTATTTCACTCAAAATCCCATTAAAATTTATTTTTCATATCATGTGTTTCTTTTTTATCTCCATTTATGTTTTTTTAACTTAATGTGATATCGCAGAGTTTAAACAATTGACTCCATATTACTCTTATGTATTTTTCCAACTATGCATATATGCCCAGAATATCTTGGGATATTCCTCTATTATTAATAGAAGAATTTTGTATAAGTCATTTTGTGCGATAATATGCTTGTAAATCTCAAAAGTAAATCTATCCCTTTAGATTCCCTGAATAATTTTCTTATATTTTATTTCTATATATTAACACAGAGAAATGCATTTCTATACAGTTTCATCCCTAATAATTTAATTATGTAGCTCCCTGTGTTTACCACAGTTTTCTCAAGGTATGCTTTATGTATTCTTATTTATACCCAAAAAAAAATGATTCAGTCCCATTCTATGGAATTTAGTACAGTAGCCTCCTTTTGTTTTAGTGCCTAAAATATTCTAATACCATGTGGTTGTAGGCTATTAGAAACATACTATTGTATCTGGAAAGTTCCATAGTTTTAGACTTGATATTACTATACATAATTATTTAAGCTTTCCCTTTCTCCAAATTTATGACTAGAATATATAAGTCGATGTTGAGGGATCTATGAGTCATAAAGAGATTAATTAGATTATGTAATATAAATACTATAATACTCCTTAAATAATGTGTTTGGTATGTTAATAAATTTTCTTAAGTGGAAACAATTCAAAATTAAGATTTGTAGGAAAAAGTAATTGCTATTAATTTAATTATTTGTGCAAGATAGTGACTTGTTGTTCTTAATTACTGGACATATGTAAGAGACAAGATATTTATTTAATTAATAAAGGACGACAGAAGGAATAACCAAGTTAAAGAGAGATGATTATGAATCCTTGAGTTGGGAAAGAGATGAAGCCAACCCTCGGCATGAAATGACATGTATCAAAGGTAAATTTTGATGATTGATACACCTTGAAAATTAGGGATATCCAAAGATGCGAAAATTCCCAAGGAGGGAAAAAGAGCTTGGAAAAAGACTAAGACCTGGAAAAAATGAAGATATGCACATGTGTGAGGAAGCATGATGCTTCTTAGCATGTGGAACTGGCAAATAATCTCTGAAATAGGTTTTTTCAAAACAAAGAGAAATCAAGGGTAGTTATCTCTGGAATAGGTTTTTTCAAAACAAGGAGAACTCAATGGTAGTTATGTGAGCACTGAGGTGTTATGCAACTACAAAAATAAAAAAGGCTTGTTGATAGGAAGGTTTTTCTTTTCTCCCTTATGGGTTCACTATCAAGCTTCTGGATGACTGGATAAAGTAAATTTGGTTGATGCTCTTTATGATTGGGTGGAAATTTGTTGTTCCTTCTATTTCCCAGATTCCATTTACATACATCTATTGTTATGTTATTATTTCATTTAAAATATTTGGATGTGCATTTGCTACTATATATTAGGAATATTAAAGAAAAATTGGAATTTATAATTATTTGGAAATTATCACATTATTGTTGAGTAGCCATAAATGTTAGTATAATATCATAATGGAAATTTATACAAGAATTTTCTATATTATACTGAACACAATGAGTGAAATACCAACATCATAATGGAATAGTCATACAAAGGGTTGTTGTTTGGTTATATATATATAGTGTAAACATAACATCTAAAACAACCATGAAATGAATAACAATTTCATAAAATTGTGGGAAAGGATCATATTAAAAAAAGTATGAAGTATTGTAATAATCAACGAGTTTTGTTCTGAGATCTAGTAAAGTATTACATTGCACTATTGCGTTGTAAATTGTTCCAATACATGAGCTATAGATTCTATTTTATAAATTCAACTATGGAAATCTGCCTTGTTTAAAGTTTTAAAGAAAAATTGATTTCTTTGACCTCCTCCTTTAAAAGTTCAGGAAAGGAACTCGAATACCTTTCATGTTCCCATCTATTTTGTCTCGAAATACATGTAATATATTGTGTAGAGAAGTGTAAAGGACTTTAATATTATGTATGACATTTAATAGAGAATTAACTCATATATCTTCAAGTAGAATGTCCACTTATAACTATGTGTATGGAATTGCCAAGGGAGAACATGCACGGTCATGAACCATCTTCAAGAGAAGGGAGAGAATGGCGTACAAAGCCTTATGGGTCCTCGCATACAAGAGTCCCATCATTAAAATTTTGATCCATATACAAATACCATTATCAAATAGTATAAATAATCATTGGAAATGAGTAGCCATAATATACGAAATATTAAACTGTGAAAAGATAACATTCATTAAATAATTATAGCACGGACAAAATATTAATGGATAAGGAATTATTTCATGTAAACTTTAGAAAGGAGGACTCATTAAATCTTTTTCAAGTGAGACAATGATATTCATCATTCTCATACATGAGGGTTTTGATCTAGTAATTTTCCATAGACCTATGATTAAAGAGTAGATTCAAAAGGGTATGCATACATTGCTATAAGCGTCTAGGTGCAACATCAAGTATTGAATATTGCATATATATTTATATACCGAGATATCTCTTATGTGTTCTGATTAAAATGAACTAAATGGATTCCAAAGTCCAAAAAGATTCAATTAATATAACTGCTCCGGCCCATGAAAGACTTCAGAGAAATTAATCGATTCTTGTTTTAATATTGTTTAGTCTGGATCAAAATATGGGTAATTTTAGGCTATAGATCATTTGCAGTAAGAGATTTCACATAAGCGACCCTTAGATAAGAACATTAATAATAATAATACAACTATGTCCAGAATATGGTAAAATGGTTAAGGGATAATGATATGGTGACGTCACGAAAAGACTATCTCGGTCAACTTATATCAGTAAGAAACATTGGGTACATAAACCGAATATGAAAGGAAACTGATTCAATAACTAAATAAATATTAAGAAAATTTCATAATGAATAAAAATGCAAACGCAGTTTGTATAAACGATAAATCCATAAATGATAAGTGCAACATTCCCATCACAAGCAAGAGGATTAAAGAAGTCTTAATGGTCTGGAGTTATACTTGTAATAACAGGGCCTTAAGTTGAATAGTTAATAATATCAGACCCTAACTTTTCAGAAAATAAATATATCTAGGAGATGGGGATATCTACGGTATACGAGTATCGATAGATTAATGGCTAACTTAAATAAAAAATAAGTATTTATTATAATTAACAAGAGATCAAGTCTCAGATTCCTTATGTAATCCATTACAACGTCGATCATTTTTTCCCCTACCTTGTAATTAATCATAAAATAGGATTACCATGCTAAGGCATGTGGACAATCTATATGTATTGTTGTTAAATTGCCCATAACTGATTGTTGGGGGGGAAGCCTTGAAGTACAAGCCATGATATCTCTAGAGGAAAGAAATCAGTTAATAAAGAAAGAACCAGTGGTTGAATCATAAACCACCCCCAATGAATGGAAGAATGGTCTAGCTACAGGAGGTAAGCTCCAAGTACCACCGAAACCCGCAGACCCGAGTTTCCTTCTGACAGAAGGAACAGGATAGGTCGGAAACCTTTCATAGGAGGGAAGGTAAGATACATACAGAGACAACAAGTGAGGAAAAGCACGAGGACAAGAGCACAATATCATAAGGGAGACGTGTGAACCCAAAGGAAGTGTTGAGAACATCGCCTAAAGGACCCGAATGTGAGCTTGATGTTGAGGAATCATATGATAAACGTCGTAGGGTCACTGTGACAAAGAGAGTTTCTCTGAGAGATGGAGTAAATTCCCTAGTGATATCATGGCTTGGCACGAGGGTGGTCAGAGTGCTAAGAATGAATGCCTCTGAGCCTATGATTCGGTGGAAAGGTGCACATCCACAGTCAGTTGGTTGGATGCAACTTGTAATAGATAAGTATTCTCATACCCTATGAAATTAAATTGTAATTATCTAATGAAATGGGATATACTGTGAATGACCCATGAATGTGTATGTTTACTTAATGGTTATATTGTATCTCTTTAATCTTGTTTAAATTGTGTATTTAAGAAAGTATGGATTGGACATGTTTTTTATTCGTAAATGCTTGCACCTTGTGGTGGTTTAATATAGATCCACGAAATCTAAGTTCGTCGATCTTGGGCATAGTTTCATGTACACATGTCGACACTCCTAGTCGTTCTGAGTCGCTTGGAGGAGGGAGTCTATTAAATCTCAGGAGAGATAGTGCACATATGCATAGGCTCTCTATGAGGTAGGGAGAGACTAAGAACCACTTAGGTTCTAGAGTTAAGGAATAAGCATAAGGGATGCATGAAATGATTCTTCCAAGCGTTAAGTTCAAGAGAAGGAGTGAAAATATCTAAATCCTTTCAAAGCTAACAAACCTCGGGAAGAGTAGCGAGGATGAAGTATCCAAAGTGAACGTCCTCTTGTTTGGAAGAGGAATGGACGAAATCTATTTAGAACAAGCCACGGTCTGTTGTGACTATTGGATATGGGAAAGAATGTGGGAGTTAACCCTTGGAGTTATTCATAATTCACGAGTTCGACCAACTGAGAACATTCGGGGTAAGTAAAATAAAATCCCTAAAGTCCTGAAGTCCCAAATTTAACTCTGAGCCTTAGATCTGAGGATGCCCGGGAACCTTCCTGGCTGTCAGATCTAGGAGGTAGATGATAGTCAAGTCACCAGAACTACCCATGACTTAAGCATTTGACAACGGAGATGGATGTGAACCGTTTAATGGTAGGAGAGGCCATCCTGGTTGTCAGATCGACTCAAATACTCACTGGAATTACCGAATCAAACACCAGCCACTCGATTTAATCAATAGTTGGGAATCATTGTGGAGTGAGAAGGTGAATTTAGCGAAACTGCTAGTTCACGACACGCAATCAACCCATGTGATTGATCTCATTGGGGATGAAATATCGATGACTGGAATTAAGCTAGATTCGAGTGATCACTTCTCAGATTGTGGAGGTGGGACCCCGCAATCAGTGTGAAACGTCTATCTATGAATGGAGATCGAGGGTGGGGAATCATTGTGGAATGCGAAGGTGAAAGTAGTAGATGCGCTAGTTCATGGTCCACAATTCACCAACACCGTTGATCTTGTCGAGCTAGAAGATCAAAGATTCTGGTTAAACCAAGTTGGGTGCGCACTTTCGAGATTATGAAGGTCGAACTCTCTAATAAATAGGACACATGTTGGCACACCACAATTACTGTGATTTGTCGATCATCATTGACCTTCGATTTGAGTTTGAAAAGATTCCTGAAACACAAGGAGTTCGTGGGAAATCGATATCTTCAATAACAGCAAGCTCAAAAGAGATAATCACTTTTCGGAAGAGATGAAATCGTAGGAGGAACAAAGGTCGGGGCCTTTGAATACTTAGAAAGTCCTCTAAGCTAGAGGAAGTCGAAATCTCAAGAGGAGGAGCGATAACAACTGTCACATCAGTTTTGGAGAGGATCTTGGACCATTAGATCAACATCCAGTGAACAAAGGAAGTGCAGAGGAGAGGAACATATCCCATCTATTGGATCTGAGCATGAAGGACTAGTAACCGTTGGATCTGGAAGTAAGTGCATGAGACTTAACCCTTGTGGATGCAGGAGAGTGGACTTGTAAAAGTCCCAAAGTAATTTGGGACTGTCCATCATCAAGGAGGACAAGTGGCATAAGATCCACAACTTTAGAGGTTTGTGGACAAGGAGGAGGAAAAACAACCGAAGTAACTCCTAGTCATTGATCGCTAGGGGGAATACGTGTAAGGAGATCATGTATTTCAGGTAAAAGGACCACAAAGAAATGGGTGCATAAGAGTTTAAATTCTTGAAGCCCGGAGATGCGGAGTCCCGAAGTAAATCTCAACCATCAGATCGAAAGAGACACATGGTAGAGATCTGTTGTCCTCGGTTGAAATTAATGTTGGAGATTTGAGGTCCCCGAGTCCCGAAGAGCCAAAGGAGATATGATTTGTTAGATCTAGAGGGACACATGAAAACAGATCGTAGACTTCAGAGAAATCACATCGAGAGTTTCAGGTTGAGAGTTGAAACTCCCAAAGCCTGAAATGTCGAAGCACCAAAGCACCAAAGAGTCGAAAAGACAAAACACCGAAGGAGAAAAGTAGATATGAACTATCAGATCTAGAGGACAGATGGTGTGGATCTGTGGATTTTGGGTAAAGACCCCAAGTAAACATCGACCGTTGGATCGTTTAAAGTAGATCTGAACCATCATATCCAGATTACAGGTGGCATGAATCTGTGGATTCTGGGCAAAGACCTAAAGTAAACGTTGATCGTCAGATCGTTCGAAGTAGATATGAACCATCACATCCAGAGGATAGGTGGCGTGAATCTATGGATCTCGAGAAAAGACCCAAAGTAAACGTCGATTGTCAGGTCGTCTGAAGTAGATCTGAACCGTCAGATATAGAGGACAGGTGGCATGAATCTGTGGATTTCGGGTAAAGACCCGAAGTAAACCTTGAGCGTTGGACCGCTTAAGTGAATATGAGTTGTCAGATACCATGAGTTCAGGATTAGGCAAGTTTGAGACTTGAGATTTCCGAAGCCCGGAGAGCCGGAAATATGAAGTATATCTCAATCGTCCGATCAGCCAAAGGACTCTAAATCGCAAGATCGTCCGAAGTAAATCTCAAGCATTAGATCACCCGAATTGAATCTATATCATATGATCTAGAAGAGATGTGGTGTGAATTTGTGGACTTCGGGTAAAGACTCGAAGTAATCCTCAATCGTCAGATCAAGTGGATATGCGGAAGAAATCTGCACACTTCGAGGAGAGAGAAAAGTTGAGAGTGGAGAATTATGAAGGCCGGAGATGCGAAGGGATCGCACTCATTGATCCGAGGAGGACACGCGTCAGTGGATTATAGCCTTCAGATAAAATCCACTGGGAAAAAGAGTGAAGATTGAGATTTGAGATCTCAGAAGTCCAGAGACATGAAGGAGATCTCGACCATTGATCGAGAAGAGGGCCACAAGGACGTTGATCTAGTTGAAAGTTCAAACACCTGAAGTAGAACAAGGGTCAATGATTTAGGAGGATAGGTGTCTGCAGATCGTCAACTTTGGAATATTGACGTGCAGAGGAGAGCAGGGTTTGAGGTTTGGAAACCCGAATCACGAAATAAATCACAGTCATTGATTTAGGAAGGTTAGATCTAGTCCATAGATTCAGGAAGGACATATTTGAGCTGACAAGTTTAGAAGCACAATCAAGTTTGTGAGATCGATGGTTCTATAGAATTTCGAGGATCAGAGATGCGCGAACTTTAAAAAGTTGAGGGTGGACGGCAATCCAAACCACAGTTTTGAAGAAAGAACACATGGAGGCTCGAGGAGAATTGCGGGCCGAAAGGTAGTTTGGTCTCAAACCACCTTTGGTTGCACCAACAATTGTGTGTTTGCATGAGGTTATCGCTCAAGGTCACCTCAAGGAGGGGATTATCAAAAAAGGGGATAGCACCAAAACTCATATATTCCCAAAGCACGAAGGGGAGGTCATGGGTACCATTAATAGACATGCACCTAGAAGTCAAAAGGGTCTGCGTTTAATTACAGAGAGAGACCTTCGGGGTCTCAGAGATTTTTTTGGCTTCAGAATTGGAGATCCTTGACTGGGAGGTCGGACTGGTTCCCCAAATTTCCAAATTAGAAACCATGAATGGAGAATATGTTCGTTAAGAAAATAAAAATTTTGTATGCCCTATCGTGCGTGTGTTACAAATTGGTATCAGATCATGGTTACAACACTTGGCCTGCTTGGGCTCATGTACAAGTTTTTATAATATGAATGAATTTGCTCATTTAACCATTGACAATATCACTATTGTCACCCAACCGTAGGCCAAAGCCACCCTCCGAGCACCTTAACCTTGACAGAGAATCACTCCGGAAGCAAACCCTAGGCTAGATAGACAAACAAAGGGTATCACACCATTCCCCAAGGATAGTGCACCAACAAGATCTAATCATATAGTCCAAACCCTAACCAAGAGATAGTCAAGCCAAACATGATCTACTAGCTGCAGCAATTGCAGTGGCAGCTCTCCTCCAAACCTGTGCACAAAGTTGGGCACTGCAGCGCGCACAAGTGTTGCTCTGTAATTATGATACTGCCTACTAGAATGAAGACTAGCCTCCTATATTTATAGTAATTCTGGCTAACTTCCTAGGCCAATTTCTCATTCTTGGTATTTGTCTATTCAATATATTTTATTTCTTTTGGCCGACTTCTTCTCTTGGAGGCTAATAACCTAATACAAGTTATCTTCTTGAGACGACATGTCTTCTAGGGTTATTAGACAACTCATTAGGGTTTCTTCTTTCTTCTCAGAATATTCTATTCTCGTCAGGTTTACAAATGGAGGTAAATACCTTCTGCATCTACCATAATATCAACACTCCCTCCTAGCTAGGGAGGTATTAAAGGTAATGGTCTTGAGCACAAACATACCATTCACCAGGTAGCATAAACATACTTGTATAGACTATCTCATGACTAGATCATGAGGACCATCATGACCATCAGTTTCATTAGTTGCATCATCTCTCAGAACCATACTCTATCTGAGTAATCAGACATGATGCTCACTCCACAGAGTGACACAGGAGCCATTCTTCTAATCTAGAAAATAAATGTGATGAACCATTTTCTGTTTGGGAAATATATGTTCATTGATCATCCATCTAGTTGATAATCATTTTCAACACTACTAATAGTCTTCAAGGCAATCAAAACAATATCATTCAATAGAACACAACTGTGTCTATCCATAGTAGTACATAACTACAATCCAGTGGTACACTACCATACCAAGTAGCACACAGGTACTTGATAAAATAGTGGAACATATCCACCACAATAGTTGTTGGACAACTGAGAGGGGGGGGGGTGAATCAGTTGTTACCGTGCTTAAACAATTATGCTTCTTTTAAACTCTTTGCCGAGACACTGAATGATGATCACAATAATGCAGGGAAATAAACAATGGCACATTCAGCATTAGTCACATACATGAGAAACACAGAGACAAATATTTTCCTGAGGAAACCCATGCAAGGTAAAAACCTCTTTTTCTTTATATGATAAGTAATGGTTACAATCTTTATAGTATCATACATATGAGCACCTAGTCATATTGAGGCTACAACCTCTGTTTTATAGGCTGCTACTTGCTGAGAGCACCAACTCTCTGTTTTCTCTAGCACCCACTAGAAGGAAGCACCAACTCCCTGGTTTCTCTAGAACCAACTAGGAGGAAGCTCCAACTCCCTGGTTTCTCTAGCACCAACTAGAAGGAAGCACCAACTTCCTGAGTGTTTCCAGCACCAACTGGATGGAAGTACCAACTTCCAATCATATAGGCACCAACCTGTAAAACTGAGAACAAGAGTTCTCCCTTGCACCACCCTGCCACCCTGGTTTCTCTAGCTGCAACCAGATGGAAGCTACAACTCCCTGTGTTCAAGAACCCACTTGAACCTCTGAGGACAACAGTCCTCCCGATCACCTCCCAACCACCCTAAAATATTAATTCTTTGTTACTCAAACTTATTACAGTGATATAATGTTCAACAATGGCTTACGAGTCTTATCACTGTTCTGCTGCATTTCATTGCTCTATTTGCCTCATTTCCTTTCTGCTCATATCACTTGCGTTGTCTGGTCTTCTTCTTTTTATGCTCTGTGGGCCATCTCCATTCTCTACACAGTTCCTCTTCTGTGCTATTCAGCTACTGCACTCCCCTCCTTCTTCACACCTAAATTACCTTTACCAACAACAATCACAGCAACCTCCAACAACAACAACAGCCCAATCTCTTCTCTGTACCATGTATTTATAGCTTCTTTGCACCTTGTTCATGCAATGTTCTCCATGCCTCTGCATGCATACTCGTTTTCATTATCCTCTAACTCTCGAGTGCTCTATCTGATCATCATCGTGACTCTTCAGTTTCTCTAGTGGTTCGCCCTGCGTGTCTAGTATCACTGGATGTTATGATGAGATTCCTCCACCTATCTGGTAGTTGAGACTCTTCGTCTTCTCTGTGACAGTCGAGCTCACCTTCTCTGTTTCAGTTACTACCTCAATCCCATCCAGCTATCAATCACCTCCACGAGTCATCTTCATTCCACTGGCAGATTCCATGTGACTCTTCTGCTCTTCTGGAAATCACACCGAAGTCTCTTCGCATCCTCTGGTAGAACCCATCAATCGTTACTGGCAGTTTCACTGTGTCGTGCAAAAGTAGCCTTCCAATCTTGTTCAAATTCACCTACACCATTGGATTAACTCTGAAGGGTATTGTCGTTATTTACCCGTTTTGCACTTTCGCTGCGAACTTATGATCTTCATCAACCCTGATCGACAGTTCATGATCTTGATGAATCAGTGGTCCTGATCTCATCGTGATCTTGCATCTCACTGTTCCTTAGATGGATATTTTCGTCACTCCAAGTCACGATAGGTGAGACTCCAAGATGGATCTCATATCAATAGTCCAGAATCCTTGGTGATATGACGGTCCTGATCTTTTCGCGATATCGCATCTCGCGATTCCTGTGGTGGAGGTTTTCGTCACTCCAAGCCACGATAGGCGAGACTCCGAGATGGAGCTCAGATCAATGGTCCACATCTTTTGGTGTATTGACGGTCAGGATCTTATTGTGATCTCGCATTTTGTTGTTTATTCGCTTTCCAGTCAACCAGTTGACGATCTTTCACCTTGTGTGATCCCCCACGCAGATCCAACAGTCCTCCTGTGATCTGGATCCGACGGCTGTCCTTTTCTCGCTACCTCGCGACCTCACGACTTGGAGTACCCAATGTTTGGACTCTCAAACTGCGAACTCCTGAGTTCGCGAGATCTCTCGATCTCTGCCACGCGTCCTTCCCAGATGGATGGTCCTGATCTTCTCTCCACTTCACCGCCTCACATCCTCACGCCTCGTGACCTTTAACACCAAATCCTTGGCTCTTCCACTCACGATCTTCCGAGTTCGCTCAGATATAACGCCTGAGATCTATCCTTCTCTTCAATGTGATCTTCTTGTTTTTATTCAGATTTGATGGCCCTCATGCTGTCGGGAATTTTGGATGGGATCCAACAATCAGCAACGCTTCTTCTCCAAGTTTACACATCCTTCTTACTTGGAAGAATTTCGACTCTGCACTAATTCCTCATGAGCCTACGTTGTACCTATTTGTCCATCGATGCACATTCTGATTCTGCCATCTTCATTGTTGTACTTGCCATCAATGACAAGCATACGCTATTTGTTAAACATTTGCCAACAGTAGTATACATCTATTGTCTATAGACATATAGTTTTCATAACAATCATTTGATATCAACCTGCACAGAAACAATGTTATGATATAAACTGAATTATCTGGGCCATTCTTCTACTCACATCTATGAGATTTGAAAGAGAATCTACCCTCAGAAAGTCAAACATCAATGATGAGTTATATGGACTATTCTTCTCAAGCAAGGAAGAATAACTATCCTAATTTTCTGAGCCTGGACCATTCCCCACCCTGGGCCATTTCTCCGACAGTAAAGAAAGTGTAACCTGGAGAGAATCAGTTTTCCCTAAGGAATTCCTATCCCTGATGGTTGAACTTGGACCATTCCCCAACCTAGGCCATTCCCCTGACACTAAACAAAGTGCAACCTAGAGAGAATGAATCTGCCCTAAGGAATAACTATCCAAACCATTTCCAAAGGAAATGACTGTCTTGCACGAACCTCCAAAATGAACCATTCCCCATGTTAACCACAATGGGAAATCGTTGTCCAATGAGGCAGGCCCATCTTCTTGAATAACCCTCAAGAAGATATACTACCCTATACCACTTCCCATGTTAACCACAATGGGAAGTTGTTGTCTATGGTACATCAGTAATCTGGACCATTTTCTGAAATAGAAAATGTTTTTGTGTCAGAAATCTCAATCCACTTTCCGAACTGGAAATAATCTACTCATCCTGGACCATTTTTTGAACTGAAAAATGACTATACATCAATCAATAATACATCAGTTCTCCCTCCCAAACTGGGAGTCATCTCCTCCTTTTTCAATAAGGAAGTCGTCTCCATGAGCTCCATCTTCAGTACACAAACTCTTTCATCTTCGACAAAATCTTTACCAAAATGTCTGCTTATCTTCTCATCTGTGGAGATATGTATTGGAGAACCGCTTTCTCCTTTCTGGAATGCATCATGGATAATGTAATGCTTGATTTCAAATGTACTTCGGTCTAGAACACTGGTTTTATATGAAGGCTTCATGTAGCTCTTGATCAATAAAGTATATCATTGTTGGAAAACTGGAACATATCCATGTGGCACTTCTTCTGTCATCATGAGATCTGATCTTCTGAGTAATCATCTTGATACAATATCTTCATTATATAAAATCTTCACCATGCTTCTGTTTTTTATTGGAGGTTCTCCACCAAGTTATCTTCTTCCCTCTGCATACAAGGGTCTCTTTCCGGTATGCTTCAAAGTCTTGAGGTTTCTCTTCCTACTCTCTTGTTCAATTTCTCTGGAGAACAGTCTTTGATTTCATCTAATGTAGAACTCCAACCCATGGATATTGCGGATGATATAAAGACTCATGTAGAGGTATGCCTGGTTTATTGGAACAAGTAATCATCATAGTATTCTCCCTCCATCTAGAAGAACCTCTAGTTCTGGATCACAAATTTTAGTTCCTCTATTTAATTGCTTTTACTGAGTTCATATCAGGTTGGTAATCTTGTGATTCGTAATACAATGACTGGTTGTTCTAGTTTCTCGTTCTTTCCTGGAATCTTCATGTTCTTCCTAATGTTTTTCTTTAGCTCTTGGGTCTATTGAGTTTCTTATAGATTCCATTCCCTAAATATTCCACTTCTTCCTTTCATTATAGAATCATTGATGTGTATGGAAAACCAACGATACTTTAAGGATTCTCTTCAAAGAAGACTTCTTCTGAGGTTGAACTGAACACGTTCTTTCTTTCATGGCTACTAACATGGATATATACTTCATCATCTTCAGTGGATCATAGGATTATCTCCCTCCTAATCCTTGCTTCATGTATGAGTGCATATAATCAGCTCCCTCTGTCTAACAGATTCCACGCTTCCGTCTGCATCCTTATTGTCTTCTGTTCATCAGGGGATCAAATTTTCCTCAAAACTTCAAAGTGCTCGGAATTGTTTCAAATCGAACGAGAGCATAGGCCTCATCGTTACAAACCCAACACAACTCGTTTCGTCTCAAACAGACGTCGGGAGCGAGAGATATCGCGATCTGTTCGAATCATCAAACAGGAAAAAAAAAGGACACTGACTGTATAGTCCGTATAGTCCGTACGGATGCTGACGTGGCATGATTGTATAGGATGACATGGCAGAGTCCATATGCTGATGTGGTAGAGGTGATGTGGATGACATTTGGTCGAATTGTAATGAGACACGTGGCATCATTTTTTGGTCAATGGTGTGGTGCCACGTGGCCCAGTCATGGGCTGCCATGTGGCACCGTTGCATTGGATTAAAATTTTATGGAGTTCGTGGGATTTGAATCTCGGACCTCCCCACCGTGCAAATATTTGGGAATGGCCACCCTACCATCATGCCATGCATTGTTTCTTATTAACTATATGATTTGCAAAGTATATAAGTTTGATTTACATGCATGTGGGCGGAGGGTCGGGCCGAGGCTTAGCCCCGGCCCGTGGTTTTATTATATTACATATGACCATACTATGGTATTTGTGCATGGGAGTTGGTGTTACACACGGAGCTAGCCCAGGTTCCACATATGACCACCGTTGCAAAGAGCGCGCAGGAATTTCAAACGGTTTCAACGGATAGCCCATACGCCTGACATTTGGCACGACCTTATTCACTCTTGCAAACAGTTAGCCCTTTTTCTTATAGCATGGTCGTATGGAAGACTTCATGTGCCCAAGTGCTAGGTGGTTAGGGGCTGGCGCGCCCATAACCATCCTATAGTTCGCACCATTGGCGCGGTTGCATCCGATGCTGTGTTTTCACGCTTTAAATTTTGTGTGTGCTAGGTTGCATGAACAAGGGTGCAATTTGTAGATGCAGAGACAACAAGCTTGAAGGGGGGACTTCCAAGAAGCCTAACTTCTTCGATTTTTGGCCAAACGAGGTGCCGAAAAAACCCATCTAGGGGTTTTTGGATGCTCTGAAGCCATTGGAGAAGTTTGTTGGTCATTTTGAGCATTATAAAGCACGTTTTTGAGCACTTTGAACAATTAATAATAATGATCCATTGGAAGCTGGACCAGGAGATGTAGCCCAAGAGAGGGGTGAACTCCTTTATCATTTGTTGTGTTTATGTGCTTATGTTCATTGATTATGTTGTTGTTTATTTGTGT
>ML786856.1:298904-313006 GCA_009831015.1 Picea engelmannii
GAGCTTTCCCCCGAAGATAATTCCGATTGGTTCACGGATCACGGGCTGCGTGAGAACTATTGTAAAGGCCTCGTTCTAATGGGGAGACCGCGAGCAAAGGTTTCCCTGCTAGGCTTACGGTTCAAGATTTGTGTGCTTAACTTTGAGTGGCTCGGGAAACGATTTCCGAGACAAGTTAGTGTTGAAAGTAAAAAGAAACGTTTAAAATAAAAAAAAAAGACAACCTGGCTAGTCTTGCCACCTGCGGGTTTCTGAAAAGTGAGACTTAAAAATTGAATCCCATCCCCTCTGGTAAGAACCTACCCAACAACATCTGTCAAGTTTCCAGACTCTCTTAGTATTTGGAAAGACATGACAGCGGCGGACTTTCCATTTTCTACATACACCATAAGATTTCCCAAAAATGAGGAATTACTCTTTGATCTTGGAAGATAGTGTAAGAACTCGGTAGAGGTGGTACATTTAATTTGATTGGAATAGAAAAATTTACTGGGAATTTTTGCAGGAAAACAGAATGCTTGTGTTATGTATTGTGAGTTGAATATGAGAAGAAAGCAGAGATGGGGTTTCCTCCTTCATCAAAATCCTTGTCTTCTAGGTTTTGAATTATTTGTTGCTTTCCTTTAACTTTAGGCACCATATTCATTTTAAAAAAATACGATTATATGAAAAATTATAAGATATAAAACTAACTATTTCTAAGTGTTCTTAGCGGATTTTAATAATAATGTGCAATACAATCTCTTCAGTAAATATAGTTGTTTGTAAAACTATTAATAGATGCAAAGGGTTTAGAAGTACATTAAGTAGCTTTCAATTTTAAAAAACTAGGTTTTTTTATCTTATCGAAAAATATAGACCTGGATTGATCTCCCTGCAATGCATTAATTCAATCAATTCGGAAAAATATTTGATCATAATGTGGCATTAGAGTGTTAAAATCACAATCTAGTTGCAAATTCAAAATTCAAAATATTTAATTAAAAATACCAGAATGGATGTTTAGATGGAATAGTTATGATGCAAACACTAAATAATATTTCAATCCATTTTAAATAGTCCATCAAATAATAAGATTTAATGAACAGCATTGAACTCTTTTCAACAAAAGATAGAATGTGATTTTAGATTTCCCATATAGAGGTGTCTATTAAATATTTTCTTTATACCTACTTAGGTGTATTAAGTTTTACTATTTATTATATATTTTCAAAGTTTAATTTAAACTTATTATTATTTATTTTTTCTTGCAATTTTTTGGGTTTGATTTTGCTCGAAATCTACTGAGGATTGGTTGGCTCTGTACATTTGAGTGGCTAAGTTTGGCTAAATTTGTATAATCTGAGTGCTCCACTGGTTTTTTAGCTAGCTGAATCCATTTATACATTTAGAAATACAATTTAAACAACAAAAAATAGTCATTTTTCCTATATTTACATCACAAAATTCCTAAAAAAAACTAAAAATAAAACATTTAACTAAAAGCTATTTTCAAATTCAGTTGCAATAACTAAGCCCACATGCCTTGATTTCAATCATTAATACTAAATATTATCTTAATAACTAAAATAATTATTTTTATAATTAGAAAACTAAAATTATGCATAATCAATTATTGTATATGATTATAGTATATACGGCCAGAAATAATTCATCCCAACATAAAAGCACATAATAAACAGTGATTAACCTCGTTGCTGCAACAATACGACTTATAAAAATCTCAAACACATAACCCGTATGTGGTAGATTTTCCATTTTATTCTTAAATCTCAAGTTCATGATCCAGAGAGAATTAGCAACAGGTTGTCTTGGAATGTGAGAGAAGCGTGGACGAAAAGAAATAGATTCTCCATCTGTCTTAAACCACACGTTCATGATCAAAAGGGAATTGAATGAGAGACAAGTGGGAGGAAATATTGTCTTCAATCGAATGTTCATGATCAAGAGGGAATTAGCCAGATGTTATGTTTAGCAAGAGAGAAGTGTGGAGGAAAAGAAAAATGGGAAAGAATGTTTTATATTGATACAAGAGATTTCCAAAGCAACAGAGCATACAAAACATTAACATTCCAGACTATGTGATGTTCCTCTCATATGAATTTTATAAAGATGCTTTTTTAGTGACAACTTGAGCTTAGCCCAAACACCAGTGCCTCAAAGCTCACCATTGAATACAACCAACCGATTTGATATTTCGGGAATCACAATTGAAAACAACCAACCGATTTGATATTTCGGGAATTTGATATTTTCTAATTTCTACTATTTTCATTCACATGCTTTACACGGGAATCTAATTCAATAAAACAAAAAATTGAATCTCGGGAATCTAATACAATTGTAAAAGAACAAGTTGAATCGTGTAAAGGAAGTGAAAACAATAGAAAATCGAAAATATAGAAATCATGCGAATCATGACAAAGACATTGTCTTGGAGTGTAGGACCGCGTAGGTGCTTGATAATGGTTGTTGAATCAGAAAGTTCAACAATAGCTGGAAATTTGTAATACCCATCAACGAGAATCGACAAACTTGCCCAGTCACTCAACCGTCTCATGTTTCCCACATTTTCTCCTTTTCTTCCTGTCGCTATTTGTTTCGACTCAGAAACATGGAATCTAAAACTAATGTTGAGGTGAAGATGGAGGAGAATGGTAGGGTTATTCAAATAAAGGGAAGTCTGTATCTACAGCAAGAAGAAGTATTGAAGGTGTTGTGTGTCATCTTTAATGTTTCCAAACTAATAAAATGGGAGATTCTTGGGATACTCTAATGATATGCACAAATATTCAATTATTGTAAATATCAATATATTAGAATATATTATATAGAATGTATATGATATTATCCGTTTTAACTTATTTCAAACATAATTGGAGAGGTTGAGAGAATATCTCAACCACACATCAAACTAGGATCTCACAAATCTAACTCTTTACCAACTTCTTAAGAATAGGATCACACAACTCAGATAGAGATTAGCTCTACTTCTCAATAACTTAGCAAACATATTAGATAAATAAGAATTATATATTCCAACACTCTCCCTTAATAACTATTTATCTAAATATCTGTGGTCATATCTTCATGTGCTTCCTCTTGTACTTGCATCTGATTATTGAAGTCCATATAAAAAGTTGTTGTAAGTTCTCTAGAAGTCATTTTCATCTACATGGCTCATTCAACCATTCTTCCTCATACCCCTCTTCATCACATCATCATCAACTTGGGTTTTTTTCAACTTACCCATAACCATGTTGTGGGTTTTCTGGGATTACCGTCAACAATGCACAAGGTTTTCTAACATTACCTGTAACTATGCTCTCCGAAGTGGTTTTAACCACAAACCATCTTTTACATAGTGATTTTTAAATCACCACAATCTTTTCACATTAAGAGAGTCTACAATAACTAGATACATAACTTATACATAAATAGATACTTAAGTATTCTCTACTACCACTATATAAACTTACTTTTAATTACATATATAACCCATATTATACTATACACACCTTCAAACCAAAAAAATAATAAAAAACAATACTTACCATTACATAAACTTACTTTCAATTACATGTGTATACTATGCACACCTTCAAACCAAAAAATAATAAAAGCAATACTTGTTAAATCACAAGTCAATCTGACTTTTCTCACTTTGTAAAACGTGAAGCATGTGTTCTCATAGAGTTTGTAATAAAAGCGATGCGTTCTACTTTCCTTAATAAAATATAATGTAAAAGGTATTTTTAATAATGTGAAAGAACACTTCATACAAATTATGTGTAATTCGAATTAAATGAGGCCTTATGCATGTTTTTTTATGTTTGTTCTAGAGTTAAATTGAGAATCGTTGGTCCATTACATATACATTTGAGCAAGTGGTATCCAAAAACTGAAGTTCATTATATATACATGTGGGCAAGTGGTATCAAAAAAACGTTTAGATATTTAGTTAGTGCTAATTATTGAGATAAATTTTAAGATTAATTTGTTTGCAAGTGGGTTAATCTGTTTGTTAGCTTGTCTGTCATTTGCTTGACTAGTTTTTGGTTGAGAAACCATCTTAAGTCATACCAACTTTTAACATGATTGGATTTTTTGTCCCCTTAAAATCTATGACTTTAATATCAGAAAGTGCCTTAACAACATACTCAATCACACACTATCCTACACCTAAAAAACATATTAAAATTAAAATTAGTATTATGCTCAAGTTAAATTTACAAATCTTATTTAATAAAAAAAATTATTAAAATTAAATTAATGTTATAATAGGGTTTGTTTAAAATATGAGCATGTCCTTTTACTCTAAAATCTAAAACAAGTATCACCTAAATTTCTCTCCCTTGTGCTGTCATAGCCTATGGGCGTTCACCGGCCACAAATTATGTAGCCTATCGGCCTTACTCAGCCACATAATTTGTGACTGTGCTAGTAATAAACGAATCGGTATGCTGGTAATGCTTTCGTGTGGATTTTTTATATTCCCAAACCGTGCTTTCGTCCTTTTCGAAAAGTAGAAGAATATTAATCTCGGATTTCTTGGGTATCTTTAGCGGTGATATCATTTGCTTTGCCCCACAGTGAATGACCCGCGACTATCAAAATGGCTCCCACCACAGTACACACGGTTTTAGGATCAGAATTATTGGCATCTTGAATAAACATGTGTTTGGAATTTTCGAAATCAGACGACGCGTACTATATTCTCAAAGCTGATAACGTACAACGCCGTGTCCAATGATTATCTGAATGGCCGAGAAAACCATCTGTAATTTATCCGATTGCGTGTATTTTTATTTACCTTTCCCGTCGATAATACACATTTAGAACGACAAGCTGAAAATTTGCAGTGAGAATCGTGCCCACTGTGCTTAGGATGGCCACGAATGCAGACCCACTTTAGCTTATACAACAAGCTGGGAAGAACCTCTCCAGTGTTGGAGTATATTATTCGCAGGAACATTCAAAATGTTTATCCATCTTTAGCAATCAAATTTGGCGCTTGCTCCGATTAATATGCTGCTGGTACTAAATTTGTAAACCCGTCAAGCTTTCTTTTTTTCCTATAAGAGTATTTTAAATGTTGGTGTTACTAAATATGATGTTGGTGTTACTAAATCTGTAAAGTCGTGGAAGCTTTCTTTTCCAATAAGAGTATTTTGTTCAGAGTTCAGATGCTTACCCCGTACACAATGCTCAAAAGCTTGATAGCCTGTACCCCAGATATTGGGTTTGTTACCCGCGCAGATTACAAAAATTAGAATACGTTGTACTGTTCTACTATCACACGATTGCTGTTAATGATAAGAGAACCTGATACCTATTCAAAAATCAGTATTCTAAACGTTAAGTTTAGTTTTTTTTTTTATTATTATTATTATTATTATTATTATTAGGAGGTTTTTAGTTATTTTTTTTATTTGATTTTGCTCGAAATTTGGTGATGAATGGTTAATCTGTAGATTTGAGCAATTAAGTTTGTATAATCAAGTGTTTCACAGTTTTTTCGTGACTCTAAATTCATTTATACATTCAGAAATGTAATTTAAACAACAAAAAATAACCATTTGACTCATATAATTGTACTCCACTGCATTTTAACCATCAACAATTAAGTGCATCAACAATTAGGTGAAGTAGATAGCTCATTAGATTTAGAATGTTACCTTCATTGTCAATTCCATAGAGGGTCAAATTCAAAGCAACAAATTGTGATAACGTGGCTTTTGGATAGCACCTACAATCCTAGAGCATTTGTTGACCATGTTTTCTAACATGTCATGGAAACTAATGGTTAAGAACATGTGTTTCTTCTTAAGAGGTCACAGGTTCAAATCCAGAGGGGGTAGGGTATGTATACCTTCGTAAACTTTACCAGTCAAATCATTGGATGGAGGGAGGTCCCTTGTCCCACAAACAAGGAGGTTAAAAATAGATTATTATTATTATTATTATAATATTTGAACATTAATTAAAAAACTATTAGAAAAAGTAATCAATGAATAGTATAATGTAATCAAGAATAGTATAATGTAATCAATTGATCTTCACAGAAATATGACAGTGACAAAAGTGTGAGACAAGATTCTAGTATAATGGTTTTATTGACTAATAAAAGGCTTAACTTAATCTTGTAAATGCTTTTTCTTTATGCCTTGATCTTTCAACAATATTGGTGCGAAGGTATAACAATGACAAAAGTGCGAGACAAGGTTCTAGTATAATGGTTTTATTGCCTAATAAAATGTTTAACTTAATCTTGTGATTGTGAAGTGTTTCTTTTTCATGTCTCGATCTTCCAACAATATTGGCAATTTCTTTTTGGATTATAAGTCTATATAATATAATTATGAGAGTAATCTTACAAAAATTTGTGGATTATAATTATAAAGCATAAAATTATTAAAAAAAGGTTTTATTAATACAAATCTATAATAAATGGGTTTAATTTATTTTTACAAATCTATAATAAATGGGTTCAAAATTTTTGAGGTTAAGAATAACTGCAAGATATCATATTATGAATTTATAAGCTTATGCAGTGACGTTTTATTCATAGTTGTGGAAGTCCAGGTAAGAGTATTTTTTTCATAGTTGTGGAAATCAAGGTAAGAGCATTTTGTTTCTCCAATTAAATGCAGCTGAAAGAGATAACCAATCTTGCATGGAAGCTCATCTGGTCACTTTTTATGAAAAATATTCATTACCTCTTATTGTATTTAAAAAAATATATAAAACATTATTGTTCCTTGATTTTCCAATATATAAAAATAAAATAGTGTATTGATATTTCAAGTTTGAGTTCTTTTCCACCTCCACACTTTCTTTCATATATGACATCCATGTTAATTCAATGTATTATTTTCATAAATGGTATGTCAATATAGTTGATGCCTACAATACATTTAACAAAAAATAAACTTACAATCCTTTTGGATTAAAGATCATGATCATAAAAAAAAAAACCATTTTAAAAAGCACCTTCTTACCATCTAGCAAGGAAGAAAAGTGAAACAATTTAAATTAACACCAAAGCTACTTACCTCTACTTCTTAAAAATATTTTATAGTAATTGTATATAGTTCAAAGCTAAAAGGTAAGATAGTTATAGAACATTTGAAACATATAATAATGTATTACTTATGCATAATATAAAAGAAATATAAATAGTTATAGAACACTTGAAACATATAATAATGTATTACTTATGCATAATATAAAAGAAATATAGAAATGATAATGGTTACTCCATGTTTCTAAAATTTTAAGTAGAATTGGACAAAAATCTAGATGTTACTAACTATTACTAAATTCATTTGTAAATTGAAATCTTCCAAACCATTTAAAAATAATTTGATAAGTAAAATTTGTGATATATTAGTCCTATCCATTACACTCCAAAGTTACCAACTATTAATAATGTCACTTGTAAATTGAAATCTTCGAAACCCTTTTAAAATTGATTGATAAATTAAAATTGTTACATATTAGTCTTAACCATTACAATCTAAAATATAAATAAATTTGAATACACAATTTTTTCTAATTTTTAAGTAAGAAATTGTCAAAACTATTTAATATGATGTAATTTATTTTGTAAGTAAAATTTAATATTACATTTAGAAGTCTTTACTGGAGACTCCACTGAGAGTTTCAAAATCTAAGTTTTCCATCTAAATATTCGAAAGACTTCATACATGTAAAAATATTATGGAATTTGTTTAATCCCACTAAAATAGTACAAATTGTTGTAAGGGACAAGCTATGGAACCCTATTGCATTGGTTTATTTGATAGAAGGTGCATTAGGTAAGTAGATCGAATGAGGAAAAGAAAGAGAGTATACAATAGCTAGATACATAACTTATGCATATAATAGAGTATACATGATCATAACGATCTTTTCACATTAAAAGAGTATACAATAGCTAGATATATAACTTATGCATAGGTAAATACTTAATTATTCTCTACTACTATCACATAAATTTACTTTCAATTACATGTGTAACTCATATTATACTATACACACCTTCAAATCAAAAAATAATAAAAACAATATTTACCATTCCATAAACTTACTTTCAATTTTCAATTACATATGTAACTCATATTATACTATGCACACCTTCCAACCAAAGAATAATAAAAGCAATACTTGTTAAATCACAAGTCAATCTGACTTTTCTCACTTTGTAAAACCTAAAACCTGAAGCAAGAATGCAGTCAGTGTTCGTTTGACGCTCTTTTCATGGACTTTGTAATAAAAGCGATGCGTTCTACTTTCCTTAATAAAATAATGTAATCTAAAAGGTATTTTTAATAATGTGAAAGAACACTTTATACAAATTATGTGTAATTCGAATTAAATGAGGCCTTATGCATGTTTGTTCCAGCGTTAAATTGAGAATCGTTGGTCCATTATATATACGTTTGGGCAAGTGGTATCCAAAAACTGAAGTTCATTATATATACATTTGGGAAAGTGTTATTCAAAAACTGAAGTTCAGATTTTTAGTTAGTTTCAATTATTGAGATAAATTTTAGGATTAATTTGTTTGGAAGTGGGTTAATTTGTTTGCTAGTTTGTCTATGATTAATTAAATTAATTTATAGTTGAAAAATCAATTCAAAATATACTAATATAACTGGATTTTTTGTCCCCATCAAATTGATGATTTGTAAATATTTAATATAAATTTATATTTATATTAGAGTTAAATTAATGTTATAATAAGATTTGTATGAAATATGAACATGTCCTATTTACTCTAAAATCTAAAACAAATATCACCTAAATTGCTCTCCCTTGTGCTGTCATAGCCTATGGGCGTTCATCGGCCACAAATTATGTAGCCTATCGGCCTTCCTCAGCCGCATAATTTGTGGCTGTGCTAGTAATAAACGAATCTGTATGCTGGTAATGATCTCGTGTGGATTTTTTTATATTCCCAAACCGTGCTCTCTTCCTTTTCGAAAAGTAGAAGAATATTAATCTCGGATTTCTTGGGTATCTTTAACGGTGATATCATTTGCTTTGCCCCCACAGTGAATGGCCCACGACTATCAAAATGGCTCCCACCACAGTACACACAGTTTTAGGATCAGAATTATTGGCATCTTGAATAAACTTGTGTTTGGAATTTTCGAAATCTGACGACGCGTACTATATTCTCAAAGCTGGTAACGTACAACGCAGTGTCCAATGATTATCTGAATGGCCCAGAAAACCATCCGAAATTTATTCGATTGCGTGTATTTTTACTTACCTTTCCACTCGATAATACACATTAAGAAAGACAAGCTCAAAAATTGCAGTGACAATCGTGCCCACTGTGCCTAGGATCGCGACGAATGCAGACTCTCTTTGGCTTATATTATTCGCAGGAACATTCAAAATGTTTATCCATCTTTAGAAATCAAATTTAGCGTTTGGCTGCTGGTACTAAATCTGTAAAGCCGTGGAAGCTTTCTTTTTTCCTCTTAGAGTATTTTAAATGTCGGTGCTACCAAATCTGTAAAGTAGTGGAAGCTTCCTTTTCCAATAAGAGTATTTTGTTGAGAATTCAGATGCTTACCCCGTACACAACGCTCAAAAGCTCGATAGCCAGATATTGCGTTTGTTACCGTGCAGATTACATAATTTAGAATACGTTGTACTGTTCTACTATCACACGAGTGCTGTTACACGAGTGCTGTTAATGATAAGAGAACCTGATGCTTGTTCAAAACTCAGTTGTTCAAAACTCAGTATTTTAAACGTTTTATTTTTTAGGAGGTTTTTTGGTAATTTTTTCAGTTTGATTTTGTCTGAAATTCGGTGATGAATGGTTGAATTTGTAGATTTGAGTGTCTAAGTTTGTATAATTTGAGTGTTGCAATGGTTTTTAGTCAAACTGAATTTATTTATGCATTCATAAATGCAATTTAAACAACAAAAAATAAAGTTTTTATCCAAATTTACATCACCAAATTTCAACCAAAAAAACTCAAAAAATAACAATTTTAAACCCATTCAAAACATCATGTAACTGTACTCCACTCCATTTGACCCATAAAAAAATTAGGTGAGGTAGATACCTCCTTAGATCCAAAACGTTGTCTTAGTTGTCAATTGCATAGAGGGTCAAATTTAAAGTACCAAATTGTGATAACGTGGCTTTTGGATAGCACCTACAATCCATGTCATTGAAACTAATAATGGTTGAGCATTAATTAAAAAAAAGGTTAGAGAAAGTAATCAATGGGTAATGTAATGTAATTAATCGATCTTTACAAAAAAAAAAAGGTATGATAATGACAAAAGCGTGAGACATGGTTCCATTATAATGGTTTTATTGCATAATAAAATGCTTAACTTAATCTTGTGAATGTTTCTTCATGCCTCGATCTTTCAGCATTATTGGTGGGAAGGTGTAACAATGTCAAAAGTGTGAGACCAGGTTCTAGTTTATTGGTTTCTTGACTAATAAAATGTTTAACTTAATTTTGTGAAGTGTTTTTTCTTCATGCCCAGATTTTTCAACAATATTGGCAATTTCTTTTTAAATTAAAAGTATAAATATATATAACAAAATTATGATAGTGATCTTAAAAAAAATTGTATATTATAATTACAAAGCTTAAAATTATAATATAAGCTTAGAGCTTAATCTTGTGAAGTGTTTCTTCGTCATGATTCGATCTTTCAACAATATTGGCAATTATTTTTGGATTGAAAGTATAAATATATATATAATATAATTATGATAGTTGTCTTAAAAAAAATTGTGGATTATAATTACAAAGCTTAAAATTATAAAAGAAGTCTTATTAATATAAATCTATAATAAATGTCTTTTCAATTTCTTTTTATAAATCTATAATAAATGAGAACAAAATTTTTGAGGTTATCATACTATGAATCCATAACCTTATGTAGTCTCGTTCCTTTTAAACATTGTTCATAGATGTGGAAGTCAAGGTAAGAGAATTTTGTTCATAGTTGTGGAAATCAGGGTAAGAGCATTTTGTTTCTCCAATTAAGCGTAGTAGGAAGATATCACCAATATTGCATGAGAGTCTCATTTGGTTTCTTTTTATGAAAAATATCCATTATCTCTTGTTGTATTCAAAAGAAAATATAAGACATTATTGATCATTGATCTTTCAATATATAAGAATAAACGATTGTATTGAGATTTGAAGTTTAAGTTCTGTACCACCTTCGCACTTTCTTTCATATCTGACATCCATGTTAATTCAATGTATTGTCCTCATAAATGACATGTCAACATGTTAATTGAATGTGTTATCACATAAACTTGTCAGGGGTCACAGGACAAACAAGTCCTTTGTTGTACAGGAAACATCTAAGCGCAAGACACAAAGAAAGTCTATTTTGTGCTAAAAAAAAAGCAACAGGTGCGTTCAGTTTTCAACAATGGAGATCCCAAGAGTAGTTTAGGTTGGTGGCTCTCGTTCTTTCGGAATGTCAAATTTGCATTGGGTTTAACAACCAGGAAGAAGCCCCAGAGTTGCAGATCAAGCACCGCGCATCCCTCCATATCGGAGGATCATAATTTACTTCGGGACTTTGGGACTTTTTCCTTTCGAGACTTCCCCTCTTGTTTTCCTGCAGAGTATTTTCTCCCAGAGTTACAGATCTTTTCCACGTATCCTTCAAGATATAACAATGGTATTTTACTTCGAGACTTCGGGCTTCGGGAGGTTCAACCTCTCCACTCTTGAATTCCTCTGGAGTAATTTTCTCTGGGAGTTCACACATCTCTGCCACTTTTCCTCCTCAGATCTATGTTCATGATTCGTTTCCAACCTTCAGCATTCATTTCAGGCCACCATGTCACCCAGGCCCATGCTACTCTGTGAGTTATGACAACTCTATATGCAGACCCCCCCTGACTCCAAAGTGTCGAAGACACTTGGCACCCATCAGTTCCGATGCGTGGTGTTCATCTGTTAGATACACGTGGCATCCATATAACGTTGACACATAGAACTCATTTCAAGCATATTTGGACATCTATTTAGCCTATTTTCGAGTGACACATGTCACCCCTCCATCCACGACATGTCATCATAATGACGTCAGGCTACCATGTCAGCTGGGGGAGATAATCCTTGTGTTCTTGTTCAAGCACCAAGATTAGCACCATCTCCATGCACGATTTTAATGGATCCTAGAATTGGCGGGAAGATAAACTTTAGCAGTGGCACTAAATTTAGCAGGTGCACCCAGATTGCAACTAGATCAATGGCCACATTTCATTGTGGGGATGTAACATGCTCAAACGATAAAATTCTTGAGCGGTCTCACAATTGAAACCATGGTATAACGAAAGAGCTACGTGGAAGAAGGTGGTAAATTGCGGGCTCAAAAGCGATGTGAATCCAAACCGCCTTTGACAACCCCACAATCATGTGCTTATATAAGGAAAAATCGGAGAACAAGACGTGGCCAAACCTCAGGTGTTAATCCTTACCCGGATCCTGAAGAGATCAATTAAGAAAAGAGGGACTGGTGGGTGAAACCTTGACTCACTCAGTAAATGGAAGCATTGAGGGTCTGGCCGTGGAGACAAAATATTGTCACCTCAAAGTACCTCGATGGATAGTTTCTTCTTGTAGGTCCATGCTAATCTGAGCTTGCGTCTGACAGAAGGATACACGTACAGTTTGATAGAAGGATGCATAGAGGAAAATCTTTGAATGGCCAAATCACACTCCTATCAGTGGTGGATTGATATGAGTATAAATAGATTAGTTCAATATTTTGTTATGGTCATGGATGGTTGAGCAGAGATCCCTATTTCATAATATTTTGATAACAGAGATATTCTCTGGTTTTGTATGAGACTTGAGACTTTTGCATTAATAGAAGTTAGTTTCTTTCATGATCTTGTTTAATTTATGCTGAAACACTCGTCCATGGAGGATCCATATGAGGGATGTAGTTGTATTGTAATGTAGGTTTGATTATAGTACTGTTGTGACCTATTTCAATATTTAATTTGTTGTCTTGTTCCTTCTTATGATGAAATGCTCAAGCATGGAGGATCAAGATGAGTTTTTGTAGTAGCCTGGTAATGGAGGTTTTATTATTATGTTGTTGTGATGTATTTCGATGTTTGAAACTTGAGTTCAAGAGTGCTCTTGCGCCTGAGTTTTTCTTCACCACGCTGCTTGAAAGTCAGATGCTCATGGTATATTTGTCCACCTTTCTCACTAAGTCTTCCTTCTGATCACCTTTAAAATTAAACCACTGACTGAAGTTAATGAGGACCTCATTTCCTTATGCATTATTTGTCCAGTTTTTGTGTTAAAACATTATTGTACCAAGACTTTTCCATTTGATCTTCACTCATAAACCTAGCTCCACAAACATTTGGATGGTTATTGGCCTTATCCTCTGTGACTCTATTGAAGGTGACAAAAATTTTAAGATTTAAACATTAAATTCAACATTAAATTATTTAAAAACCAAAAATACATTCTATTGATCATCAAATTCCAAGCTTGACCTGCATTAATGAAATGATTTTACAGGAATGTATCACTAAGATTTACAATGTGAAAATTAATGGCAATAACAAAGTCATTTTAAAAACAACTTCTTACCAGATAGTGAAACAACTTAAATTAACACCAAAGCTACTTACCCCTACCTCTTAAAAATATTTTATAGTAGTTGTATGTAGTCTAAAGCTAAAAATTAAAATAGTTATAGAACACTTGAAACATGTAATAATGTATTACTTATGCATAATATAAAAGAAAAATATAAATGATAATGGTTACTCCATGTTTCTAAAATTTTAAGTAGAATTGGAGAGAAATCTTCATGTTACTAACTATTAATATGGTCATGTGTAAATTGAAATCTTCAAAACCATTTTAAAATAGATTGATAAATAAAAATTGTAGTATATTAGTCCTATCCATTACACTCCAAAGTTATTCACTGTTAATAATCTCATGTGTAAATTGAAATCTTCAAAACCCTTTTAAAATAGATTGATAAATTAAAATTGTTGTATATTGATCCTAACCATTACAAAAATATAAATAAAAGTATAAATAAATTTGAATACA
>ML786856.1:336776-368347 GCA_009831015.1 Picea engelmannii
TAAGGTTTGCTTGAGATCCAGTATCAAATAGAGTATCTATCTTAGTATGCTTTGAAACAACCCTTATGTGAAAAAGTTCAATTCTCTCTTTCTCTTGTTGAGTTACATTGATATTATTTGAAGAACTAGTACTTTCTTTAGAAACATTACCTTGATAACCCATGGTTGTGATCTTTGTTTCATCGCCCGAATCAGAACCTAAATCATGTTGAACAGTTGCAGGAGTCTTTGAATTCCCTTTGTTGTTGTTGCCAAACCTTTTGGGCCTTCTTTCAGGATGAAGTTTCCAACAATGGTCTTCATCATGGCCATCTTTTGAACAATGTTTGCATGTGAATTTTTCTCCCTCTTTATTAACAACAACATTCTTTCTGTCATTTCCCTTGAACTTCTTCTTTCCTTTATCTCCTTGGTTGAAAGTCTTCTTGTTACCCTCATGAGTGTCGTTCCTTCCTCTTGCTTCCAAATGAGTAGCCTGAACAAAAACTTCATCTAGATTTGAAGGATTAAACATGAGTATAGTATGTCTGAAACAACTATGTAAAGTTCCAATGTATTTGAGTAAAGTTTCTTGTGAAGACAAATCTACTCCCAAAACCAAATCTCTTCTCCTAAATTCTTGAGTAAAGATTTGTACACTCTGTCCTTTAGCTTGTCTAAAATTTTTCCATTCCATAGTAGCCTTTTGCTTATATGCCAATGGATAAAATTGTTTTTTAATTGCAACAATAAAATCATTCCAAGAAATTAAAATTTTACCATGCTCTTTCATGTCCTCCTGAGTCTTGGATTCCCACCAAATGAGTGTTGCACTATCCAATCTTAAAGAAGCAAGATGAATTTTGGTTTCATCATCTTGAATTTTTTGTGTTCTACAATATACCTCAATCTGACGTATCCAATTATCTAACTTCTCAGCATTAACTTCTCCATTGTATATTGGCAATTCAAATTTTATATCAAGTTTTAATGAAAGAATTTGCGAAGGAGTTTTACCATGTCCCTTTGGAGAATTTGGAAGAGGTCTTGAATTGGTAGAAGAATAATAATAAGAAGAAGATGGAGGCGAAGGTGGTGGAGAAGCACCATTCCCTCCATTTCCATTTGGAGTTTTTTCACCACTGTCTCCCTTATGCTTTGAAGGGTTGGAGCCTTCACCTTGCAACAATGCATTCCTTTCCATCAAGATCTTCATCATCTCTCTCATCTCCATGAAATCATTTCTGAGATCTTCATCTTCTGCAGGAACACGTTCATGACTTTCTTCATGAGCCATACATGGTGAATGCCTCCTTGAAACTTGCAGTGATTGTATATGCTTCCTCATTGAAGGATGAGAACTTGGCTACACAAGTTGACCTTCTCCTCTTGTGAGTTTCAACCTTGTGAGCATCAGAAACAAAACACTTGCAAAATAATCAAGTCTTCAAAAACTAGTGCTTTGATACCAACTTGATCTAAAAATGAAGAAGACTTGTAAACTTGAAAATATTTGCAAGTAAAGTTTATGTGTTTAAAGAAAATGGATCAACTTTGCAACACATCATTAATAGGATTTACTCATTTAAGACACAAATAAACAACAGCATAATCAATGAACATAAGCACATAAGCACAACAAATGATAAAGGAGTTCACCCCTCTCTTGGGCTACATCTCCTGGTCCAGCTTCCAATGGATCATTATTATTAATTGTTCAAAGTGCTCAAAAACGTGCTTTACAATGCTCAAAATGACCAACAGACTTCTCCAATGGCTTCAGAGCGTCCAAAAACCCCTAGCTGAGCTTTTTCGGCACCTCGTTTGGCCAAAAATCGAAGAAGTTAGGCTTCTTGGAAGTCCCCCCTTCAAGCTTGTTGTCTCTGCATCTACAAATTGCACCCTTGTTCATGCAACCTACCACACACACAATTTAAAGAGTGAAAACACAGCATCGGATGAAATCGCGACAATGGTGCGAACTGTAGGATGGTTATGGGCGCGCCAGCCCCTAACCACCTATCACTTGGGCACATGAAGTCCTCCATATGACCGCGCTATAAGAAAAAGGGCTAACTGTTTGCAAGAGTGAATAAGGTCATGCCAAATGTCAGGCGTATGGGCTATCCGTTGAAACCGTTTGAAATTCCTGCACGCTCTTTGCAACGGTGGTCATATGTGGAACCTGGGCTGGCTCCGTGCGTAACACCAACTCCCATGCACAAATACCATAGTATGGTCATATGTAATATAATAAAACCACGGGCCGGGGCTAAGCCTCGGCCCGACCCTCTGCCGACATGCATGTAAATCAAACTTATATACTTTGGAAATCATATAGTTAATAAGAAACAATGCATGGCACGCTGGTAGGGTGGCCATTCCCAAATATTTGCATGGTGGGGAGGTCCGATATTCAAATCCCACGGACTCCATAAAATTTTAAACCAATGCAACGGTGCCACGTGGCAGCCCATGACTGGGCCACGTGGCACCACACCATTGACCAAAAAATGATGCCACGTGTCTCATTACAATTCGACCAACTATCAGCCACATCACCTCTGCCACGTCAGCGTACAGACTCTGCCGTGTCATCCTGTACGATCATGCCACGTCAGCATCCGTACGGACTATACGGACTATACAGTCAGTGTCCTTTTTTTTGCCTGTTTGATGATTCGAACAGATCGTGATATCTCTCGCTCCCGACGTCCGTTTGAGACGAAACGAGTTGTGTTGGGTTCGTAACGATGAGGCCTATGCTCTCATTCGATTTGAAGTAATTCTGAGCACTTTGAATTTTTGAGGAAAATTTGATCCCCTGATCAACAGAAGACAATAAGGATGCAGACGGAAGCGTAGAATCTGTTAGACAGAGGGAGTTGATTATATGCACTCATACATGAAGCAAGGATTAGGAGGGAGCTAATCCTATGATCCACTGAAGATGATGAAGTATATATCCATGTTAGTAGCCATGAAAGAAAGTACGTGTTCAGTTCAACCTCAGAAGAAGTCTTCTTTGAAGAGAATCCTTAAAGTATCACTGGTTGTCCATCCACATCAATGATTCTATAATGAAAGGAAGAAGTGGAATCTTTAGGGAATGGAATATATAAGAAACTCAATAGACCCAAGAGATAAAGAAAAACATTAGGAAGAACATGAAGATTCCAGGAAAGAACAAGAAACTAGAACAACCAGTCACTGTATTACGAATCACAAGATTACCAACCTGATATGAACTCAGTAAAAGCAATTAAATAGAGGAACTAAAAGTTGTGATCCATAACTAGAGGTTCTTCTAGATGGAGAGAGAATACTATGATGATTACTTGTTCCAATAAACCAGGCATACCTCTACATGAGTCTTTATATCATCCGCAATATCCATGGGTTGGAGTTCTACATTAGATGAAATCAAAGATTGTTCTCTAGAGAAATTGAACAAGAGAGTAGGAAGAGAAACCTCAAGACTTTGAAGCATACCGGAAAGAGACCCTTGTATGCAGATGGAAGAAGATAACTTGGTGGAGAACCTCCAATAAAAAGCAGAAGCATGGTGAAGATTTTATATAACGAAGATATTGTATCAAGATGATTACTCAGAAGATCAGATCTCATGATGACAGAAGAAGTGCCACATGGATATGTTCCATTTTTTCAACAATGATATACTTTATTGATCAAGAGCTACATGAATCCTTCATATAAAACCATTGTTCCAGACCGAAGTACATTTGAAATCAAGCATTACATTATCCATGATGCATTCCAGAAAGGAGAAAGTGGTTCTCCAATACATATCTCCACAGATGAGAAGATAAGTAGACATTTTGGTAAAGCTTTTGTCCAAGATGAAAGAGTTTGTGTACTGAAGATGGAGCTCATGGAGACGACTTCCTTATTGAAAAAGGAGGAGGTGACTCCCAGTTTGGGAGGGAGAACTGATGTATTATTGATTTATGGATAGTCATTTTTCAGTTCAAAAAATTGTCCAGGATGAGTAGATTATTTCCAGTTCGGAAAGTGGATTGAGATTTCTGACAGAAAAACATTTTCTATTTCAGAAAATGGTCCAGATTACTGATGTACCATAGACAACGACTTCCCATTGTGGTTAACATGGGAAGTGGTCTAGGGTAGTATATCTTCTTGAGGGTTATTCAAGAAGATGGGTCTGCCTCATCAGACAACGATTTCCCATTGTGGTTAACATGGGGAATGGTTCATTTTGGAGGCTAGTGCAAGACATTCATTTCCTTTGGAAATGGTCTGGATAGTCATTCCTTAGGGTGGATTCATTCTCTCTAGGTTGGACTTTGTTTAGTGTCAGGGGAATGGCCTAGGTTGGGGAATGGTCCAAGTTCAACCATCAGGGATAGGAATTCCTTAGGGAAAAATCATTCTCTCCAGGTTACACTTTCTTTACTGTCGGAGAAATGGCCCAGGGTGGGGAATGGTCCAGGCTTAGAAAATTAGGATAGTTATTCTTCCTTGCTTGAGAAGAATAGTCCATATAACTCATCATTGATTTTTGACTTTCTAAGGGTAGATTCTCTTTCAGATCTCACAGATGTGAGTAGAAGAATGGCCTAGATAATTCAGTTTATATCATAACATTGTTTCTGTGCAGGTTGATATCAAATGATTGTTATGAAAACTATATGTCTCTAGACAACAGATGTATACTACTATTGGCAAATGTTTAACAGATAGTGTATGCTTGTCATTGATGGCAAGTACAACAGTGAAGATGGCAGGATCAGAATGTGCATCGATGGACAAATAGGTACAACGTAGGCTCATGAGGAATTAGTGCAGAGTCGAAATTCTTCCAAGTAAGAAGGATGTGTAAACTTGGAGAAGAAGCATCATTGATTGTTGGATCCCATCCAAAATTCCCGACAGCATGAGGGCCATCAAATCTGAATAAAAACAAGAAGAGCATGCGCTGAAGAGAAGGATAGATCTCAGGCATTATATCTGAGCGAACTCGGAAGATCGTGGGTGGAAGAGCCAAGGATTTGGTGTTAAAGGTCGTGAGGCGCGAGGATGTGAGGCGGTGAAGTGGAGAGAAGATCAGGACCATCCATCTGGGAAGGACGCGTGGCAGAGATCGAGAGATCTCGCGAACTCAGGAGTTCGCAGGTTGAGAGTCCAAACATTGGGTACTCCAAGTCGCGAGGTCGCGAGGTAGCGAGAAAAGGACAGCCGTCGTATCTGGATCACAGGAGGACTGTTGGATCTGCGTGGGGGATCACACAAGGCAAAAGATCGTCAACTTGTTGACTAGAAAGCGAAGAAACAACGAAATGCGAGATCACGATAAGATCCTGACCGTCAATACACCAAAAGATGTGGACCGTTGATCTGAGCTCCATCTCGGAGTCTTGCCTATCATGGCTTGGAGTGACGAAAACCTCCACCACAGGAATCACGAGATGCGATATCGCGAAAAGATCAGGACCGTCATATCACCAAGGATTCTGGACCGTTGATCTGAGCTCCATCTTGGAGTCTCACCTATCGTGACTTGGAGTGACAAAAATCTCCATCGAAGGAACAACGAGATGCAAGATCACGATGAGATCAGGACCACTGATTCATCAAGATCATGAAATGTCGATCAGGGTCGATGAAGATCATAAGTTCGCAGCGAAAGTGCAAAACGGGTAAATAACGACAATACCCTTCAGATTTAATCCAACGGTGCAGGTGAATTTGAACAAGATTGGAGAGCTACTTTTGCACGACACAGTGAAAATGCCAGTAACGATTGATGGGTTCTACCAGAGGATGCGAAGAGACTTCGGTGTGATTTCCAAAAGAGCAGAAGAGTCACATGGAATCTGCCAGTGGAATGAAGATGACTCGTGGAGGTGATTGATAGCTGGATGGGATTGAGGTAGTAACTGAAATAGAGAAGGTGAGCTCGACTGTCACAGAGAAGACGAAGAGTCTCAACTACCAGATAGGTGGAGGAATCTCAGCATAACATCCAGTGATACTGGACACGCAGGGCGAACCACCAGAGAAACTGAAGAGTCACGATGATGATCAGATAGAGCACTCGAGAGGTGGAAGAGAATGAAGGAGAGTATGCATGCAGAGGCATGGAGAACATTGCATGAACAAGGTGCACAGAAGCTATAAATACATGGTACAGAGAAGAGATTGGGCTGTTGTTGCTATTGGAGGTTGTTGTGATTGTTGTTGGTAAAGGTAATTTAGGTGTGAAGAAGGAGGGGAGTGAAGCAGCTGAATAGCATAGAAGAGGAACTGTGCAGAGAATGGAGATGGCCCACAGAGCATAAAAAGAAGAAGACCAGACAGCGCAAGTGATATGAGCAGAAAGGAAATGAGGAAGATAGAGCAACGAAATGCAGCAGAACAGTGATAAGACTGGTAAGCCATTGTTGAACATTATATCACTGTAATAAGTTTGAGTAACAAAGAATTAATATTTTAGGGTGGTTGGGAGGTGATCGGGAGGACTGTTGTCCTCAGAGGTTCAAGTGGGTGCTTGAACACAGGGAGTTGTAGCTTCCATCTGGTTGCAGCCAGAGAAACCAGGGTGGCAGGGTGGTGCAAGGGAGAACTCTTGTTCTCGGTTTTACAGGTTGGTGCCTATATGATTGGAAGCTGGTACTTCCATCCAGTTGGTGCTGGAAACACTCAGGAAGTTGGTGCTTCCTTCTAGTTGGTGCTAGAGAAACCAAGGAGTTGGAGCTTCCTCCTAGTTGGTTCTAGAGAAACCAGGGAGTTGGTGCTTCCTTCTAGTGGGTGCTAGAGAAAACAGAGAGTTGGTGCTCTCAGCATGTAGCAGCTTGTAAAATAGAGGTTGTAGCCTCAATATGACTTGGTGCTCATATGTATGATACTATAAAGATTGTAACCATTACTTATCATATAAAGAAAAATAGGTTTTTACCTTGCATGGGTTTCCTCAGGAAAATATCTGTCTCTGTGTTTCTCATATATGTGACTAATGCTGAATGTGCCATTGTTTATTTCCCTGCATTATTGTGATCATCATTCAGTGTCTCGGCAAAGAGTTTAAAAGAAGCATAATTGTTTAAGCATGGTAACAACTGATTCACCCCCGCCCCCCCCTCTCAGTTGTCCAACAACTATTGTGGTGGATGTGTTCCACTATTTTATCAAGTACCTGTGTGCTACTTGGTATGGTAGTGTACCACTGGATTGTAGTTATGTACTACTATGGATAGACACAGTTGTGTTCTATTGAATGATATTGTTTTGATTGCCTTGAAGACTATTAGCAGTGTTGAAAATGATTATCAACTAGATGGATGATCAATGAACATATATTTCCCAAACAGAAAATGGTTCATCACATTTATTTTCTATATTAGAAGAATGGCTCCTGTGTCACTATGTGGAGTGAGCATCATGTCTGATTACTCAGATAGAGTATGGTTCCGAGAGATGATGCAACTAATGAAACTGATGGTGATGATGGTCCTCATGATCTAGTCATGAGATAGTCTATACAAGTATGTTTATGCTACCTGGTGAATGGTATGTTTGTGCTCAAGACCATTACCTTTAATACCTCCCTAGCTAGGAGGGAGTGTTGATATTATGGTAGATGCATGAGGTATTTACCTCCATTTGTAAACCTGACGAGAATAGAATATTCTGAGAAGAAAGAAGAAACCCTAATGAGTTGTCTAATAACCCTAGAAGACATGTCGTCTCAAGAAGATAACTTGTATTAGGTTATTAGCCTCCAAGAGAAGAAGTCGGCCAAAAGAAATAAAATATATTGAATAGACAAATACCAAGAATGAGAAATTGGCCTAGGAAGTTAGCCAGAATTACTATAAATATAGGAGGCTAGTCTTCATTCTAGTAGGCAGTATCATAATTACAGAGCAACACTTGTGCGCGCTGCAGTGCCCAACTTTGTGCACAGGTTTGGAGGAGAGCTGCCACTGCAATTGCTGCAGCTAGTAGATCATGTTTGGCTTGACTATCTCTTGGTTAGGGTTTGGACTATATGATTAGATCTTGTTGGTGCACTATCCTTGGGGAATGGTGTGATACCCTTTGTTTGTCTATCTAGCCTAGGGTTTGCTTCCGGAGTGATTCTCTGTCAAGGTTAAGGTGCTCGGAGGGTGGCTTTGGCCTACGGTTGGGTGACAATAGTGATATTGTCAATGGTTAAATGAGCAAATTCATTCATATTATAAAAACTTGTACATGAGCCCAAGCAGGCCAAGTGTTGTAACCATGATCTGATACCAATTTGTAACACACGCACGATAGGGCATACAAAATTTTTATTTTCTTAACGAACATATTCTCCATTCATGGTTTCTAATTTGGAAATTTGGGGAACCAGTCCGACCTCCCAGTCAAGGATCTCCAATTCTGAAGCCAAAAAAATCTCTGAGACCCCGAAGGTCTCTCTCTGTAATTAAACGCAGACCCTTTTGACTTCTAGGTGCATGTCTATTAATGGTACCCATGACCTCCCCTTCGTGCTTTGGGAATATATGAGTTTTGGTGCTATCCCCTTTTTTGATAATCCCCTCCTTGAGGTGACCTTGAGCGATAACCTCATGCAAACACACAATTGTTGGTGCAACCAAAGGTGGTTTGAGACCAAACTACCTTTCGGCCCGCAATTCTCCTCGAGCCTCCATGTGTTCTTTCTTCAAAACTGTGGTTTGGATTGCCGTCCACCCTCAACTTTTTAAAGTTCGCGCATCTCTGATCCTCGAAATTCTATAGAACCATCGATCTCACAAACTTGATTGTGCTTCTAAACTTGTCAGCTCAAATATGTCCTTCCTGAATCTATGGACTAGATCTAACCTTCCTAAATCAATGACTGTGATTTATTTCGTGATTCGGGTTTCCAAACCTCAAACCCTGCTCTCCTCTGCACGTCAATATTCCAAAGTTGACGATCTGCAGACACCTATCCTCCTAAATCATTGACCCTTGTTCTACTTCAGGTGTTTGAACTTTCAACTAGATCAACGTCCTTGTGGCCCTCTTCTCGATCAATGGTCGAGATCTCCTTCATGTCTCTGGACTTCTGAGATCTCAAATCTCAATCTTCACTCTTTTTCCCAGTGGATTTTATCTGAAGGCTATAATCCACTGACGCGTGTCCTCCTCGGATCAATGAGTGCGATCCCTTCGCATCTCCGGCCTTCATAATTCTCCACTCTCAACTTTTCTCTCTCCTCGAAGTGTGCAGATTTCTTCCGCATATCCACTTGATCTGACGATTGAGGATTACTTCGAGTCTTTACCCGAAGTCCACAAATTCACACCACATCTCTTCTAGATCATATGATATAGATTCAATTCGGGTGATCTAATGCTTGAGATTTACTTCGGACGATCTTGCGATTTAGAGTCCTTTGGCTGATCGGACGATTGAGATATACTTCATATTTCCGGCTCTCCGGGCTTCGGAAATCTCAAGTCTCAAACTTGCCTAATCCTGAACTCATGGTATCTGACAACTCATATTCACTTAAGCGGTCCAACGCTCAAGGTTTACTTCGGGTCTTTACCCGAAATCCACAGATTCATGCCACCTGTCCTCTATATCTGACGGTTCAGATCTACTTCAGACGACCTGACAATCGACGTTTACTTTGGGTCTTTTCTCGAGATCCATAGATTCACGCCACCTATCCTCTGGATGTGATGGTTCATATCTACTTCGAACGATCTGACGATCAACGTTTACTTTAGGTCTTTGCCCAGAATCCACAGATTCATGCCACCTGTAATCTGGATATGATGGTTCAGATCTACTTTAAACGATCCAACGGTCGATGTTTACTTGGGGTCTTTACCCAAAATCCACAGATCCACACCATCTGTCCTCTAGATCTGATAGTTCATATCTACTTTTCTCCTTCGGTGTTTTGTCTTTTCGACTCTTTGGTGCTTTGGTGCTTCGACATTTCAGGCTTTGGGAGTTTCAACTCTCAACCTGAAACTCTCGATGTGATTTCTCTGAAGTCTACGATCTGTTTTCATGTGTCCCTCTAGATCTAACAAATCATATCTCCTTTGGCTCTTCGGGACTCGGGGACCTCAAATCTCCAACATTAATTTCAACCGAGGACAACAGATCTCTACCATGTGTCTCTTTCGATCTGATGGTTGAGATTTACTTCGGGACTCCGCATCTCCGGGCTTCAAGAATTTAAACTCTTATGCACCCATTTCTTTGTGGTCCTTTTACCTGAAATACATGATCTCCTTACACGTATTCCCCCTAGCGATCAATGACTAGGAGTTACTTCGGTTGTTTTTCCTCCTCCTTGTCCACAAACCTCTAAAGTTGTGGATCTTATGCCACTTGTCCTCCTTGATGATGGACAGTCCCAAATTACTTTGGGACTTTTACAAGTCCACTCTCCTGCATCCACAAGGGTTAAGTCTCATGCACTTACTTCCAGATCCAACGGTTACTAGTCCTTCATGCTCAGATCCAATAGATGGGATATGTTCCTCTCCTCTGCACTTCCTTTGTTCACTGGATGTTGATCTAATGGTCCAAGATCCTCTCCAAAACTGATGTGACAGTTGTTATCGCTCCTCCTCTTGAGATTTCGACTTCCTCTAGCTTAGAGGACTTTCTAAGTATTCAAAGGCCCCGACCTTTGTTCCTCCTACGATTTCATCTCTTCCGAAAAGTGATTATCTCTTTTGAGCTTGCTGTTATTGAAGATATCGATTTCCCACGAACTCCTTGTGTTTCAGGAATCTTTTCAAACTCAAATCGAAGGTCAATGATGATCGACAAATCACAGTAATTGTGGTGTGCCAACATGTGTCCTATTTATTAGAGAGTTCGACCTTCATAATCTCGAAAGTGCGCACCCAACTTGGTTTAACCAGAATCTTTGATCTTCTAGCTCGACAAGATCAACGGTGTTGGTGAATTGTGGACCATGAACTAGCGCATCTACTACTTTCACCTTCGCATTCCACAATGATTCCCCACCCTCGATCTCCATTCATAGATAGACGTTTCACACTGATTGCGGGGTCCCACCTCCACAATCTGAGAAGTGATCACTCGAATCTAGCTTAATTCCAGTCATCGATATTTCATCCCCAATGAGATCAATCACATGGGTTGATTGCGTGTCGTGAACTAGCAGTTTCGCTAAATTCACCTTCTCACTCCACAATGATTCCCAACTATTGATTAAATCGAGTGGCTGGTGTTTGATTCGGTAATTCCAGTGAGTATTTGAGTCGATCTGACAACCAGGATGGCCTCTCCTACCATTAAACGGTTCACATCCATCTCCGTTGTCAAATGCTTAAGTCATGGGTAGTTCTGGTGACTTGACTATCATCTACCTCCTAGATCTGACAGCCAGGAAGGTTCCCGGGCATCCTCAGATCTAAGGCTCAGAGTTAAATTTGGGACTTCAGGACTTTAGGGATTTTATTTTACTTACCCCGAATGTTCTCAGTTGGTCGAACTCGTGAATTATGAATAACTCCAAGGGTTAACTCCCACATTCTTTCCCATATCCAATAGTCACAACAGACCGTGGCTTGTTCTAAATAGATTTCGTCCATTCCTCTTCCAAACAAGAGGACGTTCACTTTGGATACTTCATCCTCGCTACTCTTCCCGAGGTTTGTTAGCTTTGAAAGGATTTAGATATTTTCACTCCTTCTCTTGAACTTAACGCTTGGAAGAATCATTTCATGCATCCCTTATGCTTATTCCTTAACTCTAGAACCTAAGTGGTTCTTAGTCTCTCCCTACCTCATAGAGAGCCTATGCATATGTGCACTATCTCTCCTGAGATTTAATAGACTCCCTCCTCCAAGCGACTCAGAACGACTAGGAGTGTCGACATGTGTACATGAAACTATGCCCAAGATCGACGAACTTAGATTTCGTGGATCTATATTAAACCACCACAAGGTGCAAGCATTTACGAATAAAAAACATGTCCAATCCATACTTTCTTAAATACACAATTTAAACAAGATTAAAGAGATACAATATAACCATTAAGTAAACATACACATTCATGGGTCATTCATAGTATATCCCATTTCATTAGATAATTACAACTTAATTTCATAGGGTATGGGAATACTTATCTATTACAAGTTGCATCCAACCAACTGAGTGTGGATGTGCACCTTTCCACCCAATCATAGGCTCAAAGGCATTCATTCTTAGCACTCTGGCCACCCTCGTGCCAAGCCATGATATCACTAGGGAATTTACTCCATCTCTCAGAGAAACTCTCTTTGTCACAGTGACCCTGCGACGTTTATCATATGATTCCTCAACATCAAGCTCGCATTCAGGTCCTTCAGGCAGTGTTCTCAGCACTTCCTTTGGGTTCACACATCTCCCTTATGATATTGTGCTCTTGTCCTCGTGCTTTTCCTCACTTGTTGTCTCTGTATGTATCTTACCTTCCCTCCTATGAATGGTTTCTGACCTATCTTGTTCCTTCTGTCAGAAGGAAACTCGGGTCTGTAGGTTTCTGTGGTACTTCGAGCTTACCTCCTGTAGCTAGACCATTCTTCCATTCATTGGGGGTGGTTGATGATTCAAACACTGGTTCTTTCTTTATTAACTGATTTCTTTCCTCTAGAAATATCATGGCTTCTACTTCAAGGCTTCCCCCCCCAACAGTTATGGGCAGTTTAACAATAATACATATAGATTGTCCACATGCCTTAGCATGGTAATCCAATCTTATGATTAATTACAAGCTAGGGGAAAAAATGGTGATACACATGTTCTGGTGCTTACATGAAGTAAGGATAACAAATCCATTCTAACCTTTGGGAAAAACGGTTGGCATTGTAATGGATTACATAAGGAATCTGAGGCTTGGTCTCTTCTCTCTTGTTAATTGTAAGAAATACTGATTTTTTATTTAAGTTGGCCATTAATCTATCGGTACACGTATACCGTAGATATCCCCATCTCCTAGATATATTTATTTTCTGAAAAGTTAGGGTCTGATATTATTAACTATTCAACTTAAGGCCCTGTTTTTACAAGTATCACTCCAGTCCATTAAGACTTCTTTAATCCTCTTGCCTGTAATGGGAATGTTGCACTTATCATTTATGGATTTATCGTTTATACAAACTGTGTTTGCATTTTTATTCATTATGAAATTTTCTTAATATTTATTCAGTTATTGAATCAGTTTCCTTTCGTATTCGGTTTATGTACCTAGGGTTTTTTTACTGATATAAGTTGACTGAGATAGTCTTTTCGTGTCTTCACCATATCATTATCCTTTAACCATTTTACCATATTCTGTACATATTATTATTATTATTATTATTATTATTATTATTATTATTATTATTTATATTCTGTTCATTTTTTTTTTTATTATTATTATTATTATTATTATTATTATTATTATTATCTAAGGGTCGTGAAATCTCTTCCTACAAATGATTTATAGCTTAAAATTACCTAGACTAAACAATATTAAAACAAAAAATTATTATTATTATTATTATTATTATTATTATTATTATTATTTTCAATTAATATAACTGCTCCGGCTCATGAAAGACTTCAGATAAATTAATCGATTCTTGTTTTTAATATTGTTTAGTCTCACTTCAAAAAGATTTAATGATTCCTCCTTTCAAAAGTTTACATGAAATAATACCTTATCCATTAATATTTTGTCTGTGCTATAATTATTTAATGAATGTTATCTTTTCACAGTTTAATATTTCGTATATTATGGCTACTCATTTCAAATGATTATTTATACTAGTTGATAATGGTATTTGTATATGGATCAAAATTTTAATGATGGGACTCTTGTATGCGAGGACCCATAAGGCTTTGTACGCCATTCTCTCCCTTCTCTGGAAGATGGTTCATGACCGTGCATGTTCTCCCTTGGCAATTCCATACACATAGCTATAAGTGGGCATTCTACTTGAAGATATATGAGTTAATTCTCTATTAAATGCCATACAGAATATTAAAGTCCTTTACACTTCTCTACACAATATATTACATTTATTTCGAGACAAAATAGATGGGAACATGAAAGGTATTCGAATTCCTTTCCTCAACTTTTAAAGGAGGAAGTCAAAGAAATCATTTTTTCTTTAAAACTTTAAACAAGGAAGATTTCCATAGTTTAATTTATAAAATAGAATCTATAGCTCATGTATTGGAACAGTTTACAACGCATTAGTGCAATGTAATACTTTATTAAATCTCAGAACAAAACTCGTTGATTGTTACAATACTTCATACTTTTTCTAATATGATCCTTTCCCACAGTTTTATGAAATTGTTATTCATTTCATGGTTGTTTAAGATATTATGTTTACAAAATAAAAATAAAAATAAAAATAAATAAATAAATATATATATATATATATATATATATATATATATATATATATATATATATAATCAAACAACAATCCTTGACTATTCCATTTTGATCTTGGTATTTTGCTCATTGTGTTCAGTATAATATAGTAAATTTTTGTATAAATTTCCATTATGATATTATACTAACATTCATGAAAACTCAACAATAATGTAATAATTTCCAAATAATTATAAATTCTGTTTTTTCTTTAATATTCCTAATATATAGTAGCAAATGCACATTCAAATATTTTAAATGAAATAATAACATGACAATAGATGTATGTAAATGGAACCTGGAAAATAGAAGGATCAACCAAATTTACTTTATCCAGTCACCCCCAAGCTTGATAATGAACCCGTAAAGAGAAACCTTCCTATCAACAAGCCTTTTTTATTTTTGTAGTTGCATAACACCTCAGTGCTCACATAACTACCCTTGAGTTCTCTTTGTTTTCAAAAAACCTATTCGAGAGATAACTACCTTTGATTTCTCGCCAGTTCCACATGCTAAGAAGCATCATGCTTCCTCACACATGTGCATATCTTCATTTTTTCCAGGTCTTAGTCTTTTTCCCTCCTTGGGAATTTTCACATCTTTTGATATTCCTAATTTTCAGGGTGTGTCAATCATCAAAATTTACCTCTGACACATGTCATTTCATGCCCAGGGTTGACTTCATCTCTTTCCCCACTCAAGGATTCATAATCATCTCTCTTTAACTTGCTTATTCCTTCTATCCCCCTTTATTAATTAAATAAATATCTTGTCTCTTACATATGTCCAGTAATTAAGGACACTTGACAAGTCACTATCTTGCACAATAATTAAATTAATAACAATTACTTTTTCCTACAAATCTTAATTTTGAATTTTTTCCACTTAAGAAAATTTATTAACATACCAAACACATTATTTGAGAGGTATTATAATATGTATATTACATAATCAGTCACTATCTTGCACAATAATTAAATTAATAACAATTACTTTTTCCTACAAATCTTAATTTTGAATTTTTTTCACTTAAAAAAATTTATTAACATACCAAACACATTATTTGAGAAGTATTATAATATGTATATTACATAATCTAATTAGTCTCTTTATGACTCATAGATCCCTCAACATCGACTTATATATTCTAGTCATAAATTTGGAGAAAGGGAAAGCTTAAATAATTATGTATAGTAATATCAAGTCTAAAACTATGGAACTTTCTAGATACAATAGTATGTTTCTAATAGCCTACAACCACATGGTATTAGAATATTTTAGGCACTAAAACAAAAGGAGGCTACTGTACTAAATTCCATAGAATGGGACTGAATCATATTTTTTTTTTTATAATAAATAAGAATGCATAAAGCATACCTTGAGAAAACTATGGTAAACAAAGGGAGCTACATAATTAAATTATTAGGGATGAAACTGTATAAAAATGCATTTCTCTGTGTTAATATACAGAAATAAAATATAAGAAAATTATTCATGGAATCTAAAGGGATAGATTTATTTTTGAGTTTTACAAGCATATTATCTCACAAAATGACTTATACAAAATTCTTCTATTAATAATAGAGGAATATCCCAAGATATTCTGGGCATATATGCATAGTTGGAAAAGTACATAAGAGTAATATGGAGTCAATTGTTAAAACTCTGCGATATCACATTAAGTTAAAAAACATAAATGGAGATATATGCATAGTTGGAAAAATACATAAGAGTAATATGGAGTCAATTGTTTAAACTCTGCGATATCACATTAAGTTAAAAAACATAAATGGAGATAAAAAAGAAACACATGATATGAAAAATAAATTTTAATGGGATTTTGAGTGAAATAGTCAAGAAATATTATAAAGCAAGACCAACTTTTTTTTCTTGGATTTAGGAGTGTAGGACATGAGTTCCTTCATATTATAAAGCAAGACCAAGGTTGAACGACAACCTTCATGACAAAGAAATATCTCCTTACTGCATTACACAACCAAGAATATTATTATGGATAAAGGGTTCATTCGAGAAGGGAAAAAAATAAAGATATTAACAAAATATTGCAGGACTTATATTAAAATCCTGTAGCAATTTAGGCTTTTGTATCGTTCCCATATGTGGACAACAACACCAGAATGCATAAGAAAAACCTGCCGCATATAAAAGAAAGTTAAATATTCTTTGTTTCCTTTTTTAAATGTTCAAAGGACGATCCCTGTAGCATCCTGAGGAAGGAAATTGGGTAGAACATTGTAGGCGTCTTCGATTGTTGGCTTTCACGACCTGATGGGTTCCCCTGAAAATCATAAAAGGACCCATCATTAATCTTATATCCACACAATTAATTCAATGTTGCAATTAAATTGAAATACAAACGAAGATAGAGGTATTTTTCGTTTATTCTATGTATCAATTAATCCAACAAACACTTCCTTAAAATAAGAAAAACAGTATCGGAAGTTAACTATTACATTCTATCTGGGTGAAATGTAAATGTATATAGATATAGAAATACCAAATAAAGAAAGAGAAAAATGTATTTAAAATTGTTGAAAACTGCCTGGACACATAGTATACCACATAGTATACAGACCCTATAACATAGAATGCCTTACTTAATACTTGATGTAATGTATAATGATTGAAAATAATGAATGAATACACTAGAGGACTCGTAGTAAGGATGTGATAAGGATGGGTGTTGGAGGCAGGCCAAAGTGGAAAATCAAGGCGATTTTGGGAAAGAAAGCATGCACGAGGAAAGCGATAGCTGGAAGGAAGAACAACATGCACACATGCACGGAAGAACTAATGACGTTAGGGTTAGGGTTTTGGTAATGTACTGTAATGGCTGAAGAGCAAGAAACGTATAAATATAGATACTTAGGTATCATAGGGGTTTGGAATACGATAGGTATAAGTTGTTATTGTAGAAAGAGTTATTGTAGTGAGTCGAGACATAATATTTTGTTATATGATCTATTTTGTATAAGTTGTTGAGCTACAAAGAAGAAGGAGGGTAGATCTTGAGGGTTAGATCACAAGTTGAGGAGCCTGGTGCAATCTAGTCCGCCTCATATAGATCCTACCGAACCATGGGGAACTGCAAGTGCATGCTGATGCATATATGAAAGTACTATAATAAAAGAGCCAAGGGCCAGATCTTTGTGGACTTAGCCCAGGAGGAGGTGAACCACGGTAACATCTGTGTTGTGTGATGAATGCATGAGTATATTATTGTCTTCAGTAGATAGTATTATGCTTAGTGAATCAGTTGATATATTTCCTATTGATTCATCAATGATAATATATTTTATTTACAAGTTATAATAATGGTTCAATATACAGTTCTCATATTTCACCCTCAATCCTAGGTTGTAAACACATGAGTCTTACAGCCACCCATTAAAGCTATCTCGGATGGGACTGCACAGCGCATTCTGTGTGTTGTGTTTCCTTATGGTTTACCAGGAGGGACGATATTTTTAGAGGCTTTTTTAGAAACCTGAAAAACACATGAACCCTGGGTCACTACGAACTCAAATAAAATATAAAGAGTAAACCGACAAATGGTTATGTTCTCATTGGTAGGAACAAGAGAGGGTTGAGTAGATGAGATAAGTTGAAGAGATAGCAGAGGCAGATCAGGAAAATATTAGGGAAGAGTGAAATGAGCCATTATAAGGTAATGTTGAGACCGTGGAATCCCACAAAAGAAGATATCAAAACTTTTCAAAGAACCAAAGAGATGGAGTTTGCATAGAAAGATAACATAAACCCTAGAATAACACCCCAGAAATATCTTGAGAAATACGTGTTTATTGATTTGCATGAAGTTTTTTTCTGCGATTTTCCACATCTATTGCAGCAGTGGATACTAAGGTTGAAGGATAACCATGCAACGAACAGGATTTGATAGTTAGAGTGGACCCCAATACAGATTGAGTAGTTACAGCAGGTGAACAAAAAATTCACCCATGCAGTAGATTTTTGGTTTGACAATATTGTGGCAAGATTCATAATAGAGTTTGCAGTCGACACAACGAAGTTGTGCAGTGAAGCGAAGCAAGAGTTTCTATGAAGACCTTGACGAAGGTACATTCGATTGTTGTATACTTATATTAAGATACTGCTATATAAAAAAGGTGTAATGACAATTGAGTCAGACAACTAAACTTTTGTTTGTGCATGGGGGAAGGGGGGAATCACTGACAGAAAGAGGATAAATTGAAGGAGGAAAGGATAAGGGAAAGAAGGAGGAACCCTTGGACCCGATCATGATGGACGACGACCAAATCAAGCAGATCATGGAGAAAACTGGAAAGACACATAATGGAGTACCCTACCAATACAAGGTGAATACCAAGAAGAGATTTGTATCCGTGAGGGAAGGCTTGGTGAGTGATGAAGAAGAGGTAGAGGATTTCCGGGATGTGGAGGAAATTAAGGAAATCCCACGCGCAACATATGACAGGAAGATGAGAGGTCCAAGAGCGGGAAGAGAAGGAAGAAATCCTATCGATATTAATGTCAGTGTGGAACCCATAAACCCATGTGCAAATAATACACCAAAAAGAACACCATATTTTAGACAATCAAAATTCATAAGTAGTTAGACAACAGGAAATAAATCTACACAAGGAAAAACAACTGGAGGAGCTAGTTCAGGAAGCACTAGTCAAGTATCTACACCACCAGAGGTAGTAGTTCAATATTTAGAATGGCAGGACACGATCCCACCATTTGGTAACTAGAATTTCAAGGAGAAACAGTAGAAGACCCTAAGAAACATTTATTCATTTGTGCAAAGATCTGGGAAGAAAAATAGATCACTGATGAATACACCAAACTTGCGCAGTTATTGATTATGCTAAGATACCACGCATTAGATGGGTACATGAGTCTAGATGCAAACAATGCTCCTGGGACGACAAGGACACTAGCAGACATTAAGAAGTTATTTATAAATGAGTTCCAGAAGCCGATCTCATAGGATCAATACATGAATAAGATGATAGAAATCCGATAGAAACTAGAAGAGTTTGTATGGGAGATTAATCAGAGGTTTAGGTGGTTGAAGGGAAAGTCAAAATATCTCATGACCGATATGCAACATTGGCACTTGTTTGTCAACTCATTTCTACCACACTTAAAATACACATTGCAAAAACATAAGTTTCAGACGCAAGTAGAGGCTCTGTAGGCAACCCTACAACTAGAAGAAAACTAGTATCAACAAACGAATTCATCTATCGAAGAATTGAAGGAGGATCTGAAGAACTTAACGTTTCAACTCAACCAGAATAAGAGTAAGGAGAATGAGAAGTTTTTTGGTGTACCATATGCAGGAAGAAAGGAAACCACAAGAACAAATGTCCAAAATTCACGCAGTATATAGCAACATGAATGCCAAATCTGTTACAAATAGGAGGAATGTGGTGCAAAATCTGCAAGAAACCAGGTCACAATCCTTATCACTGCACGATGATGTAGAAATACCAGACAATATTGAAGAGTTCATACTGCAACTTTTGTAAATCAGTAGGCCACGATGAAAAATATTGTAGAACTATGGAGTTGATGCGAGAAAGGACATCAGATGCATATAGAGTGCAGACATAAATGATGATGGGGCAAGACACACCACATTTTAATCAAGTTCCAACTCCACATAACATCGGGCAACAGCAGTATAATACTCCACAACAACCATATAACAACATGTAGCCACAATACAATGCAACACAACCTTAGTACAATACCACCCGGTACAATAAGGCACCTCAATATAACGCGCCGAGAGGATATTGAGCAGGCTAGAGAGGGGGAGGATGAGCCATAGGAGGTTTCAGACGAGGTGGAGGACTAGTGGCATGTCACAATTGTGAACAACTAGGACATTATGCAAGGCAATGCCCACTTCCACCAATGACTTGTATGTATTTCCATGCATCAGATCACGACACGAAAGAATATCCAACACTACTAGTAAAGATACAGGAAATGAGGAACCAAAAAAACCAAAATGTTTAGTGGATTTCAGTCGAAGCAAGGGATGAATGATGAAACATTAACATAGTTACTTGTGGATGATCCAAAACAGGAAATGACACAGTCCGACAAGAGCCAACACAAAACTAGTGGGTGACGAAGAACATCGAACCAAGGAAACAGTTCGATGTGCATAATGAGAAGACAATATTTAAAGAACCCAGAAAAAAATTTCAGAAGGAAGACATGGTGTTGACTTCAACTGCACAACAAAACAAGGAAGCACCAGAGTACGAGATGCCTCCACTATTGGATCATACCAACGAAATGAAACCCATGGGACAAGTAAGTACAATCGAAGACTTTTTGTAATCATGTGTAAAGGTATTAAATGATCCATCATCTATGAAAATATTGCAAAACAAACTAGAAAAATGTAGTATCGAGACTAGTAGGGAGTTTAGACTAAATGCCAACATCAGAGATTTCAACATGGTCAATATCATACTAGATCTAGGATCTGAAGTTAATGTACTACCAAAGAAGACATGGAAATGCATGGGAGTGCTAACATTAGGATACTCACATATTCAATTGAAATTGGCAAACCAACACAGAGTCCTACAAATCGGTATAGTGAAAGGATTGACAATAGACCTAGATGGAGTGCACACTAAAGCATATTTTGAAGTCATTGAAATAATGAATGGCACGGCACCTTACCCAACGTTGCTTGTTCTGGATTGGTCGTTTGACAACCAGGACATAATCAACTTGAAGACCAGGAAAATGACATTTGAGTCAAGAGAATATAGAATCATCGCGCAATTGGATCCATCGGAAGGGGAGAGGTTTGTAGAACCTACTTTCCTAGACTTAGAGGAAATCTGCCAGTTGTACAGAACAACTGTGCATGATGAGGATTATGTAAACCCAATTGCAGATGGGATACTCAGTTGACAGAGCATTACTTCGTGTGCAACAGACTCAGATACAGGTTTAGAAACCTAGCAACAATGGCTAGACAAATTATCCATGAGAATATGTGCAATAATAGACCGCACAGTAAGATGAGTAGGCACAAAGATAAGGGAACCACCTAGTTTTCAAGATGTAAACGATTTGGAAATATTCTTGGCACAGTATGAAGATGCAGTTTTAGAGAATAAGATATTGTTAGAACTTGATATAGCACTGAAGGCCACACCTGCAAGATGGTGGGGTGTACAAAAAGAGACAATCACAGATTGGTACCAATGTAAGCGGTTACTGCACATAAGGTTTGGAGAAGAACAAAAACACAACAAGAAATAGAGGTACGATGGATAGGGGGCACCAGTGGAACATTTAGAGAAGTGTCAAACACTGTGGAAAATGACACCCCAAAAGGAATGGCCTCATCATTTCATACACACTCTAGAGGGCATACCAACAAACAGGTATATAGTCCAGGAATTGTGCAAGGGAACTGTGACATGGACGACATTGCAAGAGAATTTTACAATCACTTTCTCATTTGAACATGAGAACCCCAACATAGATGCATCTATTAAATAGATACGAGGAGTGACATTCATCAAAGAACCAGAAGTAGAAATTATCGCAGAAGAGAAACAACAAAACAAATTGAGAGTTAAGGAACTATTGTCATGTTACTATGTGCAGGAGGAAGAACTAAATGGAGATGATCTGTGCGATATTTAGATCGAGGAAGAAGAAGGCGAAATAGAAGTGGAAGGACCACCCATCAAATCAAAAGTTATTTCTGCACTGATCAAAGTAAAGAAAGTCAACTTTTGGACAGTTGAGAATCCCAAAATGGCCAACATTGGAGATTATTGGGATGATCAGACAATAGAAAGCATAATAGAGTTACTGTGTGAGTACATCAACCTATTTCCCACAACATTTATAGAGATGAAGGGTATAGCCAGAAAGCTAGGAAAAATGAAGATACCACTAAGACTTGAAGTGAGATCGATCAAACAACGACCATACAAACTAAACCCAATATATAAGAAGAAAGTCAAAGCTGATATCGATAGGATGCTCAAAGCTGGAATCATAGAACCAGTCGAAGAATCAGAATGGATAAGCACGTTGGTAGTGCAAGACAAGAAACAAGGAGGGATAAGGATATGTGTCAACTTGAGGAAGTTGAACGACGCATGCCTACATGACCCATTCCCTACACCTTTCATGAATGAAGTGTTAGATAACATAGGTGGACATGAAGCTTACTCATTCATTGATGGATTCTCAGGATACCATCAGATTAAGATAGCATAGGAAGACAGATACAATACTACCTTTGCGACAGAATGAGGATCTTACCAATAAACAGTCATTCCATTTGGACTGAAGAATTCACCTGCAATATTGTCAAGAGTAGTCATCGCAGTGTTTAAGGAATTCATCTAACAATTTCTCAAAGTATACCTAGACAATTGGATAGTTTACAATTTGTTGAAATACCATGTAGAATTCTTATGCCTGATGTTAGAAATATGTAGGCAGTGCCATATATCACTGAACATAAAGAAATACATATTCAGAACACTGTTTGGGATACTATTGGGCCATATAGTATGAAAACAAGGTTTATTAGTAGATCCAGCAAAGATTATAGTAATTGTTAACTTACCACCACCGAAAACAGTCTGTTATCTAAGAGCGACATTGGGACACACAGGATACTACAGGAAATTTATCAAAGGATATGCACAGATTACTGCACCAATGGTAAATATGTTAAGGAAGGATACATATTTTTAGTGGAATGATGAGTGCCAACACGGTATGGATACCCTAAAGGAAAATATGGTCACCGCACCAATATTAGTATTTCAATATTGGGAGAAGACATTCCACATGCAAGTAGATGCATCAACCATAGCACTTGGAGCTATCTTAGCACAACCAGGAGCAGGAGGCTTGGATCACATGATAGAATTTGCAAGTAGGAAGTTGTCAGAATCAGAGTAGAACTATAACACTAAAGAAAGGGAAGTCCCAACTATGGTCTATGCACTACAAACGTTTAGACACTACTTATTGGGAAAACACTTTAAGATGTTCACAGATCACTCAACCCTAAAATACCTAGTCAAGAAGATAGTGTTGGGGGAGAGAATCTGTCAATGGTAACTCCAATTTCAAGAGTTTGACTTTGAATTAATCATCAAACCAAGAAAATTGAACGTAGGACCTGACCATCTATCAAAGGTAAAAAATGGGGAAGAGCCTACGAATCTAGAAGACAAATTTCTAGATGCATAGTTATTCTCAGTCGATATCGTTGATGAATAATTCAAGTATATCATTCAGTACTTAAGAACAGGTACTACACCGCAAGAATATAACACTGCACAGAAGAAAAAACTGGTAGTCTATATCGCAAACTATCCATTGATTATAGGACACTTATACAAAATGGGTATAGATAGAATCTTGCAAAGGTACGTATTAGAGCACGAAAGACTGATATTCTTAATAGAATCCCATGAGGGAATCACAGGAGGAAATTACAGAGGTAAATCTACCACATAGAAGGTATTGCGCACAGGACTATGGTGGAAAACGATTCAGAGAGACTCGAAGGAGTAATGCAAAAAATACGATGTCTGTCAAAGGGTACAAAAACCCAACATAAGGGATGAGATTTCATTATGACCACAGGTGGGACCAATCAACCCACCAGCAAAAAGAATAGGATTTAGGTACATTATCACCGCGATGAAGCACCGAGCAAGATTGGAAGAGACCACACTAGTGAAAGATTGTAGCACAGAGACAATAACACACTTCTTATTTGAACAAGTGATCACTAGCGACAAGAGTTTTGATGAGAAAAAAAGGCACGCACTTCATAAAAACAACCATCAACGCTATGACTGAAGAATTTGGAGTCCATCATCAGAGGAGCACACCATATCACCCACAAGAAAATGGCACAGCGGAAGCATTTAACAAAATCCTGGAGAACGCACTGACAAATATTTGTAATTTCAATAGGGATGACTGGGACCTCAAAGTACCAACAATATTATGGGCCTACAGGACTACGTGCAAAAATTTGATAAGGCACACACCATTTAAACTAGTCTATGGCCAAGAAACAATGGTGCCATTAGAATTTATAGTACCAAACTTGTACGTAGCAGCAATGACACAGATGACAGAATGCGATGCAGTACATGAGCGACTAAGTTAGTTAAGGAACATGGAGGAATATCCAATCTTAGAAGGGTTCCACCAACAAGTTCAGAAATCAAGAGACAAATATTGGCATGATAGACACATCAAGAAGAAAACTTTCAAGGAAGGAGATATAGTATTGATGTACGACAACAAATTGTTTCAACACCTAGGCAATCTCAGGATGCATTGGCTAGGACCATATGAAGTAAAATCTGTCACGGATGTAGGATATTTATAGTTGAAATACTTATTAGGCACATAAATCAGAGTGATTATCAATGGGAGCTGACTGAAGCTCTGCAAGTATAATCGACCACCCACCACGCAGTAAAAAAAAAAAACATAGTATATCAAAAAGAACCAATAGAAGCATAGTGCGTCGGAGAAATAAAGAACACACACACTTGGGAACACAAACTTGGCGAGGATAAGGACACGACCATGTAAGAATGGAAATAAGCGGTAAAAGAAAAGTCAACAAAATTAGTATGACAAGACAACATTAGGAGGAATTAAAGGATGGAAAGGAACAATGGGACGCCACATTAATCACACCAACTGGAGATGACAAGGCAGAGTAATAGTAGGTACGAAACCATCGAAGCTGCAATGAATCCATAATTAATGAATCATCCTCAGCAAGCTTCATGGAAAGACCATACAACAAACGAATGCGGGAGAAAACTGTCTATTTGCGAAAAGAGAGTAGACAAAGAGTAATAGAGTCTAAAACTCACATATCCACATTCACAGAGGTCACAGAGACCATCCAAACTTAGAAAATGCTCAAAATTTACCACCATGGCACCACTAAAGCAAGAAGAAGTGAGCCATCCTACCAGAGAAGCCAGAGTCCAGACTAGATCATGAGTACATTTGGAAGATGGTGAAAAAGAACCACCAGATATCATCAATGTCGATGAGATCCTATCTCTAGAAACAACATCGGTAAGCCCCACACCTATAGTGGAGGAATCCCAAAAACCAACACTCGAGCAAACAAATATAGATATACCGAAAAAAGTACAGCAGCCACAAAACTAGGACGCAAAAACCCTGAAGGAGGTGCAACCAGAGAACACCAAAGAAACTTTGAAAGTCAATGAAACGATGTTGAATATGGAAGCAACAGTTTAGCTAGACAAGTCTCAAACCACCGTGTTAGACCACCCACCAGAAGGAACAGTATAAGATGTCATGGGTTTTCTGGAATGGTATTTTGAGGAACAACCGAAAATCACTCGAACTTTGATCCAGCCACCACCACTAAAGAAAGACATGTTGCAGGTACCTAGGTCACCTTACAAGCGACCTCTCCTAGCCATCATTCTACCGCATATACCATATGGGGTACAGGTAAGACTAGACCTCTGGGTCATATAGGGAAGCTCAAATACTCGAACCATGATGTAGCAGATGCAAACAAGTTTCCTGAACTTGCAAAGAGGGTATACTTAGAGACGATGGGAACAATTTCGGTTGGGGAGCCGATTCATCAGCCACTCCAATGGGAAACAAGGTTGGGGAAGATAGGAATTTTAGGTCTTTTGGACCTACCACATTTTGGTCGTGGCCAGTATCCAAGAATTTGTTTCAAACATTTGTTATCAGTTACAAATGGCGGGGACATCTGGTTGGAAAAGATCATCTTGATAGACGTAGATCTTATTGACAACATAACAAGATTTCCATCTTGGGGCATGGATCCTGCATAGTTTTTAGATGACAAAGACAGGGAGAAAGTGCTAGAGGAAGAAATGAAGAAGAAGTATGGTACCGATAGGGGGACACGAGGAATCATTCTCAAGAGGATCAATGATGCCGCAACACAATTCAATGAAAAAATCTTAGCCTGCAGGATACTAAGGAAATTCCACAGGGAGGAAGTTCCAGTTGGGGTTGTCATAGTTGCAGCTTATTACACAGAGGGCACCACAATGAGCTGGGCACTGTATCTTCTGAACTTGTTCCTAGATGACTACAAGGATGCGCATGATCTCAGAACAGAGTTTCACTATTCATGGCTAATCATGCTAATAGCCTTTATGGGATGGAGAGAGCCAAGGTATGTAACCTTTTGTACTAGACCCAAGATGAATCAAGGAGCAAGGAGGATACCTATGCAGGTCCAAAAGTCTGACGAGGAATAAGAAATGATCAACACAAGATACCTACAGGTCCATATTTGAAAGATACCTACGTGACCTGCAAGAAGCCATCTCCAACATGTGGAGGATCACACCACATGCTATCGCACGATATAGAGACATCGCCAACTTCAAGGCCAAAAGATATACAATGTGGATAAAGGCACATAAGGATCCCAATAATCAATGGATACAGATGCGCTACTGTATCACAGAGGGAGACATCAACCTAGTGATCAAAGACTAGGAAGATGAATGGAGGATTCCAGTCCTCACCCAGGGCTTGTCTGAAAGAACAATAGAAGAACAGGTAAGGCAGGGAGAAACACAACCCCAAGAAATCCAAGTGCCCAATAAAGGAAGAACGGGCTAGAAAAAAACAACACAGACAAACGAAGGCACAACAAAGATGGGGACCCAGAAGGTGAAGAAGGAGAATACACAACCATCCAAAGAGCAACAAAAACAGGCAGAGGCCATGCAAAGGAACACAACAAGTCCCAAACCACAGGAACCACTTGGTAATAAGAGGCGAGCTACATAGATAGGGGGAGTGCACAATAAAACAAAGGCCCAAAAAACACCACCATATTATACGATCAAATACGATGATGGATAAATGATAGCCCGGATGGTCCAAAATTGTCTAGCCGAGAATTTTGACCATGTTGCGCACCACAGGGATAGGATTCAAGAGGAGTTGGAAGACATACGATAGTTCCTCAAGCAAATCGGGGAATTACAAACAACAAGAAACAATAGGGGAACAGGGCCATCAACACCACAGACAGAGGAGAGAGTGGAAGAAGAAGAGCGAGACCCAGTCCATCCAATACTGCAGCCGAATGCAACATTCCACATCACACCGAGTATGTTGTGCATGGATGATATTATGGGGCATACACCCTTGAAAGATTTAATCCAAATCCAACTTGTATTGACACTGATTCCATTGAGGGCACTACACAAGTTGCAAGTTAGCGTAAGCCACAAGGTACAATATCATGCAGGTAAAGACTTAGCTGAGTTGAAGCAGGAAACAGAAAAATGGGACATGCTGGAAATAGTCTATGAGAAAGCTAAGTTAGAAACCTAAGAGGAAAGGGAGCGCATAAAAGGATTGGATAAGAAAGTGGTAGGAAATTATGAGAAGATTCCACAGGACTCCCAGAGGGAGGAAATCATAGTAGCATAAAATATTGATCAGATTGCGCAAACAGTTGATCAATATTAGAAGGAGATCAAGAATCTCTAGGAGAAGCTCACACCAACCACTCCACCAGTGGTAAAGGAGAAAAGGAAAAAGGAAGCAACGATGTAGCTGCAGGATATAGAGAAACATGTTACCACAACAACTGACTTGTTCGATAAAGCAACGCAGCTTTGGACTAAGCTAGAGGAGGATCAACATGTCCAAAAGTGGGACAAGGAATAAGAAATTATCAACACAATGATCCAAGTTCTCAAGTAGAGGCAAAAGAAAATTCCAATCACAGAATGCATCAAATGGGTGCAGGACATGGAGAAATTGTAGGTAGAGCTCACCACTGTAGAAACACAGAAACATGATCGTCAGGCTCAAATGGAACCATTGCAGGAGTAGGTAGTAGAAGTCCTGGCACAACTAGAGGAAGCCAAGGTGCATATAGCATAGACCCAGGCAGAGTGTGTGGAATTGATCAGTGATGAAATTGCAATCCAGATAGTAGACACACTCAAGGAAAATACTGTGCAGGTGCAAACACAGGCAACAAAGATCAAGGAAAAGTTCCAGGCAATCACCAAGTAGATCAAGGAAGAACACAAAGGTTAGGTGGATCAGGACAAGCCACATGTTAGTGTTGGGGGCCTGTTGGAGATAGAAAAGAGTAGAAAACAAAGTTGATTTTGGGAAAGAAACCATGGATGAAGAAAGTGACAACTGGAAGGAAGAACACCACACGCGCATGCATGGAATACCTAATGACATTAGGTTTAGGGTTTTGATAATGTATTGTAATGGTTTAATATCCATAAACGTAGAAATATATATGCTTAGGTATCATAGGGGTTCAAAATATGATAGGTATAATTTGTTATTGTAGAAAGAGTTGTTGTAGTGAGCCGATACGTAATATTTTGTTGTATGATCTATTTTGTATAAGATATTGAAATAGAGAGAAGAGGAGGGTGTAGTAACCGTATTAACTTAACATCCATTAATTCCATAAATTGAAACAGTAACTTCTACTCGATTTCAGAAAATCAGTAATTTCTTATAAATTCAGCACATACACATATAAATTTATCAACGAATAATAATTTCATGACAGAAACAAACAAATATGTAATTTAAAATACCTTGGTCTGATGCTAACCCTCTGCTTTCCTCTTGTCTTGTTGACCTTCCTACTACTACCTTGCCCAGCTTGAAGCCACAGACCAACTCTACCCAAACTGTGTTTCCACCCTGCCAACTAGGACAACTTCCTAGCTCCAGGATACCATATGGATATCCTGGCCCCTGTGCCCAAAACCCCCAGCAAACCGGTGCCCCCTGTACTAATCCTCCCCGACTACCGAACTCAAAAACTCTCCTCTGTAAATCCAGGAGAACCCTCTTCCAAAACATGTAGAATGATCCCCCCTTCCGTAAACCCTCTTCTGCTCATATCCCCCCTTCACTGCCCTTTCCCCTCATTTATTTCTTTACCTATACATTTATTACCTTATCCTCATAGTTAATGCCCCTTGCCCAATTATTAATGTTCCTTATCCATTTATTAATGCTTCTTATCCCCTAGCATACATAGATCATTTAATTAAACAATATAATTTACTAACCCTCTTAATTTAATACCCATGTCAATGAATGTAACAGGTAATTAATTAATCAATTAATTAATCAAATTATAACAATTAATTAATTAATAAATATTTAATTAGTATCATTATACCAATCTTTGTTTAATTAATAACATGTTAGAAAAATTAATTACCTAATAAATTTTTACTAGGGTTATTACATACATCCACCCTTCAGGAAACTTCATCCCGAAGTTAAGGTGTCTTATGGTACAAAGGAAAAGAAACTTGGTTCACATATTCATAACAATTAACCGACATTATCAGTAAGTAAGTGAAGAAAACCCATACATACTAGTGTATATGTACAAGAAATGCATGTGTATCTAGTACATACAAGTCTCGTGCATGTACTAATAATCAAAACTATCATCCTTTAGTAATTTATGTATGCATCCAATCCAGTCAGCAAGACTAGTCTTTTATAAAATACAACAAACCAATCAATTGTTTGAGAAATCCTTTAATTACTATTATCCAGTTCAACAATTTTTATTTAGACAACTATGGTTTAGTTACGTAATTATGAATATTCATATATACACATTTCTTTTCCTTTTTTTGAAGGGAAAACATTAAATTCCACCACAAGACAGATCTCCATACCTTCTCAACTATTACTACTCATTGTTCCTCCCTAACCTACTTCCATATCCATTCCTATCCTTCCTCTGCTAGACTATCTTGGAGCGTCAACTATATTGACCTAACTCCAAACAGAACCCATAAAAGGAAGTGTCACTATCTCAACCAAGCTTCCCTAGCAGGCATCTGAAAGTCATCATCACACGTCTTGGGGAGCATGAACTAACACTGTCCTCCCCTGACTTCAGGTTTCAGAGGATACATGGTGGGAAATGCCTCCACCCCTCCTAATCATAACTAAGGTCCACACCCTACAATGGAATATACAATGGCACCGTGTTGTTGGGGGTTTTGTCATCCTTTATTCGGTTTTGGGCAGTGTCATCACCTGAAATCATGCACTGGTCCACATATCATAACAATGCATCCAAACCAATATAAATTCCACATACAATATTCATACCATAATGTTTCTCGGTTAGTGGTCTTGATATCCACTTTCATCATCGTTATCCCTTGGCTATTTCATAGCCCATAACCTGTAGATTAGTCTGTAACACAAACTCATACATTTCTATCCATTATCATCATGTAATTTCATACTATCATCATTTCAATTTGGTATCCCTATATCGATAATTTAACATCAAATTTTTCCAGTTAGAAATAGATCTCATAATATCCCATAATTCAATCTCAACACCCATTCATAATATTATCATTTACCCAAAATAGATCGCATCATATCCAACATCATTCTAATAGTATTTTAAACATTCATTATATTCACATTCTCACAATATGTCGCATCATATACATCATCATTAATAACATTTAAACATTCGTAAAATTTACATTCACATAATAGATCGCATTACATACATCATCATCAATAACATTTAATCATTCATAAAAGTTCATACATTTAAAGTTTAGGTGTATCACTTAATAGTTTCATTGTGACTAGAAAATAAAGTATATAGGCCTCAGGTAATCCTAGCTATCTAAGTCAAAAGGTGGTGTTACATACACCCAAACTTCGAGAAACATGTTCTCGAGGTGGTCAAAAAAGTGAGGGATAGTCTCACCGTAGTGTCTCGGCATCTTCTCAAGTAGTAGATCCTAGACTATACTTGTCCCACTGAACCTTAACTTGGTCTACCGGACGGTTCCTAATTTGTTGGAATCTACGGTCCAATATGCGTAATGGTTCTACCATGAGGGTTACCATGTCCGATACCTACAATTCCTTCCAATTTAGCTTATGTGATTCATCAGCAACATAATGACGTAAAACAGATACATGAAATACATTATGAGTTTTATGCAAGTGGGGTGGCAGTACGAGATGATATGCAACGGGTCCAATTTTCTCTTGGATTCTGAATGGTCCTATAAATCAAGG
>ML786856.1:373444-383821 GCA_009831015.1 Picea engelmannii
AAATAAATAAAAATATAAAAAAAAAACAATCAAAACGGGCACGCATGAAGCCCACGTGCCCGCTTCCTCCAAAATAATCCTACACCTATCTCTCCAAACCCTAAACGCATCCTTCCTCTACCGCCTCTCCACTTTGCTCTATCCCTCTCGGCAGGCTCAATACCCTTCTCTGAGCACTGGTGCTTGGGCGATGGCTTCTTTGTATTATGTTTTGCGCTTGGCTTGGAGGTGAGTGAGCCCTCTCGTTCCTCTGGTTGTTGCATGCTCCGTAGTTCCTCGTGGGTTTCTACCAGCTAGTCTTGCCATTTCTGACTCGGGATAGTTTCTTCATTTTGGTTTGGCAGACTATAGGGTTTCTGTGAGGCAAAATGGCTAGCGAGGCGATTGCTACTAGAGCTGTAGCCAATGTTTTGAGATTTTTTTTTTTTCTCCATGTTTACAGAAACTATCATGTTTACAAATGAGAGTAATGCCACCGAAGGTATTGCAGATGAAGAAGAAATCCACTGGCCACTCCACACAGTAGAATGCTGGGAGGCACAGAGGAAAGCTGGTGCAAGGCCCTGGGTTGTGGAACAGGAATCACAATACTCGCCATGGTATTTTCTAAAAGCGTGAACCCATCTGAGTTGCAGGAGGTGGTTCATACAGCTCAAAGAACCCACCCTCGCCTTCGCTCTCAGCTCATTTGGATTCATGGAAAGCCCGCATTCTCTGTGTCTCCACATCCCTATGTAGAAGTCCAAGTTGTGGACCATGTGAGGACTTCTGAGATTCTATGCGATATCTCAAGCACAGATAGAAGCAACCCATGAAGCGAAAACTCCAGTTCTGATGGGATTAATGAGCATTTATTATTATTATTATTATTATTATTTTGAAGTTGTTAAAGAGATGAAAATAGTCATTTCTTTGCATGCAGAATGGGCCATTCTCCTACAAAAACATACCCCGCTACTAAAAGCAGACTGCCATTGCATGAGAGCCTCGACATTTATGTCCCATGGGATGAACGTTTCGGGCATCTGAAATTGTCTGATTTCTTGGCATATGCCCTCAAGTCAGTCGTCCAATTCTTCTTGAAAGAACCATCTTTCCTGGAAAGTTTTTGATTTTTCCTTCACAACAAGCTACTCTGTATGAGCCTGGTCTATTTATATTTTGATTGTGAATAGGTTAAGAATTTCGGTAATGCAGGTAAGATTCAGTGTTGAATGCATTTTTCCTATAATTTTTTTATGTAAATTACGGCTCATGGAGTCTTATACTGGTGCACCATTTTTCCATTTTCAATTGATCCAGATACGGAGCTAGCCGCAGAAGCAAGGGTGACAGTACCAATTACAAGACTTACAATTGGAGTTACAGCTGCATTTTTCCAAGTTTAGGTGCCTTGGTTTCTTATATAGCTGGTGAAATGCTAACCAGTTCATCGACTAGCATGGACTCCCGAACTGCCTCGCATGGTGTAGTCTCCTTCCTTCCTGTCTTTGTTAGAATTGCCAGTGGACACAAATGAAGAGCCCCAGGAATAGGATTTCTGGTGTATTATTGCCTAGTGTTTTATCCCGTAAACCCAACGTACTTTCAAGCCATCACTGTTGTTTATATGATGGTTGCCATCGATGGTTTCTATCTCTACAGTGCGTCCTTTAAGGACATGATATGCTCATGTCGATTATTTCTTCTTGTGTGCATGAGATTTTGTTCACGACGCTTTTGTTCCCCTATATTTCGACGCGTTTATTATGTGACGCGTTTACACCAAATTCTCCAAACAAGCCCCGGGGTCAAACCCGTGGGATTCCCTTCTATACACATATATTTGTTATATATTTATACCTGCACACGTTTTTATTTCATTTCCTTCTATAATTTTATCATCTGTAACATGATAGAGTTCACTGTTGTTACACATTGAGATTGGCACCTCTAGAAATTTCATTTCATAGCTCTTATGCTATCCTTAGCCTGATAGAATTAGCTGTATTTCTAATGGTTTGAGATTTTATATATACAGCATGCAGTGGGATACGTGATGGGGAACCAATACTACAGTTCAAAATATAGTCTGAACGTATGGACACCTCATATATAGAAGTCTTTCGAGTTTAGCCTGTCATAGATGCGGGTCATCTCTGGTACCTTTGGGAATGATCTGAACACAATTGAAGATGCTCTGAAGTAGGAATGTTAGACGTTCCTACAAGGGAATGCTAAAATCCTCTGATATAAAATGGTAATATTTTCAAAAGAGGATTGATGGTTTGATCTATATACTTTCTATACCATGCCAGCCCAGTATATTGTTAAAACAAATTATCGTGTTTGTAGAGGATTTTAATTTGCCTTGCTTTTAGTCACTGTTGGTTTAATTTTACACAGACTTTTATATTCTACGTTATTGGACTGTCGTTATCCATATTTTGACACCATGAAACAAGCATGCATGTAGTTATAATATGCTCGAGGAAGGAAGCCAAAAGATATGATGCCCTCATTCTAGATGTGAGGTTTAGGTCGCTAAGTGAAGTTTGGCAACTTATTCTAAGTAAAACCCCTCGTAATGTTTATGCGCTCTTTAAAGTTTTGCTTTTATTGTGATATTTGTTTTTACATTTTCCATATGTATTTCATTTATATTTATATTTGTGTTAAAATTTCTATGTTTGGTTTGCAGGTTAGGCGGAGCTGGAGTTGGAGCTGGGAACTTGGCCCTTAAGGCTCCAGATTGTGAACGAGGCACTCTGATACCATGTGTAGTAACCGTATTAATTTAACATCCATTAATTCCATAAATTGAAATAGTAACTTCTACTTGATTTCAGAAACTTAGTAATTTCTTATAAATTTGACACATACACATATAAATTTATCAACAAATAATAATTTCATGACAGAAACAAACAAATACATAATTTAAAATACCTTGGTCTGATGCTAACCCTCCACTTTTTGCTTGTCTTGTTGACCTTCCTGCTTCTGCCTTGCCCAGCTTGAAGCCACGAACCAACTCTTCCCAAATCGTGTTTCCACCCTGCCAACTAGGACAACTTCCTAGCTCCAAGATACCATATGGATATCCTGGTCTCCGTGCCCAAAACCCCCAACAAAATGGTTCCCCCTGTACTAATCCTCCCTGACTACCGAACTCAAAAAATATCCTCTGCAAATCCAAGAGAACCCTCTTCCAAAATAGGTAGAATGATCCCCCCTTCCGTGAACCCTCTTCCGCTCATAACCCCCCTTCACCGCCCTTTCCCCTCATTTATTTCTTTACCTATACATTTATTACCTTATCCTCATAGTTAATGCCCCTTACTCAATTATTAATGTTCCTTATCCATTTATTAATGCTTCTTAGCCCCTAGCATACATAGATAATTTAATTAAACAATATAATTTATTAACCGTCTTAATTTAATACCCATGTCAATGAATGTAACAGGTAATTAATTAATCAATTAATTAATCAAATTATAACAATTAATTAATTAATAAATATTTCATTAGTATCATTATACCAATCTTTGTTTAATTAATAACATGTTAGAAAAATTAATTACCTAATAAATTTTTACTAGGGTTGTTATAGAGGGTAGATCTTGAGGGTTAGATTGCAGGCTGAGGAGCCTAGTGTGATCTAGTCTGCCTCATATAGATCCTACCCAATCGAGGGGAACTACAAGCGCGTGACACTATATATGTGGAAATACTATAATAAAAGCGGAAAGAGATAGATATTTGTGGACGTAGCCCAGGAGGGGCTGAACCACGGTAACATCTATGTTGTGTTATGAATGCATGTGTATATTTCTTGTCTTCAGTATCTAGTATTATGCTTAATGAATGCGTTTCTATATTTGTCGTTGGTTATTCAAAGACATTATATTGAATTTACAAGTTATAATAATGGTTCAATATACAGTTCTCATATCTCACACTCAATACTAGGTTGTAAACACATAAGTCTTACAAACAACCATTAAATCTATCTCGGGTGAGACTGCACAAAGGATTTTGTGTGTTGTGTTGCCTTCTGGTTTACCGGGAGGGCCGATAGTTTTAGAGGCTTTGTTGGAAACCCGAACAGACATGAACCCTAGGTCACTATGAACTCAGACATAATAGAAAGAGTAAATGAACAATGGGTGTTCCTTAATCTGAGATAAATGTTGAAAAAGGAAAACCCATTGTTAAACTGTCTACAGATTCAACATTGGAAACACAAAAAAAAATCTTATAATAGAACATGAAGAAGATAGAGGTGTCTTCTTCATAAAATAATTAAGGTTGGAATTACCATTGCGCTCATAAATACCATGGTTATGAGAGTTTTTATTCCATAATAAAAACCTATTCATAATATTATAACATTTAAACGAAGAAACAAATTGTAAGATGTAAAAACTTCATTAAAGAGAACTCAGGTTAACTCTTGGATGATGGCCTAGCTCATCCAAAAGAGAGGAGAGACAAGACCGTAAAATGTAAAAGGATAAGATAATAGAATTACGATAATCACTTTTCCTTGCAAACAAAGAAAACAAGATAGTATAATCTCTCTGCAGATATTCGTTACAATATCAAGGAAATAAGAGAGTAATGGTGACTAGCCATAAAATTGTTGGAAATACTAAAACAACTGAGAGGGGGTGGGGTGAATCAGTTGTATGTGAGCTTAAACAGTTTTATACCTTTTAAACATTCTTAATCTTTCTTCATGTGTCATTAACAATATACATCATATGGACAGTAAAATTAAAGATCATCAGTCACACATAAAATACACACAGAGATAGATTTTCACGAGGAAACCCATAAAGGGAGAAAACGTCTTCTTCTTTGAAATGATAGGCAGTCTTCTTCGGTTCTGTACATCATTTACAATTGAGCACCAACTCAATGTGAGGCTTCTACCTCTATTTTACAAGCTGCAACTTGTTTGAGAGCTCCAACTCTCTGGTTTCTCTAGCACCTACTAGAAGGAAGCACCAACTCCCTCATTATTCCAGCACCAACTGGATGGAAGCACCAACTTCTTGAATGCTCCAGCACCAACTGGATGGAAGCACCAACTTCCAGTTACACAGGCTCCAACCTGAATAACAGAGAACACTTGTTCTCCCTAGCACCACCCTGCCACCCTTGTTTCCCTCGCTACAACTTCCTGTGTTCAAGATCCCACTTGAACTTCTAAGGACAACAGTCCTCCCGAGCACCTCCCAACCACCCTTAAATATCAAATAATGAATACATAGAAAACTTATGCAGATAAATCACTTCTTACCATTTTTACTCTGTTCTGTAAGTCTGATCTTCAACAAATTGTTCTGCAATTCTTCTCTTCCTCAACAGGTCAGCTCTGCATCACATTCTACTGTCATTCTATTCTTCTTCTTCTGCTCTATCTGTCATTCTTCTTTCTCACTCATTTTACATTTCATACCATTCTGTATATCTATAGAAATTTCATGCTCAACCTACTCTCCTTTCACCTTTCTTACTGTTTTATTCTTTTTCATCCAGAACGACCAACCCGGTTCAGTCTCGCTCATTTTCTTTTATACATGCTTCCTTGACGATTCCACTTCCCCATCCAATAGATAATACAAGAACATCTGTCTTGGCAACTAAAATGCTAACCGATTTGTCATTATCAGTCTGTTTCTCTTAACGGATTCATAACTGAAGCGTTAACATGTGAGGAAGAACAATAGCCCTCCGATCAGTTTCAAACTTTATCCGCTCCATTAGATAATCTTTATAATTATTTCCTTTTAAGCTAGGTTTCAGTACTTTCATTTTCTAGCCCTCCTGAGCTTAGCTCCTGGTCAACGTGAACTTCACTCTGTGACCTTGGTCATATCACTCCATCGGAGTTTCGACACTTATGATGACATAATGTTTATGTCCACGGGATTCACAATTTCCCGATTCACGATTCTCTTCATCCCTCCTAGATGAGCCCTGGTCCACGTGACCATTACCCATGACCGCAGCCTTATCCCGTTGGGGCTACGGTGTTTGTGATGCCAAGATGCATACACCCACGTGATTCCTGATCGTCCAAATCTCGACACTCCTTTTCTCTGATAGCTGGCCTCCACTACGCCACCATCCTCCTTCGCTACTGTGCTGATAGCTCGCCCCCACTCATCGGGGTTTCGTGGATCGCGATTCTGAGTTGCAAAAAACTCTTATCAATGGAATTCTCGATTTCCCGATGAACAAAATGCCGATCAATGATTTTCCTGTCGGGCCTCTTCCTGATGGCACCGATCTCATGCCATGCATCCTTCCAAATGGACGGTCTCGATTCCTCTAGGTTTTCGAGACTTTTGATGTCTCGTTTCCTTCAACCTTAGGAACTCCGATTTCACGATGGCCAATATTCCGATGGCGCCTTGATCTTCGACACCTGTCCCTCAGATGGACGGTCCCAATCCCTCCGGTATTTTGAGACTTTCGATGTCAGGTGACTTTGTCATTTCAAAGTCCTGATCACCGATCCCTCTGCTAGCATCACACGTGGTTTGACATGTGTTAAATACTGCCATGTGACACTCTGATTCATTACTTACATGTTCTTGAAGTGTTGAATATGTCTGACACTTGTCACTACCTGGTTGTGTCATGTGTCACTTAGCTGACATGGTCTGTTGACATGGGTCGAGTCGATGGTCTAGATCATATATTGATCTGATGGTTCAGGTTCAGTCGGAATTTCACTCATTGCGATTTCGGGGTTCTTTTTGACAAGTGAATCGGACATTTCAAAAACCCGATCCCCATTTTTCCAATGAACAAAAACAACGGTCCAGATCTCATTCTTGTTTTAATGGCTACGATTAGATCGTGAAATCGCATATCGCGATTTCGGGGTTCTTGTTGACAAGTGAATTGGACATTTCAAAATCCCGATCCCCGATTCTCCGATGAAGCCTCCTTTCGAGCTTCTCCCATGGCTTATCTCCCTCACAACTTCTGCAGATCTGACTGCTATCGGCAACCTTGCACCAAATCTAACGTCTCTCGTTGTGTTCGATCATTCACTTCTCTGAACTTGTCTTATGTTTTCCTGTCATCTTCACTATTTCCATTAATGACAAGCATTTGTTGTCTGTTTACTGAATTTGCCAACAATCTCCCCCTTTGGCATTGATGGAAACACTTGCATTCAGACTCAACTCTCCTTTGCATTTGACCATTCAGGCTCGAGTCTGTCCCCAAAACATTTCGAACTCAACTCCTTTCTCCCCCTTTGACATCAATGTCAAAGAAGAAACATTCGAGCACTGATTTTGTTGCAGAACATACTCCCCCTGTCATCTATAAGCATTTAGGTAATTTACCATATATTCAATAAGCACTCCCCCTGACCAGGTGCACATATTAGACACAAGAGTTTATAACCCCCAACTTTTGACGAAGATATCCAAAAGTAGTTGTTGTTAATGGTTTAGTAAAGATATCAACAATCTGTTCTGTAGAGGGTATATAGTTCAGTTGAACAATTCTGTTTGAAACTTGTTCTCTGATAAAATGATACTTTATAGGAATATGATTAGTATTGGAATGAAGAACATGATTCTTGGAGACACTTATGGCACTGGTGTTATCACAATGAATTGGGATAGGATCAGTGTAAGTTACCTTCAAATCTGCAAGAGTTTGTATCATCCATAATATCTGTGTGCTGCAGGTAGCAGCAGCAATGTATTCTTCCTCTGTAGTGGATAATGAAATGGATCCTTTCTTTTTACTAACCCATGCAACTAATGAGTCACCCAGAAAGAATGCTCCTCCACTGGTGCTCTTTCTCTCATCAACACAGTTAGCCCAGTCTTCATCTGAATAGGCAGTTAACTGGAAATTATGATTTCTAGGATACCACAGTCCATATGTCATTGTTTCCTTCAGATATTTGAGGATTCTTTTAACAGCTACCAAGTGAGTTTGTTTAGGAGCAGACTGAAAGCGTCCTATCATTCCAACAGCTTGCATTATATCAGGACGAGATGCTGTGATGTACAATAGGCTGCCTATCATTGAACGATATGTTCTTTGATCAACATCAAGTGAGACATCATCTTTACTCAGCTTGCAACCAACCACCATAGGTGTGCTGACTGTAGAGGAATCTTCCATCTGAAATTTCTTCAATATCTCTTTCAAGTATTTTTCTTGAGAGATAAAAATTCCTGCAGAACTTTGTTTTACTTGTAAGCCAAGAAAATATGACAGTTCTCCTATCATGGACATTTCAAATTTTGTTTGCATAGAGTTAGCAAACCACTGAATAGATGACTCATTAGTACAACCAAAGACAATATCATCTGCATAAACCAAAACAACTAGTAAATTATCACCTTCAGATTTAATGTAAAGGTTACTGTCAACAGTACCTTTCTTGAACCCCTTTTCTTGTAGAAATTTGTCCAGTCTATAATACCAAGCTCGTGGTGCTTGTTTTAGTCCATATAAGGATTTATTCAGCTTACAAACATAATTAGGATTATCTGTAAATAAAAATCCTTCAGGTTGCTCCATATATACTTCTTCCTCTAGATCTCCATTAAGAAACGCTGACTTAACATCCATCTGATAAACTTTGAAATTCTTATGAAAAGAATAAGCAAGAAACATTCTGATAGCTTCCAATCTTTCCACTGGTGCAAACGTTTCATCAAATTCCTGACCTTCCACTTGCGCATATCCCTTACAGACCAATCTAGATTTATTTCTAACAACTTGTCCTTTTTCATTCATTTTATTCTTGAATACCCATTTGGAACCTATTACATTCTTATTTTCAGGTCTAGGGACAAGCTCCCAAGTATTGTTTTTCTCAATCTGATCCAACTCTTCATTCATTGCCCTAATCCAATCTTCTTCCTGACTAGATTCCTCAAAATTTGTAGGTTCAGTCATAGATAAAAAGGAAACATGAGATTTTTATGTGTCCTTAATCAGTTTCCTTCTAGTCTGAACTCCTTTATTTATATCCCCAATTATCTAGTTTTCAGAATGATTCTTTTTTATGATTCTGAGAGGAGATTTTTCTTCTTTATGTGGACTTGTATCAGTTTGAGTGTTCACATCTTCATCTGATTCAACCTCTTCTCTTTCTGATCCTTGGACCTGTTCATCTTCATCTTCAACTGTATCTGTTGTTCTTGATTCATCACCGCTTATATTTCTGACTGGAATTTCTTCATCAATTTTTACATCTATACTGTCAACTAGTTTATGCAGCCTTTTATTGTAGCATATGTACCCTTTACTGTTTGTAGAATATCCCAAGAAAATACCTTCATCAGCCCTATCCTCATATTTGCCAATATTTTCATCATTGTTCTTGATATAACATGTGCTCCCAAAAACTTTAAAATGTTTGATTGAAGCAGGTCTTCCAAACCAAAGTTCATAAGGGGTCTTGTCACTATTTGGTCTGAGATGGGCTTTGTTAAGGATATGAACAGCTGTATGAATTGCTTCCACCCAATATGTCTAAGGTATGTTCTTTTCATTCATCATAGATATTGTCATTTGTTGTACTGACCTGTTCTTCCTCTCAACAACTCTGTTTTGTTGTGGAGTCCTTGGAATTGTGTATTCTCTTTTGAGCCCATTTTTATCACAGAATTCTTTGAAGTTTCTAGAACTGAACTCTCCTCCTCTATCAGACCTTACTGCCTTTAATCTTTTTCCTTTTTGATTCTCAGTCAAAGCCTTAAACACTTTGAACTTTTCAAGTGCTTCAGATTTTTCTTTCAAAAAGGAAACCCAAGTTAGTCTATAATAGTCATCAATAATCAACATAAAGTAATTTTCTTTTCATGTACCTTCTTTTCTTGATGGTCCACATAGATCCATGTGTACTAACTGTAGAGGTTTTTCTTTTGAAGGAAAGTTTTTTTATTTGAATTGAGTGCGAGTAAGTTTTCCTATCTGACAAGGCTTACAGACAGAGTCATATGGCTTTGATATCTTCGAAAGATCTTTTACTACCCCATTGTTTTTGAGCTTGATTATGTGATCAAAATTTAGGTGCCCAAGTCTTCTATGCCACAGCCAAATTTCATCATACTTGCTTAAGTTGCATTCTTCTTGTTCTTATTCTTTTAAAACATAGACATTGTTTTCTGTTCTTATACCTTTTGCAACTAGCTTACCTAAATCCACAGATTTGATTTTACAGTCTTTAGAGGTAAAAAAAACTTTAAATCCCCGGTCACAGACTTGACTGACACTAAGCAGGTTATGTTTCAAATTCTCTACAAGCAACACATCTTGAGCTTTTCTTTTTCCATTACTCAAACTCACAATTCCTTTACCTTTCACCTTTCCTGGTGCATCATTTCCAAAAGTTAC
>ML786856.1:386024-399535 GCA_009831015.1 Picea engelmannii
CATGTGTCATTAACAATATACAACATATGGACAGTAAAAGTAAAGATCATCAGTCACACATAAAATACACACAGAGACAGATTTTCACGAGGAAACCCATAAAGGGAGAAAACCTCTTCTTCTTCGAAATGATAGGCAGTCTTCTTTGGTTCTGTACATCATTTACAATTGAGCACCAACTCAATGTGAGGCTGCTACCTTTGTTTTACAAGCTGCAACTTGTTTGAGAGCTCCAACTCTCTAGTTTCTCTAGCACCTACTAGAAGGAAGCACCAACTCCCTCAGTATTCCAGCACAAACTGGATGGAAGCACCAACTTCCTAAATGCTCCAGCACCAACTGGATAGAAGCACCAAATTCCAGTTACACAGGCACCAACCTGAATAACAGAGAACACCTGTTCTCCCTAGCACCACCCTGCCACCCTTCTTTCTCTGGCTACAACCAGATGGAAGCTACAACTTCCTGTGTTCAAGCTCCCACTTGAAATTCTGAGGACAACAGTCCTCCCGAGCACCTCCCAACCACCCTTAAATATCAAATAATGAATACACAGACAACTTATGTATATAAATCACTTCTTACCATTTTTACTCTGTTCTGTAAGTCTGATCTTCAACAAATTGTTCTGCAATTCTTCTCTTCCTCAACAGGTTAGCTCTGCATCACATTCTACTATCATTCTATTCTTCTTCTTCTGCTCTATCTTTCATTCTTATTTCTCACTCATTTTACATTTCATACCATTCTATATATCTATAGAAATTTCATGCTCAACCTACTCTCCTTTCACCTTTCTTACTTTTTTATGCTTTTTCATCCAGAACGACCAACCCAGTTCAGTCTTGCTCATTTTCTTTTATACACGCTTCCTTGACGATTCCACTTCCCCTTCCAATAGATAATACAAGGACATCTGTCTTGGCAACTGAAATGCTAACCGATTTTTCATTATCAATCTGTTTCTCTTAATGGATTCATAACTGAAGCGTTAACATGTGAGGAAGAACAACAACCCTCCGATCAGTTTCAAACTTTATCCGCTCCATTAGATAATATTTATAATTCTTTCCTTTTAAGCTAGGTTTCAGTACTTTCATTTGCTAGCCCTCCTGAGCTTAGCTCCCGGTCAACGTGACCGTCACTCCCTGACCTTGGTCTTATCACTCCATCGGAGTTTCGGCACTTACGATGACATAATGTTTATGTCCACGGGATTTGTGATTTCCTAATTCGCGATGCACTTCAGCCCTCCTGGCTGAGCCCCGGTCCACGTGACCGTTACCCATGACCGCAGCCTTATCCCGTCGGGGCTACGGGGTTTGTGATGCCAAGATTCATACACCCACGTGATTCCTGATCGTCCAAATCCCGACACTCCTTTTCTATGAAAGCTGGCCTCCACTACGCCACCATCCTCCTTCGCTCCTGTGCTGACAGCTGGCCCCCACTCATCGGGGTTTCTCAGATCGTGATGCTGAGTTGCAAAAAACTCTTGTCAACGGAATTCCTGATTTCCCGATGAACAAAATGTCGATCAATGATTTTCCTGTCGGGCCTCTTACCGATGGCACCGACCTCATGCCACACGTCCTTCCTGATGGACGGTCCCGATTCCTCATGGTTTTCGAGACTTTCGATGTCTCGTTTCCTTCGACCTCGGGAATTCCAATTTCGCGATGGCCAATATGCCGATCGCGCCTTGATCTTCGACACATGTCCCTCAGATGGACGGTCCCAATCCCTCCGGGATTTCGAGACTTTCGATGTGAGGTGACTTTGTCATTTCAAAGTCCTAATCGCCGATGCCTCTGCTGGCGTTACACGTGGTTTGACACGTGTTAAATACTGCCATGTGTCACTCTGATTCATTACTTACATGTGCTTGAAGTGTTGAATCTATCTGACACTTGTCACTACCTGGTTGTGTCATGTGTCGCTTAGCTAACGTGGTCCGTTGACGTGGGTCGAGTCGATGGTCTAGATCATATCTTGATCTGACGGTTTAGGTTCAGTCGGAATTTCACTCATCGCGATTTCGGGGTTCTTGTTGACAAGTGAATCGGACATTTCAAAAACCTGATCCCCGTTTTTCCGATGAACAAACACAACGGTCCAGATCTCATTCTTGCTTTAACGACTGCGATTAGATCATGAAATCGCATATCGCGATTTCGGGGTTCTTGTTGACAAGTTAATTGGACATTTCAAAATCCTGATCCCCGATTCTTCGATGAAGCCTCCTTTCAAGCTTCTCCCGTGGCTTATCTCCCTCGCAGCTTCTGCAGATCTGACGGCTATCGACGACCCTGCACCAAATCTAACGGCTCTCACTTTGTTTGATCATTCACTTCTCTGAACTTGTCTTATGTTTGCCTGTCATATTCACTATTGCCATTAATGACAAGCATTCGCTATCTGTTTACTGAATTTGCCAACAAAAATTATGCAGTCTAACCTATTTTTTCTTGCAAAAAATCTAAACAAAGTTATATGGGTAATGGTGGTTATCCTTACCTGTGAATGAATTCAAATGCATGAGGCATAACATGCTCGATACCTTTGTTCTTCTAAGGTTTTCCACAAGTTTTAACTTAGAAATTCCTAGAATGGAACATCAATATCAAATATCTCTATCGACCAGAGGAAAGAATCCCAAAGAAACAAGTGACATAATGAATATGGGAAATGGTTACAGAGTTATCTTATTCTAGTGAGGACCGACCTCCAAACCATCAACTAGTATGTTACCTCAATAAAATTAATTCCTTACATCTAGCCCAGTGATGCGAGAAACTTGGCGCGATTAGATTGGTTATTGGTATGGCATGACATTCCATTACGTACTTGAGCCATAAATTTTAGATGCATCCCTTTCCTCACAATGTTTCATTGTCCAAGTTGACAAGGTTTCGTAGTAATGTCCTTACCAAACCTTGGATATACCAAGGTAACCACTTGATCTTAGTATATTGTTTAATCTTTGTACAAAACCCCTTTACATTATTTCTACATTATACGATCCACTTTCACCAAAGTAGCAACACTTTAAAGTTTAGTATGTTTGTGTTTGTTGAAGAGAACATAAGAGTAGATTCCTTTAAGAAACTTGAAGGGGAGCCTTTCTTTGGTTAAACAAGATCTCATGTGGTAACAATACTTAATTGAGTTAAAGAAAAAATAACAAGTGGTGAGAATTTTGTAGCTCTCATATTTCAAGGACATATCTAATTATTTATTGTCAAGATAAGTAATAATGATGAACACATCCATATGTTAACCTAAAATATTTTTTTTTATATGGAAATTTGGGTTTCTTACTGTTGGACATATTGTCATTGATGTGTTGTCATTGATGTCAACAACCGATTTCATTATGTTGTGATGATGAGTTGTTATGAATAACATGTAGAGGAATCTCCCTAAAGCTCAAGAGAGGGAGTGTATTAGATTTCACAAGATCAATACAATGATGAAACACCATCGAGATAAAATTCCCAACAAATCAATGATCTCGATAAGTTAGAATCCAATTACAAAACCAAAAAGATCAGAAGGGAAAGTGCATTGCAACGATGATGAGTTGTTATAAACAACATGTAGAGGAATCTACCAAAAATATGATAAGGGAAAGCGCATTGTAGAAACGCGATCAAGATTGATATCCCCACAATAAAATTGTAAAAGAATCGAGGGAGAATCATGTCCACTGATGTAGATTTCAGGAGAAACCAGGATTGTCAAATATAGGATTTACAGAGGAGGACCTTCGGATTAAACATATGATTAATTCATGGTCGTCTGATCTTAGTAAGGGAAGATCAATGATGAAGAGCCATTGCGGGATGCAAGGGTTGGAGTTAATGATCATGTAAGTTTCGATTATGAAATAGACACTGACCATCGATCATCACTTACCAATAAATCTACAGTTGACATTGCTTCCACTACCCTGGAACCCCAGATCCCCAAGATCATGACCAACCAAAATACTGACAATTGTTGTATTGTGTTGAGATTTTCACATCAAAGAAGGATTGTTAGATGAATTCAAGATACTAGAGGTTTATTCGCGGAATGTCACATTGGAAGAATTGAGAATTGGGAATGAATAACCCAAAGTCCCAAAGGTTGAAATGAATCTAGACCATTGATCTAGAACTGATCACAGTTGTTGGATAAAGGATTCATGAGATCCCAAATAGCCAAAATCCCGACAACCATTGGATCGTGTTAAGATTTTTGTTTCAAGGATGTATCGTTATATGAATTCAAGTTGCTCAAGGTTTATTCATGGAATCTAACTTTGGGAGAATTGAGAATTCGGAACGGATAACTCGAAGTATCGAAGGAAGAAATGAATTGATCACCATATTTGGATCAAGGAATTAGATGAACCTACAACCATTAGATATAGGAGGAGGACATGTGTCATGTCAAGAGATCCACATCAGCAATACCATGTCAGCAAGGACAAGTTGCACAAGTATATGGGGACAAGTGTATAGGTCTAGTTGCCATTTTAGGTACACGTAAGTCACAAATCTAATTGACACATGGAAACCACTCATCCAGTGCCAAGTTAGTAGTGATGTCAGCAAGTTACGTCACTCTAGGAGGTTGTCCTTCAGGGGAAACCAACAACTACCCAAAGTGCCAAAGGTTGAATTCAATGCTAACTGTTGATCTAAGATCCTCTAGATTCTCACATCACCATTAGATCAAATCATGACTTAAGCACTCCCATGTTGACCACTTTGGCGATGAACAACACCGGTTGAAATTGGAATAACAATTACTCAGACCTCCAAACCCTTGAAGTCCCAAAGTTTCAAAGTAAATAATGGTCGTCCATCTCAACCTTTGATTAATTCACAATCGTTGGATTAAGTGATGGAAGGATAACTAAGGATTGAATCTAAACCATTGATTTGATTCTAAGATTCATGCTAACCATTGGATCAATCCCTGTGAGAAGTGAACGAGAACCTTCCACTCAACTTCAGATCAAGTCATGGTCATTGATTTGTTTGAAACCTATAGACAAGATAGGATTGTCCATCTACGAAAGAACAAATATCAACCGTCTGATCTACTTCGGAAAAATGTACTTTGGAAGGTTGAAAGATTGTAGAGGTTGGAAGTCCCGAAGTCTCGAAGTAAATAATGGCCATCCATATCAATGCTCGATTAAGTCATAGTTGTTGGATTAAGCAATAGAACGATAGTGTAAGGATCAAAGGTAAATATTTGATTTGGTTTTAGGAATCATTCTAACCATTACATCAATCCTTGTGAGAGGTAACTACTTTGGGGAATTGAAACTCCGGAAGATTGGATGAGAGAGAAATCGCTCGAAGGTTGAAGTCTGGAGGACTAGGTTCCATCCCCCAGTCACGGGTTACGAACATATAATCCATGAGCTGCTGGGAACATTGCTTAACTTAATAAGTATGTGGTTTTGTGAACATGGTCACATGTAAATGGTTTGTAGTAAGCGCCTCTATAGGATTCAATTTCTACAATATTTCCAGAGACATGGAATCGAGTTAAAAGAAATCGATCCATACCTATGATTGATTTATGAAAATAACTCTCACTAAATTAAAATCCTTCACAATAATGTTTGAATAATAATAGATATTATTGTTAATTTAAAATGAAGAGGTGCCATGGTGTGAACAAAGAGACACATTGCTTCATAGCTCACACCAGTTGGAAGAGTATTTAAACGAGAAATAATGGTGAGTAGAAAGTGTCTTCATGGTCTAGATCAGAAGATCAAAACAACAGTCGTGTAACATCCTGCTTTTGTGAGCACATGTTATTGACTTATTCTTTGAGGACACTTCCATGCAAGTGATCTAGTTTTAGTATATGGTTGTTTGCTCCCTTATGGATTCTTATGATGATGTTGATGGATTATGATGTTATGTTATTTTATATATATGTATTGACAGATGATATTGATGAGTTTCCACTGAGTGTGCAGGACACTTGCTATATTGAGGATGTATATGGAATCAATGGACTTCCTTGGACTCTGGATCGATTCAGGGAGTGGATTGTATTTGTTTGAGTATTTTATTATGCACATGTGACATATGATCGACTATATTATGATGTTGTTTATGGATCATTGAAAGTGTTTCATTGATGGATGCAGGCTATCGTTTGATTGTGAATCAGACTCACATAAGGACTAAAGGGGCCATGCACAACAACTAGATATTGAGGGAGAGGTGTGGAAGTAGCCCTGTCGCAACCTACTAGAACTCTCGTCATGACTTTAAGAGTAGGTTAATGATTATGTAGTTTGGGAAATCCACGATGCTATGAGGGAAGACTGATATATTCGCTCACCAATATTCTAAGGGGCACACAATAAGGCATGGTCCTTATTTCTTAGAGGCCCTTAATCTCTCACAAGGTCGCCTGAATGGAGTATTGACTCCAAGGGTTGGAAAACTAACAAAACCAGTCAAAGGAGAGTGAAACCCTTGTAGCACATAGTGCATCTTGAAGGGAATGTCAAGTAATTAAAATTTGAATCCAAGGAAAGTGGAACCATGGAGCATGGAGTGCCTCTAGAAGGGCACGTCACGATGTTTTAAAAAAAAAGAGTCAATGAATTTAGGTGGTGTAGAAAACTTTAGTGAATGTTAAACCTTATAAAATCTTGAGCACATGACGAATTAATTAATTGATTAATTAATTAAATAAAGAATGAATTTATTAAGCATAATCCCTAAGGGTCTATGCGTTTGAAAATAAATATTTAACTAAGCCTAAGTCTAAGTGAGTGAGAAGACTAAAAACTAAAATTTTAAATTAAATAACCAGGGGATGAAATAAATCAAATTAAGAATCAATAAAAATAAAAAAAATCTAAAGAAGTGATTTAATACACCTTGTGCAAGTAAATACTAAATTAGAAATTAAAACAAGAAAGGAATAAAGTATAGAAGAAGGTGTAAGCATAGAAAGGTATCTAAAGTATAGTCTAACTAGAGAACATTCCTATTTTAGTAAAGGCGCCAATAATAAATCGGAAACAAAGGGAATAAATGGACAACTAGGAGCGATTTTAGGTTCTCCTTTAGGATGGGTGAGGGAATTTAACATTTAATTAAATTAAATTGTTGATTTATTGGTGCAACCAAGGTAATAGGTGACAACTGTATGGGGGGAATAATTCCTGATTAAAATTTAAAAAATGTGAATTAAATGTGCAAATGGAAAGTGGTAACTAAGGAAATTCTATAAAACTAATGGATGACAGAAAGAATGGATCACACTAGTTATGATTAAGGTTATGCTGGAGAAATTATGACTGGTTTTGCTTGTGAGAGTTGGGATACCCATATCAAGAGAGAGATAGTAGTGGCTCTACCTTGCGAGGTGAGCTAAGAGCTAGAGGAATTTGGCTATTTTTGTGCGTGTCCACTTTATGGCTCTGGGATAAGGGGGAATAAGAGTACCCCTATCATTGATTGGGAGGTACTGGTGAAGTATCAATGGTTATAAAGAGGATGAGGGAAGGGAAAGTTAGTTGCCAAGGATTGTTATCAAGCCTATCTTCGTCGATCATGGTATTTTCATTTTGAATTTGCATTATAATAAGTTTTTATTCTATACATGGTTTTTGGAATTACTCTATTGATTGATGACCTTGTGAAGTGGTGCGACTATCGAATTATTCCTATGCAACTTCATATCTTTTGCATTATCTGTGAAATTGTTGGGTACAATATCCCTACATTTTTCCTTTCTAGATATATGTATTTTTCATTCTTTCTATGTGAATTGTTTGGGTACAATATCCCTATGTTTTTCCTTTCAAGATCTCTGTATTTTGGCATGAATTCTCTGTGAAATGTTTGGGTACAATATCCCTACAATTTTCCTTTACAGATATCTGTATTTTGGCATGTATTCTTTATGAAATGTTGGGTACAAAATCCCTGCGATTTTCGTTTCCAGATATTTTTATTTTGGCAAGAATTCTCTGCGAGATGTTTGGGTACAATATCCCTACAATTTCCATTCCATATCTTTGTATTTTTCCATGAATTCTCTACGAAATGTTTGGGTACAATATCCCTTTGATTTCCCTTCATGCTGAACGTTTTTTATTCTTTATCCTCTGTGAAATTTTGTGACTTAAGGAAGTCTGTGTGTATTGTACGGGACACTCTACATTTTCCTTTTAAAGAATCATCATTTCCAAATAATTATTCTCAATTATTTTACCACTCATTACTCAACGTTTTTACCCTTGAATTACTTAGCGATTTATTCTCCTTTGCTGGCAATTTTATACATCCTTAACCTCTGCGTTTTATAGACAATTCCTCCCAACAATCATGTCCCTACTCACGTTTAATTGTTGAATCATCTCTGTATATGACATTTGATTTTCTCCTAGATTTAGAGCTTCCTCATGGCAGTGTTTAGATTGTGTTTCAGCTATTTTAGCTCAGGGTTATTTTACTTCCTAGTCTCTGCTAGTTTCCTTAAAGAGGGATTGCATTTTACTCATTTGTAGTTGTGCCTCTCCCCTTTTTATGCCATATATTTTTCCTTTGCTGAGTGGTGTAATTGAGATCTGATGTATATATTTTTATTATATTTTTGTGTTTATTTAATGTTTTATTAAAATTTTTATTGAATGTTTATATCTAATATATAGGCCCAATATTTTCATTATGTTTCACGTATCGTTTAAAAAGGCTTAGGTCCTCCTGAATAAATTCAAGGAACCTAACTATTTATTCTCTAGGCGCTTGATGTAATGGTGAAGTGTGATAAATTAAGAAATTAAATTTACTTGTGTGCCTCGATTAATGTTGAGGTGTGACCACTTAAGGAATTAGACTATTTGTGTGCCATGAATAACTTTGATGTATGACGAGATGTGTAATAATTTACTCTGTCTTCCATTATATTGATGTATGATTGATTGAATAGACAACTTTTGTTGTGCCATGAAGTAAATTGTTAGTTTACTCTTGGCAATGCATATTTAATGATTGACGAATGATTAAGTTGTAAGTTTACTTGTGCCAAGAATTTAATATTGATGTATGACTAGTTAAATAGTTAGACATCCTTGCACCATGAAAATAAGCTTGAGAATAGTTTCACATCACTTATTATGTTGACGTATGATTGTTTAAATTTTATGTACTCTTGCATCATTTATTCTTAATGTGTAAATGATTAATTAATTGAATTTAATGGACCTTTCAATAATGTCGACGTAGAAATGAGTTAGTAATTAGATAATCTTGTGTCTTGAAATTAAATGTTGTTGTATGATTTCCTAACTAAATAGATTAATTCTGTGCATTGAATGGTGTTGGTTCATGTTTAATTAAGAATTTGGACCACGCGCATTGTTAAGCCCTAAATAGTGGCACATTACCCATTAATTGGGGCATATTGCATTAGTAATGTTATTTTGTTTATGTCGTCTTGGGTCCATTTGTTGTAATTATACCTCCTAGTCTCGTATATATTCCAAGGAGACATTTTCATTTGGAATCATCTTGTTTTTGTAAATTTATGTTGTGTATAAGGAGGTTTCCACCTCGAGGAGGCTTATTATCTGAAATTATATTTTTTTCAAGGATTTGAGTACATATTCTGAGATTTTTCTATGCTATCTTGATATTTGGTTCTTAACATTTGGTATCAGAGCTCAAGGTCTTCAGGTTTCACTGCTACATCTAAGACACCTTCGAATTTTCGATATAATTTGTTTTCTACGATGTTTCAGAAGGAAACCCTTGGAGGATATCTATCAGATGGATCAAGGTACTTTGGGTTCAAATTTCATCTCATGAGGCCTTATAATTTTGGAGATATATCCTGTTTAAGATAGGGTTATGGAATCATCTTGAATTTAGTCATCCCATATTTTTTCTATGAAATTGTTTCTGTAACATTTCAGACCCTTAAATGTATAGGATATTAGTATAAATTATTAAGTTATTTGTGATAAAAATTTCCTCTTATGGGTCATCTTACATTGGTAGATACACCCTATGGAAGATAGGGTATCTGACTAGTCCTATTGACTAGTCTCAAGCAAGTGTTCCGCGAAAAAAAATCATGAATTCTTCCTAGAGTATCCAAATTGAGTGAGACTAGTTGCATTGGATATTGAATAGTATATAGTATTTATGGTACAATTTTCAGAATTCTATATCAATTATTGTGTGCAGGGCACTCTATACAAGTGAGATCTCCTGGAAAGGCCAAAAATCAACAAGTTGTGGGGAATTTACCATAAATTCCCTTTGGAACATCAAATTTTGATCAGAGCTGTGGCATTGTAGAGAAGAAATATCAGAGAACTACAAAAAGTAAATTTTGATACCCAGAAGGGCTGCAATTTTGGAGATACAACAAAAGAAAGATTGTCTAGCAGAGCCACCTCAAAATCAAGGTTTAAAAGTTATACTTGGCCAACATGCCACCAGAAAAGGTAACTTCTACACCAAATAAGCCTACAAACAGTCCTAATTGGACTCTTAATGAAGGTGAATAAATGCGTAGGGACATAAATGATTTACAAAAGAAGACAATAACAAAAGATGAACTACAAGGGATGATGGATGGTTTAAAAAGGGAGATCATGGAAGGATTGAAAAAATTCCTAATAGGGAGGACACCTGAAAGTGAAAATATATCCCATGAAATTTATGATGAGGATGCAAGGAAGATGAATCAAGAATGGAGAAACTCTAACTTTGGGTTGAAGACCAACCACTTTCCTAAGATCGATATGAGGAATTTTACTGGAAAGGACCCAATCACATGGATACTTCAGATGGAGCAATCGTTTGATCTACATGATGTGCCACATACACAAAAGGTATGAATTACTTGTTTATATTTAGAACCCAATTAATTTGTGTGGTATCGATGGCTTTGTTCTCACAAATCAATCATCACTTGGACAATTTTCATGAAAGAAATGATAGCACACTATGAGGATAAACAAAGTAATACCTTCTTTAGACAATTGATAAATCTCAAGCAAAAGGGTTCAGTTATAGAGCACATTAAGAACATCCAAAGGTTGAATATAAAGGTAACATGTATTCTAGATGATCAATTGATTGATGTATTCATAGGAACTTTAAGGGATAACATTCAACATGAGGTTCGACTTTGGGAACCCAAATAATTAGAGAATGCATTTAGGGTGGAAAGAAATGTTGAAAGTAAAAATATGACTATGGTTACTAGAAGTACCACTCCTAACATCTATCGAGAGAACAATTTTCTTTCTTCTAAAAAACCTCAACCTAAAAGGTTGACACGTCAACAATTGGAGGAAAGAAAAGCAAAAGGTTTATGCTTTAATTGTGAAAACAAGTACAATAAGGGACATAAGTGTGGTGAGAAGAAATTATTCTACATATATTGTGAAGAGGAAGAAGAACAAGAACAACAAAAAGAACCATCTCAAGATGAAAATGTAGAAGCGATTTCTTCTGAAGAGTTGACTTCCATGATATCGTGTAATGAATTGGCTGGAATTAACACCCCTCAAACCCTCAAGATCGAAGGATATATCAAAAATAAAAATTTAATAGTCCTAATTGATTCTGGTAGTACTCATAATTTCATTCACTATAAATTAACCAAATCTCTCAATTGGTTTGTATATCAAACACCAGAGTTTCAAGTAATGACTTCAGATGAAGGAACTATCAATTTCTCAGGAAAATTCAATAAGATCAATCTTACTATGGGGGAATATGTAGTTAATAGTACGATGATTTCTATACCCATGGGTGGTGTTGATGTTGTACTGGGAATCCAATGGTTACAATCATTAGGAACAATGGTTCTTAGTTTTCAAGAACTTTTCATGAAATTTTCATTGGAAGGAAAATAAATTGAGTTAAGAGGTATCACAGGTAAACCTAGTAAGGTGATAAGCTCTAATGGCATGACAAAATTATTGAAAAATGGGCATCAGGGTGTAAATTCACAACTATGCTCGCTATATGTTCAAACATATAAGGCATCTATTCCCCTAGATATCCAAGGGATCATTGATAAGAATTCCAAATTATTTGAAGATATTCCTAAAGGTCTTCCACCCACTCGAAATCATGATCATGCTATTCACCTAATTCCTAGGAGTGTTCCTCCTAACATCATGCCTTACAGATACCCTTATGCCCAAAAGAGTGAAACTCAGCATATGATTGAAGAAATGTTAGAGGCTAGCCTTATTAGACCTAGCCTGTTAAGCCCTAATATTGGCTCATTACCCCTTAATTGGGGCATATTAGATTAGTAATGCTATTTTATTTATGTCAGATTTAGGCCATTAGTTGTAATTTAGATTAGAATTTTATTTTAATTATGTCGACTTTAGGCCATTATTTGTAATTATAACTCCTAGTCTCCTATATATACCAAGGAGACATTTTCATTTTGAATCATCTGGACTTGAACATTTAAGTGGGGTAAAAGGAGTTTACCCCCTCAAAGAGGCTTATTATCTGAAATTATCTCTTTTTCAAGGCATTGATTACTTTTCCTGAGGTTTTTCTATGCTATATTGAAGTTTGGTTCATAACATATGGTATCAGAGCTCAAGGTCTTCGGGTTTCGCTACTACATCTTAGACACCGTGGAATTTTCGCTATAAATTTTTTTCTACAACGTTTTAGAAGGAATGGCTTAGAGGGTATTTAGAAGACAGATCAAGGTACGTTGGGTTCAAAATTTAGCTCCTGGGGACTTATACTTTTGGAGATATACCCTGTACAATATAGGGTTCTGGAATCATCCTGAAATGAGTCTTTGCATCATTTTCTCTATAAAAACATTTTTGTAATGTTTCAAACCCTGAAATCTGGGCGAAATTTACAGAAATTAGTTTTTTATCTGTGGTAAAAATTTCAGCTTCTAGTTCATCATACATTTGTAGATACACCTTGTGTAAGACAGGGTATCTGACTAGTCCTATTGGCTATTCTCAAGAAGGTGTTCCAGGTAAAACAATCATAACTTTTTCCCAGAGTATCCAAATTGGGTGGGACTAGTTGAATTGGATCGTGGATAGTCTGTATTAATTTGGGTGCGAGTTTTAGAATTTTATATCAATTATTTTGTGCGGGGCACACTATACAAGTGAGATCTCCTAGAAAGGCCAAAAATTAGCAAGTTGTGGGGAAGTTATCGTAAATTCCACTTGGAACATCCAATTTTGATCAGACCTGTGGCATTGAAGAGAATACATATCAAAGAAATACATAAGATAAACTTTCATACCCAGAAGTTCCAAAAATTGGGAGATACAATAGAAGAAATATTGTCTAGCAGAACCACCTCAAGATCAAAGTTCAAAAGTGATACTTGGCCAACATGCCACCCAAAAAGGGAACTTCTACACCAAATAAGCCTCCAGAAAATCCTACTTGGACTCTTGATGAAGGTGAAGAAATGCATAGGGACATAAATGAACTACAAGCTAAGAT
>ML786856.1:404004-421783 GCA_009831015.1 Picea engelmannii
TTTATTTATGTTGGCTTTAGGCCATTAGTTGTAATTTAGATTAGTAATGTTATTTTAATTATGTCGGCTTTAGGCCATTATTTGTAATTATACCTCCTAGTCTCATATATATACCAAGGAGACATTTTCATTTTGAATCATCTGGACTTGAACATTTAAGTGGGGTAAAAGGAGGTTTCCCCCTCGAAGAGGCTTATTATCTGAAATTATATCTTTTTCAAGGCGTTGAGTACTTTTCCTGAGGTTTTTCTATGCTATATTGAAGTTTGGTTCTTAACATAGCCAAAGTTATTACTCTACACCGGTGGTAATGGTACTCAAGAAAGATGACTCATGGCATATGTGTCTAGATTATAGAGAGCTCAACAAGATCACTATTAAAGATAATTTTCCCATTCCTGTCATTGATGAATTGTTATATGAACTGCATGGAGAAATATATTTCACAAAGTTGGATCTCCATTCATGATATCATCATTTTAGAATGAAGGAATAAGATATCCAAAAAAAAACATTTCGAACTCATAAAGGCCATTGTGAATTTTTGGTCATGCATTTTGGCCTTAAAAATGCACCTTCAACATTCCAAGGGTTGATGAATTCCATTTTCAAGCCCTTCCTTCGAAAATTTGTGTTAGTATTTTTTTATGATATATGAATCTATAGCAAGTCTTGGGAGGATCATGTGCGACATGTTGACAAAGTTCTACAACTACTAAAGGAGAAACAACTATATGCCAAACCTTCCAAATGTTTCTTTGGGGTGAAGGAGGTAGAGTATTTGGGTCATATTGTATCTCATGAAGGTGTCAAGGTATACCCTAATAAGATTAAGGCCATGATGGAATGGCCTATTCCCAAAACATTGAAGAATCTTAGAGGATTTTTGGGTTTGATAGGTTACTACGAGAAGTTTGTTCGGAACTATGGAAGAATAGAAACACCTTTAATGGAAATAATTAATAAGGATGCATTTTCCTGGAATCCAGAGGAAAATCAAGATTTTGAATAACTTAAAGAGGTGATGTGCAAAGATCCTCGTTAAATGGAATTGGTGTTGTCTTAATGCAAGAAGGAAGGCCCCTGGCTTTTGAAAGTCAGACACTCAAGGGAAAGGACTTACAAAAACCCATTTATGAGAAGGAAATGATGGCAATACTAGATGCATTGAAGAAATGGTTCCCTTACCTAATAGGTAGGCACTTCAAGGTTAAAACATATCATGATAGTCATAAATACTTCTTGGAACAAAGACTATCTTCAAAAGAAAAACAAACATGGGTGACCAAGATATTGGGTTATGATTTTTAAATCATCTATAAAAAGGGGAAGAAAATTTTTGTGGCAGATGCACCCTCAAGAAAGGATGAATATGTTGAGGCCTTTCTCTGTGCTATCTGAATCATCCAACCCGATTGGATAATATAATCGAGGGATGAATGGAATCATGAAAAAAATGTGTGGACTCTCATTCAAAGGCTACAACAAGATTCCTGTGCATCAGATACATTTACATGGAAAAATGATTCACTATGGTACAAATATAGCTTATATTTATGTAATAACTCCAAAATCAAACAAAATATACTATTGGAATTGCACACCTATCTAGTAGGAGGGCACTCGGGATTTTTGAAAACCTACCATAGGGTCAAGAAGGATTTTTTTTGGAATGGATTTAAAACTAATGTTCAAAGGTTTATGGCAGAATGTTTTTTTTTCCAACAAAATAAGGTGGAAATAATTAAGACCCCATGTATTTTACAACCATTATCCATCCTAAGTCAACGCTAGGAGGAGGTTTCCATGGATTTCATCACAGGGTTACCGAAGTCTGAAGGAAAGTGTGTCATCATAGTGATTGTTGATAGAATGACCAAGTGCACACATTGTTTTGCACTCTCTCATCCCTTCAAAGCCATTATAGTTGCCACTGCATTCATGGAGACAGTTCAAAAGATACATGGAAGCCCAAAGATTATTGTAAGTGACAGAGATCCCATCTTCACTGGACATTTATGGGAAAATTTACTTTCTTGTTTGGGTATTAAATTGGCTCATAGCTCATCCTATCATCCTCAATCTAATGGACAAACTGAGGTATTGAAAAAATTTCTGGAAGTCTACCTTCATTTCTTTGTCTCTGATAAACAAACACAATGGTTCAAATGGTTACCCTTGGAAGAATGGTGGTATAACAATTCCTTTCATACTGCAACAAAAATGAAACCATTTATGACACTCTATGGATACCACCCTCCTTCCATCACTTCTTCTCTAAAATAAAAATCTAAGGTTCAAGCAGTGGAATATCACATCGAGCATCAACAACAAGTTCTCCAAATATTAAAGGACAACCTGAGCATGGCACAAAATCGCATGAAACAAAAATAATATTAACATCGTAGTGAAAGAAGTTTTGAAGTAGGGGATTGGGTGTTTTTAAGACTACAAGCATACAAATAGATGTCCCTCAAGCAAGCAAAGAAGGATAATAAATTATCACCAAAGTAATATGGCCCTTATAAGGTGTTGCAAAATATTGGTACTATGGCATACAAATTGGAATTTCCTGCATCTTCACGATTACACCCAGTTTTCCATGTTTCATGCTTAAATAAGGTTATAGGTGACAAGATCCCAATTCAAACTATATTTACAGAACTTGACAAGGAAGGGAAAATCATATTCGAGCCTGAAGCTACCACTGACACAAGAATGCACCAGTTGAGGAATAGATCCATTTCAAAGTATCTCATTAAATGGAGGAAAATACCTATTGAATATTCCACTTGGGAAGATGAGTCTTTTATATAAAAGCATCCAAAATTACTCAAGTGTTGCGGACAACACTTGTCTCAAGGGGAGGGGCATGTTAAGCCCTTAATAGTGGCACATTACCCCTTAATTGGGGAATATTACATTGGCAATGTTATTTTATTTATGTCGACTTGGGTCCATTAGTTGTAATTGTACCTCCTAATCTCCTATATATATACCAAGGAGACATTTTTATTTGGAATCATCTTGTATTTGGAAATTTATGTGTTGTATAAGGAGGTTTCCCCCACGAAGAGGATTATTATCTGAAATTCTCTATTTTTCAAGGCGTTGAGTACTTATTTTGAGGCTCTTCTATGCTATCTGATATTTGGTTCTTAACACATGCACCCGGAGATAATGTTGATTATTGATGAAGTAAATCGTTGATTAATCTAGTGCTTTGAATAAAAGTAGATGCCTACTTTTCTGCCTTGAAAATAAAATAAACTTGAATGCTTTACGCCTTATTTTATGTCATTGTATGATTGATTTAGTAATTAAATTCTCTTTCGACTTGGAATTTATGTGATGTGCGATCGTTTATTAGAACATTATTGAGTCATTGATTATCATTGATGTTGTTGATATAGCTAGTCGGTTTTGGACCCGATTGTGTTAGTGGGATGTAGACACCTCCTTGTTCCTCAAAATAGTCACCAGCCCTGAGACCTTAAATGGTAAAAATCAATCAGATGGATCATGGGCTTGAGCATTGATTATGTGTCTTGGAGGTCCTAACCTTGCAGGGTAGGTTGGGTGGGTAATTCTATATGTTATCTTTATCTTAACTTTATGCAATGAGTTGAGTGATTAAAAGTATTGATTATTCCAGTTGAACGTGATTAGTTGATCTTGCGTCGCCTTTTATGATGGTTGTTGATTATGTGTCGTTATCTAACGTGATGATGTGTTGATTTTGAGTTTTTACTAATTACATTGATGCATTGGTTGTGACATTATTGATTATGACGATATGTCTCTTGTAATTTTTTAATTATAAGGTCGTTGATTATGCGTTGCTTGAATTATGTGTTGATATTAATTTCCTAATGCAAAAAAAATAAATTATCTTTTCTTCTTCCCTTTCCTAGTCATAACGAAGGGGGCATTACATATGATATCAAAGTGAGGTTCAACAGCACGACTTGGGATAATTACTCCTTCCATTGTATCAAACACTTGATCAATAACTTATATCTAACTAAGTTTAATTGTGTCCCTGTAGGTAATCATTGTTAGAGGAATTGGATATGTAGACAATGTGGTGCTAGGGAGGAGGCATTGTGCCTCTAGTCGCATCCACGCTAGAGGGGTCTAACCCCCAAGGAGAAGAACAAGTCATTGGAAAAGAGAAGATTGATTTTAATGATGGAAATTTATTTTAAAAGGTAGAAACCTTGGCGAATCTTACAAATCCTTCATATGCCAACTATAAATGATTAGCGATATTTTTGTAAAAATATTCAAATTTCTAAGGATTTTATATAGTTTTTATAATTTTTTGGCGATTTTTAAGGTAAAATAATTTTATCCTATAGAATTTGGGTGAATCATTTTTAAAATAGCAAATCTCATTTTTGGAAAAGTCATGGAAAATTAGCCCATGAATGAAATTTAGCCCCTAAAATCATTCCTGGTTGTGGGGGATGTGATTGGGTTGCTCAGGTCCTTTCAGAGGATGTCATAGGCCTTGATTAACCATCTATATATAAATGAGGCTAGGGCGCCTATACCCCCTGAGGGTACACAATGTGCCCCAGTCGGTACTGGTAGCATTCATAGAGAACTCGAGAAGGTCAAGTTTCCCAAGTTCTTGGGTACCACAGATGACGCAGTCGTCGAGGCATGTTTGGAGAACATGGAGATGTGCTTCTCACTTTGCGACTACACCTCCAACATGAAATTCTAGATGGTGGTCTTTCATTTGAAGGGGAGCACTCTTCTATGGTGGAAGATGCTCCTGCCAAAACTGAAAATGGTTGTCGAAGACGTTTCATGTGAACTATTCAAGGAGCGGTTCCAGGAGAGGTAATTTTTTAGAGGAATTCATTGAGTGCCATCTTAATGAGTTCAACTCCTTACGACAGGGCAGCCATATGGTTCTCAAGTATGAGGCCTGATTCATTAAGTTGCTTAGGTGTGATCCACATATGAACACCGAGAAGCTCAATGTCAACAATTTTGTGTTCATCCTTAACATCAACACTCATTCAAAAGTGAGGATCCTAATGTCTTAGACATTGAACGATGCAGTCCAGAAGGCCCTCATAGATGAGGAAGAGTTGATTAGCGGGGGTTATATCAGGACTCCTATGTGGCTGAAAGGACAAGTGACATTTGGTGCGCTGCAACATCAAACACTAGCTAGAAATCCATCAGGGTATCGAGGTACTCCTAGAGGATCCATGTTCACGACACCATGATGACAAACACCTCAAAAATAGACTCCCTACAGAGGACCATAGCACCAACAACAACGTCATCCACAACAACAATAATTTAGGCCTATTTAATAGAATAGACCAGGGTTTCAGGTTGGTGGTCCAACAACTTCTACTTTGGAGACTAGGAGTACTGGGCTGAAGACCAGATGATGGACATGTGGAGAGCCACATTACCTACACGACTATCTGGTTGAGAGGGCTAGAGTAGCTAGGTCAGCTACATACACTACAGTTGGAGATTTAGGCAAGTCCCACTGGATTCATGCAGTTGTGAATAATCTCCAAGCCAAGCACCAGTCTACCGTGCTCAAGAAATAAGGTAACATCGTTGACCATACCTTTAGTATTTTGATAGATGCTGGTGCTATAGAGAGATTTATTTTTGGTGCAACACTAAAAATAAATAAGGTAAAGGTATTTGAACAAGACAAGTTTAGCTATGTGGAAATGGCTTCGATATCCAGACAAAAGGTTGGAAGAAAGGTTATGGACTGTAGCCTCAACTCGATATATTTTATAATGAATGAAAACATGTACGTCACGATCTTAGGATATTATGACGTCGTGATCGGTATGGATCGATTGGAATCACGTGATGTGACACTGAACTATAAGAGGAAACATTTGATTTTCATCGATGATGAGGGACAAAGACGATTGATTGTAGGAAGAAATGAGGGAGTTTCCCTAAGGTTCATTTCTTCCCTACATCTACGAAATATCATGCAAAAAGGATGCAAGATATATGCAATATTAGCGTTGAATGACAAGGGTGTGGCAGAAGGATTGTAAAACCTTCCGGTAGTACAAGAGTTTGCAGACGTGTTCCTATAAGAGTTACTAGGTTTTCCGCCCGAAAGAGAGCTAGAATTTACCATTGACATAAAACTTGGAACTGAACTGATAGCAAGAACTCCTTATCAGATGTCGACCCCTGAGTTACACCTGGAGTCGAAAATGCAATAGAAGGAGTTGTTAGAACTAGGACTTATACATCCAAGTATGTCAGATTGGGGTGTGCCTTTTATTTTCATACGGAAGAAGGATGGGTCATGGAGACTCTATATTGAATATCATCAATTGAAGAAGGCAACAACCAAGAATGATTATCTATTGTCGAGAATAGATTATTTGTATGACCAAATGAAGGGTGAAATGGTGTTTTCAAATATCGACTTGAGATTAGGATATCACCAGTTACAGATCAAGGAGGAATACATTCCTAAGACCACAATCAAGATAAGGTTTGAGCATTACGAGTTTATAGTTTTACCATTTGGATTGACAAACACCCTAGGTGTACTCATGAGCTTTATTAATAGGGTGTTCCATGAATACTTGGACAAGTTTGTTCAAGTGTTCATTGATGACATATTTATATATTCTCGAACATCATAAGAACATGATGAACATTTTCACTTCATACTATAGTGTTTATGAGAGAACAAATTATACATGAAACTGTCAAAATGCTCTTTTTATCAATCAAGGATTCATTATTTGGGGTATGTTATCTCCGAGGAAGGAATCATTGTGGATCTAAAAAAGGTAGAGGCTATTATGGTATGGACTCTGCCAATAAAAGTACCATAAGTACATAGATTCATGGTTTTAGAAAGATATTATCGATGGTACGTTGAAGGTTTTTTGAAGATTGCAAATCTTATTATGAAATTGCAGAAGAAAAAAAAGAAGTTTGTATGGACAGAGAAATGCGCGAAATCCTTTCGAAGTCTCAAGGATATGTTGACTAAAACACCAATACTAAAACTCCCCGACATGGACGAGGACTTCTTGGTATGTACAGATGCACCCAAGGAATGCTTAGGCAGAAGCTTGATGCAAGGCAGTCGAGTGATCACTTACACCTCAAGGAAATTAAGAAAGCATGAAGAGAACTACGCGACATGTGATTTGGAGTTATTGACCATTGTGTATGCCCTGGTAGTGTGGAGACACTACCCGATTGGATGAAAATTCGAACTAAACATAGGCCACTGTGGGTTGCAAAACATTTTTACACAAAGTGAATTGAATGTGCGACAAAGGTGTTGCTCAGAAGTATTTAACGAGTACGATTTTGAGATTACCTACATAAAAGGAACAATGAACAGAGTGGCAGATGCATTGAATCAAATACCACACATATTTTTAGTGATACTTCTTTAGACAAATCTTTGAGAAAATATTCTAACTATACTACGCGACGATGACTGGTATAAAGAGGTTAAGGAAAATATTGGGCAAGACACCATGTTGGTACTAAAATTTGCGGTATTTACATTGGACAATGACAGATTATGAAGGTATATTAATTAGATATACATGTCACCTAGCGAAAAATTGAGAATTTTTATCTTAAGAGAAGCTCATAGAATAATGTACATGGCTCATCCAAGAGTCACGAAGATGAGGGCAGGCCTTAAGCTCTTATTCTTTTGGAAATGAATGAAGCAATATGTCTAGACTATTAGCAAGTGAAGGCTGAACATAGACATCCAACATGATTACTACAACCATACGCTATTTCAGAATCGAAATGGGAAGTCATTTTGATGGACTTTACTGTTGGGTTGTCATTGGCAAGGAGGCATGACTTTATTTTCATGGTAGTTGAGACTCCGATGAAGAGTGCACATTTTATCCCTATGCGTACAACGTATCAGGTGCCAAACATAGCTAGAGTTTTTATTAATGATATTGTGATATTGCATGGAATGCCTAAAAGGATCATATTCGATAGAGGATTAATGTTCAAATGACAAATTTTGAATAGTTTCCAAGAGGCCTTGGGAACCCAACTTAACTTTAGTACAACATATCACCCAGAGATAGATAGGAAGATAGAAAGAACGAACCAAATCTTGGAGGATATGTTGCATATGTATGTGATGGACCAACATAAATGTTGGGAAGAGTTCTTTGCACTGGTAGACTTTGGATACAATAACAACTATCAAAGCACCATTGAGGATAGGGTCATACACCTATGTCATACACCTTTGAGCTAGGATCATCTTGAGGATAGGGTCCTGGTAGGATCATAAATTATCCAAGAAATGGAAGAGAAAATCAAAATGATAAGAAAAAAGATTAAAGAAGCGCAATATGGGTAGAAGAGTTATGTCGATGCACACTACATTGACCATAGTTATGAAGTTGGTGATCAATTCTTCTTGTGGGTGAAACCACACAAGCGTTTGATTAAGTTTGGGAAGGGTTCTAACGTCTCTCCTAGATTCGTGGGACCTTTCAAAGTTGTGGAAAAGAAAGGGCCCTTGACCTATCGACTATCCTTTCCTGATTATTTTAGGCATATGCACGATGTTTTTCATGTATCTGTTTTGAGACATTATTATAGTGATCCTACACATGTTATTGACATGAGTTCCTTGTAGGTGTCAGACAAGGTTTGACTCACAGTGTAGCCAATCCACATTCTTAACCATCGAATTCGAATTTTTTGGCGTCGAATAGTCGATCAGGTCAAGGTCCAGTGGGACAATTATAGTCCACACTCGACTACCTGGGAAGATGCATATGATATGTGCCAATAGTTACCATATTTGTTTGATAGTTAGGCGTTTAGATCTTGTGAGAGGCTTTATTTACTGCATTTATATACTATGAAACTTCAGGATGAAGTTTAAAACAAGAGGATGTGTATATAACATCATGCTCTTGCAAGCACATGTTATTGACTTATTCTTTGAGGACATTTGCGTGTAAGTGATCCAGTTTTAGTATATGGTTGTCTGTTTTCTTATGGATTATTATGATGATGTTGATCGATTATGATATTATGTTAGTTGATATCTATTTATTGACATATGCTATTGACGAGTTTCCCCTCAGTGTGTAGGACACTTGATAGATTGAGGATCTCGATGGAATCAATGGACCCCCTTGGACTCTAGATCGAGTCAGGGAGTGGATTGTATTGGTTTGAATATTTTATTATGCATATGTGACATATGATCATGTATGTTAGGATGTTTTTTGTGGATCATTAATAGTGTTTCATTCATGGATGCAGGCTGATGATTGCTTGCTAATCATACTCACATAAGGAGTAAAGGGGCCATGCACAACAACCAGATATTGATGGATAGGTGTGGCAACAACCCTATCATAGCCTACTAGAACTCTCGCCTCAGACTTTAGGTTAACGATTACCTAGTTCGAGATATCCATGACGCTGTGAGGGCAGACTCAGATAGTTTCTCATGAATATTCTAAGGGGTATGCAATAAGGTGGGGTCCTTATTCCTTAGAGGCCCTTAGTCTCTCACAAGGTCACCTAGATGGAGTATTGACTCCAAGGGTTGGAAAACTACCAAAACCAATCAAGGGTGAGTGGCACCCTTGGAGCATGTAGTGTGTCTTGAAGGTAACGCCGCGTAATTAAAATTTGAATCCAAAGTGAGTGACATCCTTGGATCAGGGTGTGTATCTTGAAGGGCATGTCATGGTGTTTAAAAAAAATGCGTCAATGAATCTAGGTGCCCTAGAAAACTTGAGTGAATGTTAAACCTTATAAAATCTTGAGCACCTGCCAAATTAATTAATTAATTAATTCTTTCATTAACTAAAGAATTAATTTATTAAGAATAATCCTTAAGGGTCTAGAGGCATTTGCAAATAAATATTTAACTAAGCCTATGTCTAAGTGAGTGAGAAGACTAAAAACTAAATTTTAAAATTAATTAATGAGGGGATGAAATAAATCAAATTAAGAATCAATAAAAATAAAACAAATCTAAAGAACTGATTTAATACGCATTGTGCAAGTAAATAACAAATTAGAAATTAAAATAAGAAAGGAATAAAGCGTACAATAAGGTGTAAGAATAGAAAGGTATCTAAATTCTAGTCTAACTAGAGAACAATCCTATTTTAACTCAACTCTGTTTTAGAAAGGCGTCAGTCATAAATGGGAAATAAAGGGAATAAAGGGGAAACTAGGAGCGATTTTAGGAGCGCCTTTAGGATGGGTGAAGGAATTTGACATTTAATTAAATTACGTTGTGGATTTATTTGTTCAACAAAGGGAATGGGTGACAAGTGTATGGGGGGAATAATCCCTAATTAAATTAAAAAAAAAGTGGATTAAATGTGCAAATGGAAAGTGGTCACTAAGGAAATTCTATAAAACTAATGGATGAGAGGAGGGATGGATCACACTAGTTATGATTAAGGTTATGCTAGATAAATTCTAACTGGTTTTACTTGTGAGAGTTGGGATACCCAACTTGAGAGAGAGAGTGGTGGCTATACCTTGCGAGGAAAGCTAGGAGCTAGAGGATTTTGGTTGTATTTGTGCATGGCCCCTTTGTAGTTCAGGGGGCTAAGGGGGAAGAAGAGTAACCCTAGTGTTCGCTGGGAGGTACCGTTGAAGTCTCAATGGTTAGAAAGAGGATGAGGGAACTGAACGTCAGTCACCAAGGATCATCATCAATCCTATATTCTTCGGTCATGGTATTTTGATTTTGAATTTTCATTATAATAAGTTTTTATTATGTATATGGTTTTTGGAGTTATTCTATTGATTTACGACCTTGTGAAGTGGTGTGACTACAAAATTCTTCATATGCGACTTCATATCTTTTGGATTCTCTGTGAAATGTTTCGGTACAATATCCCTGTATTTTTCCTTTCCAGATCTCGTTATTTGGCATGATTTCTCTCTGAATTGTTTGGGTACAATATCCCTGCAATATCCATTTGGAGATCTATGTATTTTGACATGCATTCTCTGCAAAATTTGTGGGTACAATATCCCTACATTTTTCCTTTCCATATCTTTGTATTTTGGCATGCATTATTTGCAAAATGTTTTGAACAAAATCCCTGCAATTTTCCCTTGCAAATCTCTGTATTTTGGAAATCATTCTCTGCACAATGTTTGGGTACAATATCTGTGTGATTTTCTTTCCAGATATCTGTATTTTGGAATGCATTCTCTATGAAATGTTTGGGTAAAATATCGCTACGATTTCCCTTGATGTTGAACAATTGTTATGCTTTATCCTCTGTGAAATTTCATGACTTGAGGGGATGCTCTATGTTTTCCCTTTAAAGACTCAACATTTTCTTTAATTATTCTCATCGATTTTACCAGTTATTCTTAGCAGTTTTACCACTTGTTTTTCAATAATTTTACCCTTGACTCTCAACGATTTATTCTCCTTTTCTGGTGATTTTATACATCCTTAATCTCTTCATTTTTCAGACCATTCCACCTAGAAATCGTGTCCCTCTTGGCGTTTAATTGTTGAATCATATATGTGTATGGAATTTGATTTTCTCCCATATTTAGAGCTTCCTCCTGGCAGTTTTTACCTCGTGTTTCATCTATTTTATCTCAATGTTATTTTACTTCATAATTTTTGCTAGTTTCCTTAAAGAGGGACTCCATTTTCCTTATCTGTAGCTGAGCCTTTCCCCTTTTTATCCTATATATTTCTCCTTTTCTAAGTGGTGTAATTGAGATATGATATCTATAGTTTTATTATATTTTTGTGTTTATTTAATTTTTTATTAAATGTTGATATCTGATATATAGTCCCAATATTTTCATTATGTCTCACCTGTCATTTAAAAAGGCTTAGGTCATACTAAATGAATTCAATGAACCTAACTATAGATTCTCTGGGTGCTTGATATAATGGTGAAGCGAGATAAATTAAGCAATTAAATTTACTTGTGTGCCTCGATTAATGTTGAGGTGTTACCACTTAACTAATTATACCATTTGTGCGCCATGAATAACGTTGATGTATGATGATATGTGTAATAATTTACTCTTGCTTCCATTAAATTGATGTATGATTGATTGAGTAGATAGATTTTGTTGCGCCATGAAATAAATCGATAGTTTACTCTTGCGCAATGAATATTTAATGATTGATGAATGATTAAGTTATTGGTTTACTTGCACCAAGAACTTAATATTGGTGTATGACTAATTATGTATTTAGACATCCTTGCACGATGAAAATAAGCTTGATAATACTCTCACATCACTTATCATGTTGACGTATGATTGTTTAAAGTTTATGTACTCTTGCATCATTTATTGTTGATGTGTAAATGATTCAAAAAATAACTAATTGAATTTAATGTGCCTTGCAATAATGCCGACGTAAAAACAACTTAGTAATTAGATAATCTTGTGTCTTTAAATTAAATTTTTTTGTATGATTTCCTAACTGAATAGATTAATTCCACACATTGAATGGTGTTGGTTCAAGTTTAATTCAGAATTTCGATCATGCGTGCACCTAGAGATAATGTTGATTATTGATGAAGTAAATAGTTGATTAATCATGCACCTTGAAGTGAGGGTGGAAGGGAGGAGCATGGAAGGATTCATATCCTTTACTAAGTAAGTGTAATTTAAAGGAGTTTGTGCTTCCTGGGGTTGGTTCCCTAAACGTAAGGTTGTTGGTGCTTCCTAGGGTTGGCGCGCTAAAAATAGTTGGTTCCCTAAAACCAAGGGAGTTGGTGCTTCCTAGGGTTGGTTCCCTAAAACCAAGGAGTTTGTGCTTCCTAGGGTTGGTGCCATAAAACCAATTGAGTTAGTGCTTCCTAGGGTTGGTTCCCTGAAGACGGGGATTTGTGTCTCCTATAGTTGGTGCTCTAAAATGGATCGGTGTCCTTCACTATTCTTCATAAAAATCCTTGTAATGCTTATTAATTATATTTATATAATTGATTTTACAAACAATTCCATTGTTAATCTATTGTGGTAATTAACAAAATATAAAGGTAACTGCTAATTTTTGAAAAAAGGGTAATATGGGTTTACCCCCCCTCTCAGTATTCCAACAATTAGTATCAGAGCAAGTTCCTTCAACACAGTCCAAACAACTGGAAGATAGATATTGAAGATGGATTATCAAGAGGGAATGCCTAACAACAAATCACCATTATTCAATGGAGGTGTCTATGCTCTATGGAAAATAAGAATGAAAAACTTCATGTTGTCTCTTGGTTCTGATATATGGAAGTATATTGCAGATGTTTACACTGCACCAACTGCTCCACCCAAAGATGTTGCAGGAAATAAAATCTGCAATGAGAACTCAAGAGTAGTTAATGCAATTCTAGGAGGGTTGAAAAATTCTATATGTTTGAAGGTTATGCATTGTAGGTCAGCCAAATAAATCTGGGAAAAATTGGAGGTTGTGTATGAAGGGGATAACAAAGTCAGGGAAGCCAAACTACAGACCTATAGAAGTCAATTTGAAAATCTAAAAATGAAAGAAGAAGAGAACATTGTTGAATACTTTCATAGGGTAGATGAAGTGGTTAATTCAATCAGAGAAGCAGGAGAAGAACTTACAAATAAACCTATTTTTAAAAATATACTAAGGTCATTACCTATGAGATATGATGCCAAGATTTATAGAATTGAAGATAGGTCTGATCTTGACACACTCATAGCTGATCAACTTCATGGATTTTTTACAACATATGAAATGAGAACAAGGAATGATAAAACAACAAAAGGTGAAACAACCTTTAAAGCATCTAAAGCAAATAAAAAACAGGAACATATGTCTCATGAAGATCATTCAGACATATCCCATGTAGAAGAGGTCAACTTTATAAAGGAACTCCAGAATGATTTTGGAAAATATAAAGGAAAGTTACGCTTCAAGTGTTTCAACTGTGGAAGAATTGGAAACTTTGCTAACAAATGTCCCTATCCCAAGCTGGAGGAAAATTATCAAGAAGTTCACAACCAGAAAAACCAATACAACAACAAATTTTATAAGAAAAAGAAACATTTCTACTCTAAACAAGACATCAGTTCTTTAGACACGAGCGAAGATAAGAATTTAGAGATTCTATTTATGGGAAAGAATACTCAAAGTAATGATATAGATGATGAATAAAATTATGAAATTGAAGGAGAAGTGAAACTAGAGTAGAACTGATTAGTGCTTTGAAGGAACTAAGAAAGTATAAAAATAATAATAAGTTACTTAGGGGAAAACTTCAACAATTTGAAAAATCACATCAATCAAAATAAATAGATTCATTAAGAACTATCAAAGAATCAGAGCATATCATCTGTGATTTAAAAACCCAAATCCAAGAACCTAATAAAATTGAAGTCATTTTAAAACAACTTAGTGATAAAAAATAAGTATGTGAGAAACTAGAAGGTGAGATTAAGCTATTAAAAAGTGAACTTGAGAAAAAAAATAATGGATCAAAATTTTGAAATAGTTCAAAGATGTTGGATGAAATTCTCAGTAGTTATAGGTCACCAAACAATAAGACTGGTTTGAGATACATGGAAGACTCAACTTCTACATCACAAGTATATGTCAAAAGACCAATCAGTTACACATATTCTCTAAAGGGATCCTTAAGAAGAGAAGATAATAAAGAAAATATGATAGCATTGAAAATTGTTCCACACAAACATAAATCAACATTATCTACTAAAGTAAAAAATGACAAGAAGAATACAATCACCAAAAGGAATCCCCCTAATAAATATCTTTTTATTGGATATTGTTACTCTTGCAATAATTTTGGTAATAAGGAACTACACTGCAAATATTATGGACAGTAAAATAATAGAAATGTCCAAAGATATAATAACAATTGGTACAATACAGAGAAATAAAACTACAACTCATTTTCTCCTTTGCAAAAATTAAATATTGAATGCAAAAAATGCAACAACTATGGTCATAAAACTAGAGAGTGTAGATTACCAATGCAATCCTTAAAGATAGGAAACCCTAACAAACAAAATAAGAAGATATGGAAAAGAAAATCTAAAGTACAAAGCAAGAAAGATAATGAATATATTGCTCCTGAGATTGATGAAGTTAATAATAGGAGTTTGGTGGGTAAAACTTCTAATAAGGAATATAATAATCAAATCTATGCATATAAAGTAGATCAAGCTCAAGAAAAGAAATCTCCTAAGGAAAAATCTAACACAATTCTAGAACTTGATAATTTTATACAAGTAGATTATCCATTACCCAACAAATGGAAAATAAAAAGGAAAAATTCTTAAAACAAGGATAAAGAAGCTTCTGGTGCACAAAATAGTGACGATGATGATGAATATTCAATATTAAAACAACGAAAAGAATTTAGTGATGATGATATCAAAAGTTTTCCAATGCTATTTTAATGATCCATTGAAACTCCTTCTCAAAGAAAAAAATAGACACAAAGAAGGGAAGGATAAATTAGGGAAGACTTAAAAATTGTTCATGTTGATACTCATATGGGTATTGAAGCACAAAAAAATGAATAGATAACTAGTATCATCGAAATCATCATGGTTTGATGATATAAATCTATGCAGGTTCTGACATAGTTTGTTTCAGGTCTTCATCTACCCAAGACCAATGCAGGTTAAGTATTCTCTAAGTAAAGTCATGTGATATTATCATGCATTGGTCCCAAAGTGGTTATAAGTGGACAGACCCTAAGTGGAAGTTAGTATGTTGTATATAGTGGTATACATGTCATATTGTAGAGATGACAGATGGAGAGACCTTGTCAGGAAGAAACACCCTTTTAGAAACAAAGGGGGAGAAAAGTCAGATGCAGAGAGAGAACATTGACAGGGAGAGTCATTTAGTTATGACAAGTAGAGCATGATTGTAGGGGGATTTACCCAATTTCATATTTTGGTCAACAACATGCAAAAAGACAAAGATTAATCACAGGGGGAGAAACCCTTTGCCATTTATTTAAATGGGGGAGAGTAACTTGAGATGAGAGAAGCATCATCAGAGGGGGAGTTTGTGTATGAATTTAATTTGTTTCCCTCAATTACAAACGGGGATATTGTTGGACATATTGTCATTGATGTGTTGTCATTGATGTCAAAAGTTAATGTCATTGTGATGTGATGATTAGTTTTTATGAAAAAAATGCAGAGGAATATACCTAAAGCTCAGGAGAGACAATGTATTTGATTTCACAAGATCAGTGCAATGCATAAGCACCATTGGTATCGAATTCCCAATAGATCAATGATCTTGATCAATTAGAATCCAAGTACAAAACCAAAAATCTCAGAAGGGAAAGTGCATTGCAATGATGATGATTTTTTATAACCAACATGCATAAGAATCTACCAAAAATATCATAAGGGAAAGTGAATTGCAAAAACACAATCAAGATTGAAATATTCACAATAAAAATACAAAAGAATTGAGGGAGAATCATGTCCACTGATGTAGATTTCGAGACAAAATGGGACTGTGAGATATGGGAGTTACATAGGAGGTCCTTCGGATCAAACATCTGATTGAGTCTTGACCATCATATCTCAGTAAGGGCATGTATGGTACCCCAAATTTCATAGGAAAAAAATATTGTCTTGGAAGATAAAGTCTATTAATTTGTAATGATCCCAAGCCAAATTCTTTCTTGGAATCACTAACTACTACTACTTTATTGAGTTATTAAGTGCATACAAGATTCATCAACACATGGAGATCACAATATATTCAAGATGTAGAAGCACAAGCAAAGATTTTACCTTTTTATTATGAGCAATGTAATATCAATACAATAGATGGTCGATCTGGCATAAACCTTAGATGGTCATACAAGAAATAGATATGAGCTGCTACAAAATGCTCCCGCTAATACAAAATAATGCCTCCAAAGGATGAATAAGAAATGAAGATCAATACAAGCAGATCTGAATGCCAAACTCTCCAGTTGAAGAATGCCACGCTCCAATAGAAGGCTGAAACCTTCAATAACTCGTCCCTGCTGCCAAAAGTGTCTAATAACCCTAATAAATATGCCAATTGATAGATCGGGTGATGGTAAGAATAACCCAGGTGCCTGAATCTCCAATATCCCTCTCAATCTCCGTAGATCTGAATTTCCCACTGAATGGGGTGCCCCACTAGATGACTGAAACCCTAGCTGGTTCGGCCCTGATGAAGGAGGTCTCCAAATGCTATGAAACTCTCCAAGAATATAGATCGGGTGATGGTAAGAATAACCCAGGTGCCTGAATCTCCAAGATCCCTCTCAATCTCCATAGATCTGAATTTCCCACTGAATGGGGTGCCCCACTGGATGACTGGAACCCTAGCTGGTTCGACCCTGATGAAGGAGGTCTCCAAATTCTCTGAAACTCTCGAAGAATATAGATCGGGCTATGAGAATCCCGTGGGAGAAGTTTCAGACTCATATCTCAAGCATATCTCCCTAGATATGAGTTTGACTGAATTACAAGACGTCCCCTATGGCTCCAAGACGTCCAAATCTGCAAACAAATGTAGAATGATGATAACCCTCCAGAAAATCCCTCAAACTGATGGTCCTGCCCCTTCTGAAGCACTAGATGGAGATGGGATAAGACTAGAATGGTGTGGAGGAGTCTTTCATCCCCAAGACCAAGCTGCGGAACAAGGTGAGTGGATATTTCACCACTGAGTTGCTCACAAGGGTTTGTATAGCAAACCCCCAAACTGAATGCTCAAGAGCAATAGAAAATGCTA
>ML786856.1:426980-456526 GCA_009831015.1 Picea engelmannii
CACCCTAAGAAATATGCCAATTGATAGATCGGGTGATGGTAAGAATAACCCAGGTGCCTGAATCTCCAAGATCCCTCTCAATCTCCGTAGATCTGAATTTCCCACTGAATGGGGTGCCCCACTAGATGACTAAAACCCTAGCTAGTTCGGCCCTGATGAAGGAGGTATCCAAATTCTCTGAAACTCTCCAAGGATATAGATCGGGCGATGGTAAGAATAACCCAGGTGCCTGAATCTCCAAGATCCCTCTCAATCTTCGTAGATCTGAATTCCCCACTGAATGGGGTGCCCCACTGGATGACTGGAACCCTAGCTAGTTCAACCCTGATGAAGGAGGTCTCCAAATGCTCTGAAACTCTCCAAGAATATAGATCGGGCTATGAGAATCCCGTGGGAGAAGTTTCGGACTCAGATATAAAGCAGATCTCCCTAGATCTAAGTTTTACTAAATTACAAGACGTCCCCTATGGCTCCAAGACGTCCAAATCTGCAAACAAATGTAGAATGATGATAACCCTCCAGAAAAGCCCTCAAACTAATGGGCCTGCCCCTTTTGAAGCACTAGATGGATATGGGATAAGACTAGAATGGTGTGGAGGAGTCTTTCATCCCCGAGACCAAGTTGCAGAACAAGGTGAGTGGATATTTCACCACTGAGTTGTTCATAAGGGTTTGTACAACAAACCCCCAAACTGAATGCTCAAGAGCAATAGCAAATGCTAATCGAAAACCAGAATGAGTAATAGGTGCACCTCAGCCTCTTACTTATACTTTTCCTTCTAATTATCTGTTGAGTTAGGTTAACTCCCAGGGTTAATCTTCTATTCTTCTGTTGAGTTATCTTTTACTCCTTTATCGTTTTCCTTTCTTAAGTCAACTTAAAAATATAACTTTTAACTTCTTGACTTTCCCCCCTTCAGTGTGAGACTATGACCTAGTGGGGGTGCCCAGGCCACTGAGTCTCCTCATCACCTCTCCAAGAGGTGGGGGACATTACATAATTCATCAAAACAATTCATGAGACATAAGGTAATCCATTATATATATATTCAAATATTGTATACACATAACAATTTTACTTCACTATCATTATCCATTCTAAAGGGTTGAAAGATATTTAAATTCAACCTATCTCTTACTGTTATATTTCGTCATAGATTCATTATTAGATTAGGATCATACATCTTTTTGCATTGATGAATTAGCAGTATGGCTTGTGAAGGTCCATAGCTTAGGAATTAAGGTTACATTAACCATTCTATCCATATTGTAATAGGTAATAAGATATGTTTATAATACATGTAAGTGATATAATCCATATCCACAATAGTTAAAACACTAGTGACTATAGGGTTGAACTAGGGGTCATAACCATTCAAGTCTAAAACCTACTTTCTAGTGTTTATAACACTACATAACAATACACCAACTTAACATAGTATTAATAAACTATATTTAACAAGGAAATTTTTCGATATGCATACAAAAATGAAGTTATAACCCTACACACTACATTAACATTATCATCGATCCAAATTTATACAAATATACACAACCTTTAAGTGGTTTGTAAAGACATAAATGAGGAATATGCCAAGTCGTTCTGAACCTAGGATATTATAACTATGGGAATTTATTCTAGGTTGGGTCCATTAATGGTGATAGACCACCAGTAATCTCCAGGCCTGACATTACAAGAAACTGCCCGCTATGGGCTTACCACTTCGGCTGGTTTCAAATGGCATGGTGTGGGTGGAATACCTTTGACTCTTCTCCACTACCGAGGGGCATGAGGTGCCATTACACTCCTCACAGTTGTTCCCTTTCACTTTGTTACTCTTTGGTTTACTCTCGTGACTGGTAGTATTGTTTGTCTCTATAGAGGATGGTAGTATTAGAGTTCTGGAAGGGTTTCCATTGGTACGATAAGTAGTTATCCAAAACTTGTGTTCTCTATGCTATGTATTTTTTGTGAAAAATCGTTCTTTGTGCAATGCATTTCTTATGTGAGGTGATCCCTGTGTAATGGATTTCTTATGTGAGGCATTCTTTGTCCATTTATTCTTTATGTGACCATTCTCTGTGCAATGTATTATGTGCAGTGTATTCTTTATGCCAAAACAAAATGTTCTCTGTCAGGTGTAACGTATTCTTTTAGTAATGCCTTCTCTTTCTGGTACAATAGTATGTTTGTGAGGTTCCAAGTCACATACTCTATGATTTTATTTTTGTTTGAGGGTTGATATCATATGATGAATTACACCTCCATAGGCATTTCATTCTAGACTCCACCGCGTTAAATATTTCATTTTTTCATTTAACCCTTTCAGTTTATCACTCGGTTTGATAGGGTGACTGTGTTGGCTATCAATCCTTAAACCCAAAAATCCTTTTGGATCCTCGTTTGGTTTCAAGTCTGTACAGAGATCATTACCCCGCGACCCTTGTCTGGAGGTTACTATGTAACGAAAATACCCGTCAGATACAAAGGCCTATTGGGAAGACCCTATGTAAGGTCATGGCTAATTAGTCTTATACTTTCATTCCGTCATTCGATTGAAATCATCGAGGATTCATACACTTAAGGAATTTTTTACAAACTTCGATTAATTTTGAACTTTGTATGCAATATTCATAATGATACTCTGTATTTTTATATGGCATGGTAAAAATCCCTTGTTCATTGAAATAGAAGTAATTCCCCTTTGTATGTATTCACTAGTTATAGAATTTGTCTACCGAGAAGAGTAGTTATTTGTCCCATGGACCATCGACAATGGCAAGATAATGGTTGGGTTTGAACATGTTTTTGCGCTATTAAAATTTAACCTATGAATTTGGTTCTTACTATAAAAAAAATTATGCACTCGGTTTTCATCCTTTTCACTTCGGTAGATGTTTCTTTGTTGAACGTTCTCGCTATGATCATTACCATATAGAAACGTATGACCAGATCAAATCCTGTGCATCTATTTCATTACTTCTTAATTAATATTTTTTTTACTACACACATTATCCTTGTCAGAAAATTCCACCTGTGTATTATGGAACCAAAGAATAGTTTTGTTTTAAATGTTAGCTTGTCCATGATAATTTATTTCTGTTCTCTAGCACTTTGCATGGGGTTTGAAAATTTTGTCGAGGTACTATTTATCAATTAATTGGTATTGTTTTAGTTTTTTAAGTCCACCCCTCTATTAAATCGTTTAATGGCCTGATCTTCCTCTTGATAACAATTTGTATTTTGGTTAAATGTTTTCTATACTTTACAATGAAAGACCTGTACTTGATATGTTTTCTTTTAATTATTTCGAAAGTAAGTAAATTTCTCATTTATTTAAACTAATTACGGGTCTCTTTGTCTTGTGATGGAACCCATCAGATGAGTTACACACCCACTCCCCTTCCTAAGACTTGGGTCAAATGTTTTGCAAAGCAACATGAGTACTTTGATATGAAATTGGAATTCAAGATAAGTATACTTTGACTCTATTATTTCCCTCATTCTTTAATGGATTGTACATTAGTAAGTTACTAATGCTGCTGCCTGGCTCCTTTAAAATTTGGGATAAATGACAATGCAATTAGTGAAGTAAGCTGTCAATCCACAAAAGGTATTCAGGTCCCATATCTCTTCCACCAGTCCATGCACACACTCATAGATAATTTTTATGTAATCTTTTACATCTTTGTTTAGACTAGCTATGGAGTTCTTGGGCCTATGGAAAATCCAAATTGTAAAAATGTTGCTCATCAACCTATTGTCTGTAATAAATATGTATATATTTTTGTCAAGTATCCTATGATCTATTGCATCAGATACCTTTCTTTGATAATAGATAAAATCATGTATTGGGACTTTTATTCTTTGTACTCAACATAATAGCAAAAAATTCAATATATTTTGTTTATACATTTCTTTTTGAAGTATTTGACTATATACAAGAAGGAACAATAATCGAGAAAATAGATCTATCATGACCAATAGGAACATATACATAATTTTTTATACTTATACATCTTGAGTGGGCCTAATGGTTAAGAACATGTGTTTCTTGTTAAGAGGTGACAAGTTCAAATCCACAGGGGGGTAGTGTATGTATAACTTCATATACTTTACCAGTCAAATCGCTGGGTGGAGGGGGATCCCTTGTCCCACAAACAAGGGGGTCTCATACATTAATTTGGTGTGCTAGCTTGTCCGTGACTTTAAAAATAGATTATTGTTATTGTTATTATTATTATTATTATTATTTTATACTGGGGGAATCGGCAACTCGCGGTTCTCGTACTCACGTGACATGGGGTCGATCCCCGTCGGCTACCACTATAACCCCAGGTGCAACCACCCAGCGCGCAAGAATGGCGCACGAGTAAATCCGGGTGAGAATCGAACATGAGACTTCATTTTACAAATTTCCTTCCATTTACACGACACTTGCCAATCCGTCTACACCCGTGCGGGCATTGTTATTATTATTATTATAAACATATAGTAAATATTAATAAAACACCACTACATGTATTATTACACAGTGGAAAACCAAAAAACTAATATGGCTATACAGTCCACCTAAACAGATTTTTCTTATAAGTATAGTACTATAAAGCATGGCATCAACTGTATAACATCAATAATAAAACATCAACAACAAAACATCAATAATTTGAGTGCATAACTGATATACATATCTGAAAAATGATGCTAGGAAAACAAATCGAACAACCACATTCCACCCAACCATAGAAATAGAACAACCATGATCACTTGTCATGATCACCCCCTAGCCTAAACATGACTCCATAAGGGAGAACTGACAGACACTCCTTAGCCACTGTTAGCTTCAAAAGTTCATAGAATTATTTCCTCACACCATATGTGCTCATAACAACAAAAAATTTCTCAATCCCCAACATACTAAGCAATGTCATGTCTCCCACATATGTTGTATTTATCTTGCGCCTAGGTATTTCCATTCCTTTCCCTCCTTGGGGAAATTATCATATTTACGAATCCATGATTTTTAGGGGTTGCTAGTGACCAAATTAAACTTCTTACACTTGTAAAAAACAAATTTTAGTTAACTCAAACATGTTCCCCACTCATGGAATCATAGTCATCTATTTTTAACCTGCCTATTCCATTTTCCTTCTAGCATTTAATTTATTAAAAAGTTTTTCTCATACATGTGTCCATAAAAAGAGGACAATTGGTAAATTCAAACCTTTTCCCAACATACATCAAATAATAATTACAAAATCTAAAATTTGAAATTTGGATTTTCCATAAATGGAAATTTATTTCTAAATTCGGGTTTTCCATAAATGGAAATTTATTTCTAAATTCAACTTGGAATTTAATTTCTAATAATTTGAGGATATCACATCCTATCCCCATTGTGTAGAACACTATCCTTAGTTTTCAATCATCTCTTGGAACAAGATTGGATAAGACTTCTGCATATCTTCTTCCAATTCCCAAGTGGCCTCCTCAGGACCAAAGTGCTTCCATTGCACTTTTACCTAGGTGATGGCTTTGTTCTGAAGTATTGTTTCTTTCATGTCCATAATGCACAAAGGTTCCTCTTGTAACTTTCCTTTTGGTTCCACCTGCACCATGTTCCAATCAATGATGTGAGTAGGATCATGAATATATCTTTTCAATAACGAAACATGAAAAACATTATGAACTTTTAAATTTGTAGGAAGTGTCAGTTGATATGCACAAGTTAGATTTGAGTTAAAATCCCAAAGGGGAAACAAAATCTTCGTGCCAACTTGGAACAACTTCCTAGATTCAGAGAACTTCTTCTTTCTTTCACTTTTAGATAGACATGTTCCCCAATTTTGAAGTCTTCATGTCTTCTCTTTAGGTATGCATAGATTTTATGTTAGTCTTGTGCCTCTTTCAAGTTCTGTTGTACCTTTTTTACCATTCTTTCCATTTCTTGGAGCATTTCTAGTCCCACCATAATTCTGTCAACTAGATCATCCCAACTGATCAGGGTTGTGCATTTCCTTCCGTATAATACTTCGAAGGGACTCATCTTATCTGATTCCTAATAACCATTATTGTAAGTGAACTCAACTAAGTGTAGATACTCTTCCCACTTAGTTGGTTTTGCTCTTATGTACATTCACAACATGTCTTCGATAATTTGTTTTGTTCATTCTGTTTGACCATCCGATTGTGGATGATAAATTGTGTTGAAATTCAAATTAGTACCCAAACTTGCAAACAATTTCTTCCAAAAATTGGATGTAAATTTGACATCTCTATCCGAAATCACAATCTTAGGAATTCCATTCAACCTAAAAATTTATTTCATAAAAATTTCAGTGATATTAATCGCTTTGTAAGTATATTTCACAGGTATAAATATAAATATTTACTTAGTTTATCAATCACTACCATAATTGAGTCATTTTGTCTTTGAGTCTTAGGAAAACCTGTGATGAAGTCCATTGAAATAATTTCCCATTTCGACTCGGGTATAGGCAGAGGTTGTAACAGGCCTTCCAGATGTTGGTGCTCAACCTTTACCTATTGACACTCTAAACATTTAGACAAATATTGAATTGTTTAGTTTTTCATATTAAGCCAATAAAACTATTTCCTTAATGTTGTTATCATTATCTGGTATCCTAGGTGGCCAGAATATTGATTTTTTGTGCAACTCATCATGAATTTTCATCTTTAGATTAGTAGATTTAGGTACATATAACTTGTTATTGAAACTTAACAACCCATTTTTATCTATACTAAGATCTATTTTGTTCATATTTTATACATTTCCTTGTAATTTTGTTGTTGTTTTGATGTAATTTGCATCATTACTACTTGTATATTTTATTCTAAGTTTGATATCATTTTATGTTTTCCTGATAATTATTTCACAAAGCCCACTAGTCCTCTGACTTAGTGCATCTACAACTTTGTTTTCCTTACCCTTGATGTGTCGTACTTCAAAATCAAACTCACTTAAAAAGGAAATCCATCTCTCTTGTCTTGCATTCAGATCTGGTTGACTAAACAAATTCTTTACACCATTGTTGTTGGTTAGTAACAAGAATATTCTTCTCATTAAATAATGTCGTCACATTTTTAATTCATGAATTATAGCTGTGAACTCTAAATCATGAGTCACACAATTTCATTGATATCCTTTCAATTTACGTGACTCGTAACAGAGGACATGTCCATCTTGTGTTAGCACACCTCCTAATTCCTCTTTACTCACATCTATGCAAAATGTAAAGTCTTTATATGGGTTTGCTACTTTTAGGATATGTGTTGTAGTTAACAATCCTTTTAGATTATCAAAATTTCTTGACATTTTTATGACCAATTAAAATTTATTCCCTTTTTCTGTAGTGATGTAATTAGATATGCAATTCTGGAAAATACTTCGATAAACCTCCCATAATAAATGGTAATCCCCATAAATGACCTTATGTCTGCTACATCTTTAGGAATAAGCCATTCCATAATGGCTTTAATCTTTTTCGGGTCAACTCTGATACCATCTTTGGATATTACGTGTTGTAAATACTATAACTTTATTTGGTAGAAGTCACACTTATCAAACTTAGCATATAACTTATGTTATCTTAAAGTTTATAGTACTAATTTCATATTCTCTCCATGTTCTTCTTCAGTTTTTCAATAAACTAAAATATCATAGATAAAAACCAACACAAATTTATCCAGATATTGGTTGAATATATCATTCATCAATCACATAAAGGTTGTTGTTACATTAGTAAGCCCAGTTAGGATTACTACAAATTCATAGTTTCCATAACGTGTTTTAAATGTTTTTTTTATTTTTATCTTCGTCCTTTATCTTGACTTGGTGATAACCATACCTTAAATATAGCTTAGAGAATATCTTTGCTCCTCTAATATAGTCAAGGATATCGTTAATTCTAGGTAAAGGATACTTATTATTAATCGTCATTTTATTTAATTGTCGATAGTCAATACACAGTCTCAGAGTTCCATCTTTCTTTTTAACAAATAAAACTGGTGATCCCCAAGGTGAAACACTTGGTCTGATATATTCCTTATCTAGAAGTTCTTGTAACTGAATTCTCAGTTCTATTAATTTGGGTATACTCATTCTATAAGGAGCCTTGGACATCAGGGAAAATCTAGGTCATAGATCGATATAGAAATCTATCTCTCTCCTTGGAGGTAGTTCTAGTATTTCATCTAAAAATACATATTTGAACCCGTGTAGGACTGCAAAGTATTTTAATCTTGGTTTTCTCTCCTCCCCTAGGATATTAGTTACTTGAACAACACAAAATTGGCAACCTTTGTTAATACATTCCTTAAATTGCATTGTTGATATTTGCCTAACAGAAACTGGTTTTGTGATCCCTTGTATTGTTTTGACTATATTATTTCCATCTTTATACACAAACAAATTTTCGAAAAAATTTAATATCACTTTATGTTTTTCTAACCAGTACATTTCGATAATTATATCACAAGACCCCAAAGGTAGTTCGTTCATATTTAACTTGGTATTTTGGCCATCTATGCTGAGTTCACAATCATAAATAAAATATGTTACCTTTGTTTTGGTCCCCATTTCTAGTTGTACTAACCAAGAATTATCATTCTTTACCTTTCTTAATTTGTTCAATTCTACTAAAGTTGGAGTAATATAACTAAGACTAGCTCTTAGGTCAATTAGTATAGAAACATTGTGGGAATGAATTTTACCTTCAACTTCCACAACAATGGATTGATGATATGCCTGTTTGTCATCCATAGTTGCATCGATCGTATTCACGCTTCTTCCAATGTTTCCAACTATTGAAGCCTCTTGAAGGTTATGGACTGAATTTCCTTTTGTGGGATTGAAGCATGGACAATTTCTCCTTAGGTGGGGTTCTCCACACTCCCAACATTTGAATGGTTCTATAAGGTTGTCCCCAACCTTCTTGAACAATAGATTAATCAGTTTACTTCCCCCTTGAGTATTATGTGTATTAGATTGATATCCCTTCCTTTGAAAACCCTTTGTCATGTTACTAAAAGGGGCTAGTTGGAAGCCTTTATTACACGTATTCATTTTATCATGTTTGTTGTCCTTCCATGCCTTCAAAATTTTAGATCTCTATTTGTACTGATTATAGCACATTCCATCCTTTCTAAACACTTTGTTTAAAGAATTAGGATTTCCAAATTCAATTATGTCCTTATATGATTGTTGTAGACAACTCAAGAACCTTTGTATATTTAATTTATCTTCTTTGAGATATGGTACAAACCTCAACAAATCTAGGAATCTATTTATCAGATCGTTCATGGACATTTTTCCTAGTCGCAATTCGTAAAATTCCTTATTTTTTCTTTCGTAATAACTTTAATATAAGTACTACTTCTTGAAGTAATTTTTGAATTATGACCATTCCGTTCATTTTCCTTTCAATCCCTTGGCTAATTTCAGGTCTCGCCACCAGATACTAGATTTTCCCTCTAAGTTATAGATGGTCATTCTAACCTTCATATTACTATATTAATTATAAATATGAAAGTATTTCTCAATGTCTAAAACCCACGCTTCATCTTCCTCATCAGTTTTAGATTCTCCATCAAAGGTGGAGGGTTTTATATTTTTGAACTCACCTTCTAGGTGGTCTACTTGTTTTATTTTTCTTCCTATAGATGCTTTCTTTTATGTCATGTGTGTGTCTTTCGAGGAAATGTCCTCTTTCTATGTTTCATGACCAGAGTTCTTAGAGGAATTTTTTCTGACCTCTTCTTCTTTTCCATTTTCCTTTGGGCTCTTCTTTTTTACTATATTGTGTAGCAACATTTCATTTATTTCCAATTGGTCTTCTTGTGCTTTATTCAACTTTTCGTTATCTTCTTTAAATCCCTCTAATTCCATGATAAGGTTTCACATCATTTCCAGGACTTGAGTGGTTGAACTCCATTCATGGTTATGTTCTGATTCTCTAGGAAGTTCTTGGTTTTGATTCCCCTCAGGCCTGTCTGCTTAATTCTGTATTGACATTTTCACAATATAATTTTTTTTCTCTAATCGTTATATTTTTCCTTCAAAGAAAAACAAAATAAAATTTTGAGGCTTCCTTGAGGTCCGAGTGTTTTAACCTGCAACTCTGATACCATATGTAACAAACCCCAAATTCCACTATTTTTTTTTATCTTTTCATAAACTTGGAAACTATGGTCTAACAAATTTAATTTTTGGTATCCATTGAATTACAAATTTAATTTTTGGTATCCCCATTAATGACCTTATGTCTTCTACAACTTTAGGAATAGTCGTTGCAATACCCTCTTTTGATATTGCATTTTGCTAAATATTGTATCTTTCTTTGGTAGAAATAACACTTATCAAACTTAACATATAGCTTATGTTCTCTTAAAGTCCGTAGTACTACTTTCATATGCTCTTCATTTTCTTCTTCAGTTTTCGAATAAGCTAAAATATCATCGATAAAAAAAGCACAAATTTATCAAGATATTCGCTGAATATACTATTCATCAGGAACATAAAGGTTGTTGGAGCATTAGTAAGTACAAACAAGATCACTAGAAATTCATAGTGTCCATAACGTGTTCTAAATGTTGTTTTTTTTACATCTTCATCCTTTATCCTGACTTGGTGATAACCATACCTCAAACCTAGCTTAGAGACAATATTTCCTTCTCCAACCTGGTCAAAGAGATCGCTAATGCTAGGTAAAGGATACTTATTCTTAATCATCATTTTATTCAGTCGTTTATAATCAATACAGAGTCTCAAAGTTCCATCTTTCTATTTAACAAATAAAACTAGTGCTCCCCATGGTGAAACACTTGGTCTAATATATTGTTTTTCTAATAGTTCTTGAAACTGAATTTTTAGTTCTGTTAATTCAGGTATACTCATTCTATAAGGTACCTGGGACACCGAGGAAGATCCAGGTAGTATATTAATAGATAAATATATCTCTCTCCTTGGAGGTAGTTCTGGTATTTCTTCTACAAATACATATCTGAACCCATGTAGGACTGCAAAGTCTTCTAATATTGGTTTTCTTTATTCCCCTAGGAGATTATCTACTTGAACAACATATAATTGGAAACCCTTATTAATACATTTCTTAAATTGCATGGCTGATATTTTCCTAACAAAAATTGGTTTTTTGATTCATTGTATTGTTCTGATTGTATTACTTTCATCTTTACACAGAAATGAATTTTTGTAAAAATTTAATATCACTTTATTTTTTTCTAACCATTCAATTCTGATAATTATATCGTAAGACCCCAAAGGTAATACATTCAAATTTAATTTTGTACTCTGACAATTTATACTGATTTCACAATCAGAAATGAAATCTGTTACCTTTCTTTTGGTCCTTGTTGTTGGTTGTACTAAACAAGATTTAGTATGTTTTACCTTCTTTAACTTGTTCGATTCTACTAAAGCTAGAGTAATATAAATCATACTATCCCCTGGGTCAATTAGTATAGAAACATTGTTGAAATGAATTTTACCTTCAACTTCCACAGTAATGGATTGATGATCTTCCCTTGTGTCATCCAGAGTTGCATTGATCATATGCACGCTTCTTCCAATGTGTCCAACTCTTGAATCCTCTTGAAGATTATGGACTGAAGTTCTTGTTGATGGGTTTAAGCGTGGACAATTTCTCTGCAGGTGGGGTTCTCCACACTCCCAACATTTCAATGGTTTTTTGGGGTTATTCCCTACCTTCTTGAACCCTAGATTAACTAGTTTATTCCCCCCCTTGAGTATTATGTATATTAGAGTAATAGTCCTTCCTTTGAAAACTCTTTGCCATTTTACGAAAGGGGGTTGGTTGGAATACTTTCTTACGTTATTCATTTTATCTTGTTTCTTATCTTTCTATGCCTTTGGAATTTCAGATCTTTGTTTGTACTAATCATAGCACATTCTGTCCTTTCTAAATACTTCATTTAAAGTCTTAGTATTATCAAATTCAATCATGTCCTTGTAATATTGTGGTAGAAAGATTAATAACCTTTTTATATTTACCTTATCTTCTTTGATGTATGGTACAAACCTCAATAGATCTAGGAATTTATTTATTAGAATGTCCATAGCCATTTGTCCTAGTCATAGTTCGTAAAATTCCTTGTTTTTTCTTTCGTAATAACTTTCTTGGAAGTACTGTTTCTTTAAATAATTTTTGAATTATAACCATTCCATTTGTTTTTCTTTCAACCCCTTTGCTAATTTCAGGTCTTGCCACGAAATACTCTCTTTTCCCTTTAAATTGTAGATGGCCATTCTAACTTTCATATTACTAGAGTAATTATAAATATGAAAGAATTTATTAATGTATAACAACCATGCTTCGTCTTCCTCACCAGTCTTAGATTCTCCATCAAAGGTGGATGTTTTTATCTTTTTGAACTCACCTTCTAGGTGGTTCACTTGTTTTCTTTTCCTTTGAGTAGATGCCTTGTTTTATGTCATATGTGTGTCTTTGAAAGAACTGCCCTCTTTTACTTTGTCATGACTAGAGTTATTAGAGGACTTTTTGTTGACCTATTATTCTCTTTCATTATCTTTTGGACTCTTTTTTGTCACTATACGGCATAGCAACATTTAATTTATTTCTAGTTGGTCTTCCTATGCTTTCTTCAACTTTTCATTATCTACTTTAAATACTTGTAATTCCATGATAAGGTTCCTCATCATTTCCAAGACTTGAGTGGATGAACTTCCTTCATTTCTATGTTTTGGGTCTTTAGGATTCCCCTCAGGTCTGTCTCCTTCTTCATTCTGTGATAACATTTTCACAATAGAAAAATTTATTTTTGTTTGTAATAGTAAATATATTCGTTAGATTTTTACTTCAAAAAACAAAATACAATTATGGTGCTGCCCTGAGGTCCAAGCATTGTATCCTACAACTCTGGTACCATATGTAATGTACCCCAAATTTCATAAAAATAAAAAAAAATATTTGGGAAGCTAAAGTCTATTAATTCATCAAAATTGTTTGTGACATAGAGGATAATCCATTATATATATTTTTAACTATTGTATATGCACAACAATTTTACTCCACTATCATTACCCATCCTAAAGGGTTGAAAGAGATTTAAATTCAACCTATCTCTTACTATTATATTTCATCATAGTGTTGTTATTAGATTAGAATCATACATCTTTTTGCATTGATGAATTAGCGGTTAGGCCTGTCAAGGTCCATAGCTTAGGAATTAAGGTTACATTAACCATGATATCCACATTTTAATAGGTAATAAGCTATGATTATAATAAATGTGAGTGATATAATCCATATCCATAATAGTTAAAACAATAGTGACCATATGGTTGAACTAGGGGTCATAACTATCAAAGTCCAAAACCTACGTGCTAGGGTTTATAACACTACATAACAATATACCACCTTACCATAGTATTAAAAAACTATATTTAACAAAGATTTTTTTTTATGTGTATACATGAATGAAGTTATAACACTACACAATACTCTAACATAACCATTGATCCAAAGTTACACGTATATACACAACCTTTAAGTGGTTCATAAATACATAAATGAGGAGGATGCCAGGTCAGTCTGAACCTAGGATATTATAAATGTGGGAATTTATGCTAGATTGGGTCCATTAATGGTGATAGACCATCAATTCTCTCTAGGCTTGACATTACAAGAAACCTCCCTCTATGGGCTTGCCACATTAGTTGGTTTCACATGACAAGCTATGGGTGGCGTACCTTTCACCCTTCTCCACTAACGAGGGGCACAAGGTGCCATTATTAACCTTGCAGTTGTTCCCTTGCACTTTGTTACTCCATGGTTTACTCTCATGACTGATAGTATTGTTGGACTATGTGGAGGATGGTAGCATTGGAGTTCTGACATGGTTTCCATAGGCATGGTAAATAGGTATCCAAAACTTATGTTCTCTATGCCTTGTATTCTTTGTGTAAAACCGTTCTCTCTGTAATGCATTTCTTATGTGAGGAGATCCCTATGCAATACATTTCTTATGTGAGACGTTCTCTGGGCGTGTATTCTTTATGCAAATTTTCTTTGTCCAATGTATTCTTTATGCCAAAAAAAAACGTTCTCTGTCGGGTGTGACGTATTATCTGAGTAATGCCTTCTCTGTATGGTACAATAGTATGTTTGTGAGGTTCAAAGTCCCATATTATATCCTTTTTTTTTGTTCGAGGGTTGATATCGTATGATGAATTACACTTCCATAGGAATTTCATTCCAGACTCTACTGCATTAAAGATTTCATTTGTGCACTTAACCCTTTCACTTTATCACTCAGTTTGATAGGGTGACTTTGTTTTCTTATGTTGGTTATCAATCCTCAAACCCAAAATACTTCGGGCTCCTTCTTAATCCACACATATTCGAAAATCCTTGTTTTTAAAGGATAAACCCTCTGCAAAATCCTTGTTTTCGTTTCAAGTCTATATAGAGGTCATTACCCCGCGACCCTTGTCTGCAGGTTACTTTGTAAGGAAAATACCAATCAGATATAGAGGCCTATTAGGAATACCCTGTGTAAGATCATGGTTGAATAGTATTATACTTGCATTCCGTCATTCGTCTTAAATCTTTGAGGATTCATACACTTAAGGAATTTATAACAAACTTCGATTAATTTTGAAATTTGCATGCAATATTCATAATGATACTCTGTATTTTTATATGGCATGGTAAAAATACCTTGTTTGTTAAAATAATAGTAACACCCTTTTGTATGTATTCGCTGGTAATAGAATTTCTCTATCGAGAATAATTGGGCTTTGTCCCATAGTCCCCTCGGCAACATCCTTTACTTGATCGCTCGTCTCATACAAATAAACCATTTATGTAATTTAAGGTTCTCTTATGTTCGACAACTCTGCACTAACAAAATGAAAGGATATCCTTGTTTATTACTTGTTATATGTTAATCTTGCATTCATTTGCCACATCATTTATTAACAGTCCAAGGCAAGATAATCATAGGGTTTGAACATGTTTTTGCGCTATTAAAGTTTAACCTATGAATTTGGTTCTTACTGTGAATTTTTTTTGCACTAAGTTTTCATCCTATGCACTTTTGTAAATGTTGCTTGGATTAACTTTCTTGCTATGATCATTGCCATATAGAAAAGTATGACCGGACGACATCTTGTGCATCTCTGTCATTCCTTCTTAATTAATATTTTATTTACTACAAGATTATCCTCATCGGATAATTCCATCTGTGTATTATGGAACCAAAGAGTAGTTTTCTTTTAAATGTTAGCTTATCCATGGTAATTTCTTTTTGTTCTCTAGCCCTCTACATGGGGTTTGGTAATTTTTTTGAGGTAATATTTATCGATTAATTGGTATTGTTTTAGTTTTTTAACTCCACCCCTCTATTAAATCGTTTAATTTCCCTATCTTCCTCTTAATTACAATTTTTATTTTGGTTAAATGTTCTCTATACTTTACAATGAAATATGTGTACATAGATGACAAATTACATAAGTCCATTTTTGTTTTTAATTCTTTCCCAAGTAAGTAAATTTACCATGTATGTCAACTGATGATGGTTCCCTTTGTCTTGTGAGAAAACCCATCATATGAGTTACACACCCACTCCCCTTCCTAGGACTTGCATTGACTTTTTTGCAAAGCAACGAGAGTACTCCGATATGAAATTGGAATTCAATATAAGTATACTTTGACTCTGTTATTTATCTCATTCTTTAATGTCTTGTACATTAGTAAGATACTAATGCTATTGTCTAGATCCTTTACAGGTTGGGAAAAAGGATAGTGCACTTACTGAAGTAAGAAGTTGATCCACAAAAGGTATTTGGGTTCCATATCTCTTCCACCAGTCCATGCGCACACTCGCAGATGGTTTTTATGTAATCTTTTACATCTTCATTTAGATTAGATATGGAGTTATTGGGTCTATGGAAAACCCAAATTGTAAAAATGTTGGTCATCAAACTATTGTCTGTAATAAATATGTATATATTTTTCTCAAGTATCCTATTATATACTATATCAAATACCTTTCTTTGATAATAGATAAAATAATGTATTCGTACTTTTATTCTTTGTAGTAAGGATAATAGCAAAAAATTCAATATAGTTTGATTATACTTTTCTTTCTGAAGTATTTGATTATATACAAGAATGAACAACAATCAACAAAATAGATCTATCATGGCCAATAGGTACATATACACAATTTATATATATATATATATATATATATATATATATAGATATAGATATAGATATAGATATAGATATAGATAGATAGATAGATAGATAGATAGATACACTAAACCTTAATAAAACACCACTACAAATATTATTACACAGAGGAAAACCACAAAACTAGTAGGCTATACAGTCCACTTAAACAGATTATGATTATAAGTATAGTACTATAAAGAATGGCATCAACTATATAACATCAATAATACAACATCAACAGTATAACATCAACAATTTGAGTACATAACTGAGATACATATATGAAAATTTATGCTGGGAAAAAAAATGGAACAACCACATTCCACCCAACCGTAGAAACAGAACAACCACGATCACTTGTCCTGATCACTCCCTAGCCTGACCATGACTCCATAAGAGTGAACTGAATTACACTCCTTAGTGATTGTCACCTTCAACATTTTAGAAAATGCTTTTCCTCACATCAGATGTGCTCATAACAACAAAATAGTTCTCAATCCCCAACATACTAAGAAACATCCTGCCTCCCACATATGTTGTATTTATCTTTTGACTAGGTGTTACACATTATTTTAGTCACCCCAGTGATCAAATGAAGATATGTGCATGACTCACTTCCATGTTCCCTGAAAACACTAAAAGAGACTTTCTCCACGAGAAAAGTGGATTATCCTTTCTTCCTTAAAAACTATGTCAAATTAGATCGTTGCACCTTTCTCTATGCTTGGGGTGCAACGGTGCTTGATTATCGCATGATGCACCAAAACTAGACTTCGATGTCATTGTAGAATGCCAGTGCATAGGGTGCGACAATGCTTAAATGATGCAAGTTTCCCTCGATGGCAACCGCTCTCACCAAGACCTTCCTTCACACAGGCCCGAAGAGTTAAAGAACTCTTCCAACTCCTCTTGGGAGTCCTCAATACCCACAGTAACTCCTCTGCGATCTCCCCCTTCACGTATCGGGAAATCGTCGATCGCAAGTTCGCAATTCTAGTGCCACAATTCACAGGACCCTTCAAGTCCTGAATCTCGAGCCGCGATGCCACCTGTCAATGCCGCACGCTCCCACCGTGGGACCCGTCGCAACTCGCCGATTCACAATTTCACGGAAATTCTTTCAACACTAAAAACGTCGAAGTGCTAAATCCCGAATCCCCGGGATCTTGTGCCACTTGTCCCGATCGAAATCGATGGCACCGATTGAATCGGGAAATCTCTATTCGCAATTTCAGCGAGTATAAACCCCTTACCTTGCCAAACGACGAACTCTGAACCCCGATGGGTTTTGATCCTTCCTGCGCCTACGGGTTAACTCCCTCGAAGCTCCTCTCAGATCCAATGGTCAGCGGGATTTCACGATTCCCTCCCGCAAATCTTGTCCGTTGATTCCCCGCCTTGGAGATTTTTCTGCTCTAAAGCTCCTTCTTGTTTGAATCTCTCCTGGGTCTGTTTCCACCGTATTCGCAAGGAACTATCCCTCCTAAGCTTTTTCAACCTTGACTCCTTCAAGGACTTTTCACATGATTCAGGTGCTGGACTTCCAACAGCTCTCAAAGTATTAAGTCCTTTTGGTCTTGTGCGCTCACAACCACAGTAACCCTTGTCTTCCTTCGCTCAGACTAACTGCTGAGACTTCAGCCTCGACCTGCACTTCACCTGCACGGCTCTGATAACCCAATTCAACTTCTGGGTGAACGAGAATGAGAGTTTAACTGTTGAGCCTCATCAACGGACTCTATGCGGATGAATTCGACTGCACTCTATGCAGGAATCTCCTGGCTCAAAACAGAGAAACAATTGAAACTCATTCTCTTCTTTTTCAGACTTCAATAAATCTATGAAATCTCATGCACAACATATTCAAACCAAACACATACAAGAAAGAAAACATCCATGAGCATATAAACATCCTACAGAGAAACAACACAAAACCATGAAGCTAAATCAAAGTCTTCCTTCTATTAATTCAATCTGTACATGGGTGTTCTTCAAAAAGTTCTCTGCTCTGCTCTTCTCTTCCTCCTGTTCTCAATAATTCTGTATGCTCTGAATGAATACAATAATACAAAGGAGGGTGCCTATATTCCGGTTGCCCTCTCGAATTCTACAACTATCAAATCTACAATTAATTCCTATCTAACAACGTTAAATCTAATAAATGCCTTCCTATCTACAATAAAATATAAGTGTGTTTCTTTATGAACAACTTCATGAAAGAGCAGCGCAAAAACATTCCAAACATTTCAAAATGTGTGTTGGCGCTGTTCAACTATCTTTTCTTTCTCCACACGCTGGCTCGCTTGATGAGGTGTGGATGCTCCTGCATCATACTCCTCAACTCAAAAGATTTCATGGGATCCTGTTCATGAGATCCTGCACAGTGTGTCCATGCTTCTGGATAATTGCTTCTATCTCCCAGCTGGCGTCCTCCACTGGGTGATTCTTCCATTTCACCAGGTACTCAAAATACTGCTTCCGCCTGGTCCTCCTGCCTATCCTCTTATCCAGTATGCACTCCATCTGCGGTTTTTGTGCAACTGGTAGCTGCTTCTGCCATTGAATCTCTGGTTTCTCATCACTTCCAGCTCCTGCATCCTCGGCCTTATATGGGTATAAGTCCGAGACATTAAATATCGGGGATATCCCGATGCCCTCTGGAAACTCAATTTCATATGCATTCTCCCCGAATTTCTTCAGGACTCTGCACAATCCGATTTTCTTCATTTTGAGCTTATTGTAAGTTCCCCTTGGGAACCTTTCCTTTCTTAAGTGTGCCAAAACCATGTCCCCAACTTCAAACTGAATTTGTCTCCTCCTATGATCGGCTCGACGCTTGTACTTCTGGTTGGACTTCTGTAGTCGCTGCCTCACCTCTGCGTGAAGTTCCTGCATCGCTTCAGCGAACTCTTCAGCACTGGCACTATTAGTTTCAGCTTGTCCTGATTCCCTAAGCTCATAAACTCCCCTCGGTTGTGTCCCATACAAAATCTATAATGGGCTCTTCCCTGTACTCCGATTCACCGAATCGTTGTACGCGAATTCTTCCTGTGGCAAAATGTTGTCCCAACTGCTACGGTGCTCTGTCACCAAGCTTCTTAATAAATATCCCAGACTTCTATTCACCACTTCTGTCCACCCATCTATCTGAGGATGGTAAGCTAAACTAAAATCCAAATTAGTTCCGAGCTTTTTCCATAGCGTCCTCCAAAAATGGCCTATGAATTTTGTATCCCTGTCCGAGACTATGCTTCTCGACAATCCATGCAATCTGACAATTTCTTTAAAGAACAAATTCGCGATGTGGATCACATCGCTGGTCTTCTAACACGGAATAAAATGTGCCATCTTTGAAAACCTATCTACCACCACAAAGATGGATTCCACTCCCCTCTGTGTTCTCAGCAATCCTAGAAAAAAATCCATACCGATTGCCTCCCATGGTCTCTCAGGTATAGGCAATGGCTGATAGAACCCTATGTTATGCCGTCGGCCTTTCACGTGTTGGCATATCCTGCATATGTCAACGGACCTCTTAACATCTGCTCGCATCCCTGGCCAAAAATACGATTCGCTCAGCTTGGCGAATGTTTTTTCATGCCCGAAATGACCTGCTAAGCCTCCACTGTGCTTTTATTTCACCAAATTCTCCCTCATGGAGAAATTCAGAATGCATAATCGATTGCCTCGAAACAAAAATCCTTCCTGGATCATGAAATCTATCCAAGGGATCCTATCCCTGAGCACTGGATTCTCGGCTGCCTCGTATGCTTCTCTGAAATCTGCATCACCTGCATACATGTCTTTCAGGTTTTCAAAACCCAATGTCTTGACCCTGAATTCCTGCAATAACAAACATTTCCTTCTCAAAGCATAAACCACTTTGTTAGTAGTTCCTGAAATGTGCTTGATCACAAATGTAAAATTGTGCATGTACTCTACCCATTTTGCATGCTTTTGGTTCAACTTCTCTTGTTGACTCACAAACTGCAATGCATGATTGTCACTGTACAACACAAATTCTTTGGGTATTAAGTAATGCCTCCACTTTTTCAATGCTTGTATGATGGCATAAAACTCTTTATCATACGTGGAGTATTTCAACTTTGCATCATCCAGCTTCTCGTTGTAATATGCAATAGGTTTGTCATCTTGACTCGGGACCCCTCCAACATCATATCCACTCGCATCACATTTCACTTGGAAGGTTTTCTGAAAATCAGGCAACACCAGAATTGGTTTCTCTGTTATCTTTCGCTTCAACAGATTGAAGCTCCTCTCAGCCTCGGCTGTCCAGTGAAAAACTTTATGCCGCTTCTTCTCGGTGTCCATCATTGCTGCACTGATTCCACTAAAATTCCGAATGAATTTCCTATAGAAACTAGCCAGACCATGAAAACTTCTTACCTCAAAAACGTTTCTCGGCAATGGCCAATTCCTGATTACTTCTACCTTCTCAGGATCCATCTTCAATTCATTCGTCGAGATTACAAAACCCAAATAAATGAGTTATGTCTGCATGAACGAGCATTTCTTCAAATTGATTAACAGCTTCTCCTGCTGTAGCTTCCTCATTACAATGGCCAAATGTCTCAAGTGTTCAGCCTTGGTCTTGCTGAAAATCAGTATGTCATCCAGATACACGACCATGAATTTACCGATGAATTCCCACAGGACTTCATTCATCAGCCTCATGAATGTGCTCAACGCGTTTGTAAAACCAAACGACATTACCAACCATTCGTACAAACCCTCGTTTGTTTTGAATGTCGTATTCCATTCATCACCTTCTCTCATCCGGATCTGATGATATCCGCTTTTGAGCTCAATTTTCGAAAAATAGTTCACCCCACTTAGGCAATCCATCAAGTCATCCATTCTCGGCAATGGAAATTTGTACCTGATGGTGATTTTATTTATCGCCCTGGAGTCTGTACACATCCTCCAGCCTCCATCCTTCTTTGGACTTAGTATTGTCAGAAGAGCACATGGACTTAGACTCTCCCTCACCAATCCCTTGTCCAGCAAATCCTGCACTTGCCTTTTGACCTCCTCGTTCTTTTGAGGCATCAACCTGTACGCTGCCTTATTCAGCAAACTTGCTCCGGGAATGAGGTCAATATGGTGACTCACACTCCTCATCGGTGGAAACGAATGAGGTAGTTCATCCATGATAATATCAGCGAACTCTCCCAGCAGTTCATGAATCTCTTCTGGCAAGTCGTTCACTCTGGTGCTTGTCAGGACAATTCTAGGCTTCCTGACAACAAAGAATTGTGGATCTTCGTTTTTCTCCATCTCTCTGAGAAGCTCTTTCCCACTCATGAGAAGTATCGTGTTGGTTACTTCTGGCTTCACTTCCTTATCCTTTATCGGAAGTAATCTGTGTGTTTTCCCATCCTTCTCTAAGGTATATGTGTTCATCCTCCCATCATGAACAACATTTCTGTCATACTGCCATGGTCTACCCAGCAATATATGACACATGTCCATGGCAATAACATCACACAGAATCTCATCATGATAATTCCCAATCTTAAATTTAACTAAGAATTGTTTAGTGACACTTACCCGGTGTCCTTTCTGCAACCACGAGACTTTATATGGGCTCGGGTGCTTAGTTGTTTCCAACTCCAGCTTTTCCACCATCTCGGATGAAACGAGATTGTCGGTGCTCCCGCTGTCCAAAATGACCTTTCATTTCCAGCCCTTGCCTGTGCAAGCTGTCCTGAACAGTCTGCTCCTCTGCACTGCGCTCTCCACCTCTTTCTCAGGTGTCAAAAGGATCTTATGCATCCCAAGCGACCTTCTGTTGTCTGCATCTTCGTTTTCAACATCACATCTCTGCGCCTCTATGATGTGAGCTTCACTTCTGTCCAATTTTCTATCTGGATAGTCAACGGATTTATGTCCGTCTTTTCCACATGTAAAACATGTGATAACTCCTCCTCGACCTCTTCCTCTACCTCGGGTATGAGGAAAAATGTTTACATCGGCATATCCACCAACCTGCTCTGTATGTTGCCTCTGTTCAGTTTGTGGTTGCCTCTACTGTGAGGTTCCACCTCTCTCAACCTTACTCTGAGGCCTCCTCCAATCCTCCTTGGGCTTCTGAGTTCTTTCCTGGGCAATTTCCTTGCCTCTAGGATGACTCCTGCCTTGCCCTCATTGACCTTGCTTGCGGCTCAGCTTCTCCTCTTCTTTTAATGCCATTTTGTACGCATCCTCAACTGTTCGGATGGTCAGCATGCTTAGCTCATCATGAATGTCATACCTTAGCCCATTCAGATATCTTGCCAACTTCTCGTCATCACTCTCCCGATGACCAGCTCTGATGATGAGTCTATAAAACTCCTCGGTGTACTTCCTCACTGTCATCAACTTCTGTCTCAGGTTCTGCATCCGCCTGAACAGAGTGATCTGGTAATCTCTCGGGATGAATTTCGCTTTCATCTTAGCGATCATCCTATCCCAACTTTTGATTTTCTGTTTTCCTTTGCAACGCCTATCAACCTGCAACTCATCCCACCATAAGGCTGCATGTCCCTTCAGCTTAGTAACAACATGCCTTATCTTCTTTTCCTCTTCGATATCTTCGTAATCGAAGTAGGTGTCGAGTGCTCGGATCCAGTCCAACAACTCTTCAGCATTTAGACTCCCCTCATAGACGGGAATGTCCATCTTTGTCTTTGAGCTCATCTTGCCGATAGCTCTTATCAACCGCTCGGTTGAAGCATTTTCTGCTGAGACTTCTTCAGCATCGTGTCCAGCTTCCTCTTCAACCTCAGAATCGCTGAACTCTATTGCACCAGCTCCACGTCTCTGTGCAGTCTCCATCTCCTCAAGCCTTGCTCGAAGATCTCGCATCTGGCGCTCTATTTCCAGATTCCCTCCTGGCCTTCCTCTTCTTCGTGTGTCTCTGTCCTCACGATCAGGTGACTGCCTCTCTCTTCTCGGCGGCATGGTGTAATCCTTTCTTTCTCTCTGCTACCTGAACAAGAGAGCTCTTCTCCGGCTCTGATACCACTCTGACGCAAGCTACCCTCGACGACAACCTCTCTCACCAGGACCTTCCTTCACACAGGCCTGAAGAGTTAAAGAACTCTTCCAACTCCTCTCGGGAGTCCTCAAAACCCACAGTAACTCCTCTGCGATCTCCCCCTTCATGTATCGGGAAATCGTCGATCGCAAGTTCGCAATTCTAGTGCCACAATTCACAGGACCCTTCAAGTCTCGAACCTCGAACCGCGATGCCACTTGTCAATGTCGCACGCTCCCATCGTGGGACCCGTCGTAACTCACCGGTTTGCAATTTCATGGAAATTCTTTCAAAACTGAAAATGCCAAAGTGCCGAATCCCGACTCCCCAAGATCTCGTGCCACTTGTCCTGATCGCAATCGACGACACCGATTGAATCGGGAAATCGCTATTCGCGATTTCAGCGAGTATAAACCCCTTACCTCGCCAAATGTCGAACTCTGAACCCCGATGGGTTTTGATCCTTCCTGCACCTATGGGCTAACTCCCTCGTAGCTCCTCTCATATCCAACGATCAGCGAGATTTCGCGATTCCCTCCCGCGAATCCTGTCCGTTGATTCCCCGCCTTGGAGATTTTTCTGCTCTAAAGCTCCTTCTTGCTCGAATCTCTCCTGGGTCTATTTCCACCGTATTCACAAGGAACTATCCCTCCTGATCTTTGTCAACCTTGACTCCTTCAGGGACTTTTCACACAATTCACATGCTGGACTTCCAACAACTCTCAAAGTATTAAGTCCTTTTGGTCCTGTGCGCTCACAACCACAGTAACCCTTGTCTTCCTTCGCTCAGACTAACTACTGAGACTTCAGCCTCAGCCTACACTTCACCTGCATGGCTCTGATAACCCAATTCAACTTCTGGGTGAACGAGAATGAGATTTTAACTGTTGAGCCTCATCAACGTGCTCTATGTGGATGAATTCGACTGCACTCTATGCAGGAATCTCCTGGCTCAAAACAGAGAAACAATTGAAACTCATTCTCTTCTTTTTCAGACTTCAATAAATCTCTGAAATCTCATGCACACCATATTCAAACCAAACGCATACAAGAAAGCAAACATCCTTGAGCATATAAACATCCTACAGAGAAACAGCACAAAACCATGAAGCTGAATCAAAGTCTTCCTTCTATTAATTCAATCTGTACATGGGTGTTCTTCACAAAGTTCTCTGCTCTGCTCTTCTCTTGCTCCTATTCTCAATAATTTTGTATGCTCTGAATGAATAAAATAATTCAAAGGAGGGTGTCTATATTCCGATTTCCCTCTCGAATTCTACAACTATCAAATCTACAATTAATTCCTATCTAACAACGTTAAATCTAATAAATGCCTTCCTATCTACAATACAATATAAGTGCGCTTCTTTATGAATGTCTTCATGAAAGAGCAGCGCAACAACATTCCAAACATTTCAAAATGTGTGCTGGCGCTGTCCAGCTGTCTTTTCTTTCTCCACGCGCTAGCTCGCTTGATGAGGTGTGGATGCTCCTGCATCATTAAACAAGAGGAAAAGTGAAATTCATGAAGGTTCTAGAAGGGAATATTCTAGAAGATGAGGTGGCCTCTGATCGTTTTGTATCTTACTGACTTATATGATTTAGTGGGATCATCCTAATCTCCTCATCCATCCCTCTTTCACCCTATATAAAGAGGGATCTCTTATGGAAAAGGCTAAGGCTTGCTTATGCGTGAAGAATTCTACTATAGATTATACTAGAGATAGCTTTTCTTTAGCTCTCTAAGGTAGGTTGTGGGTATTCTTCATCAAAGGAATTGGAGAAAAGGTGTGTGTGTTGAAGCAAAGATCCATTGGAAGGGACCTTGCAACATCAAGTCATGGGTTGTATTATCCACTTTCATTTAATAAAATGTAACAATACATTTCTTCCCTGTGAAGGTGTCTTTACTTTTGTTGTATAACTCCTTGATCTTATACATAGAATTCATTGGAATATATATATTGTTTTTCTCTCTCTTTGTTGCTTTGTGCTTCTTAATCATGTTCATCATCGAAAAAATCTAAAGACAGAGTGACAAGGACAACACTAGCAAGGATCAAATGTCATTTAAAAGGTATGTCATTTGTCCCCCTCTAAACTAGTTTATATGATAATGAAGTCTAATGTGAAGTTTGTATTCTACCTGTTTTTGTTCTAGCTTCAGTTTGAAGTTAGGGATATTATTTTGTGTTGGCACTTACCGATTTTTATGATAACAATGATAGTCAATGAAAAGCCTCCATGATCCGTCCTTCTTTCTTACAAAAATTACTGGCACACCCCATGGTGATACACTTGGAAGTATAAGTCGCAAATCCAATAATGCCTTCAATTGAATCTCTAACTCTTGCAATTCAGGTGTCGACATCTAATATGGAGTTCTAGCAATTGGTTATGTTATAGGTTTTACATTTATAGTAAATTTGAGTTCTCTATTATGTGGTAAACCCAATAGATCTTTAGGGAAAACATAAAAAAATTCCAATACTACTTCAAAGTATTCCAATATTTCTGTGTCACCTTTTTCATTAATCGCCAATATGGCATACAACTTACATCCCTTGCGCATGTTTTTTTGTAATTATAGGGAAGAAATAAACCTTACTGTTACTCCTTGGTTTCTTCCTACAATTACTCTACTTTTTCCCAAATCATCAATTAAGCTTAGTCTCTTATTCTTACAGTTAAGTATCGTGTCACATGATTATAACCAATCCATTCCAATCACAATGTCATAGGATCCCAAGGTTGTGACATAAAGGTTTACATTTGGGAAAAAATCACCCAATGTAACAACCCTAGTAGAGTATATGTTTAGGGATTATTAAGTAAAAATTTATTAGGTAATTAATTTTTCTAACATATTATTAATTAAACAAAGATTGGTATAATGATACTACTTAAATATTTATTAATTAATTAATTGATATAATTTGATTAATTAATTACCTGTTACATTCATTGACATGAGTATTAAATTTAAAAGGGTTAATAAATTTAATTGTTTAAATTAAAGGATTACGTATACAAAGGGGATAAGGAGCATTAATAAACAGATAAGGAACATTAATAATTGGATAAGGGGCATTAACTATGTGGATAAGGTAATAAATGTGTAGGTAAATAAATAAATGAGGAGAAAGGGCGGTGAAGGGGGGGATATGAGTGGAAGGGAGTTTACGGAAGAGGGGATTATCATTCTACTTGGATTTTTGGGAGGGTTCTCCTGGATTTGGGGGATTTGATGGAGAGAGTTTGAGTTGGGTACTCGGGGAAAGGATCAGTACAGGGGGCACCGGTTTGCTGGAGGTTTTGGGCATGGGGGCCAAGATATCCATATGGTATCCTGGAGCTAGGAATTTTTCCTAGTTGGCAGGGTGGAAACACGGTTTTGGGCAGTGTTTGACATAGTTTCAGCAATGAACAACCAGAACAATGGGGGAATTAGCATCAGGGAGAGGTAATTTATTTATTTTGTTAAGCAATTCTTATGCTGTGGATTAAATTTTAATTTTTGTCAAATATCATATGCTCATATGTTGGTGATTGAATTATTTTTGGATAAGAAAGAATTATATGCTAAATCAAATTAAATTTTGTATTTTACGGCTACTGCATATGCTATCAGAGCTTCAACTTGAAGCACTGGGGCCTTAAGGGCCTACCTACCCGCCTACCCAACTTAGCTCCAACTCCACCTAGCCTATAAGCCAAAAAACATTTTCTTTGTTAGTTACAAAGATCTACATATAAACTATATGCCCATAATATTCTACACAGTGGAAGTATTAAGTGAATTTTAACATTTGCTTCAATTAAACAAACAAAGAGTTGTGTTGTGTTACTTCTAATGTTATTTTTCTTTCATTATGTTGATCTGCACTCTGAAACCCTGTAGACTATAGCTGCATCGCCCATGTAGTACTTTTATTGTGAAATATAGCAGAAGAAGCATTAAATAGTGGAACTTACGAATAACAACAAAAGAAAATGTTACACACCCCTAAAGTTTGAATATAGCTTAAAAAATAGTAGGAGCATGCATCTCACATACTACTAATTCAAATCTCCTGAAAGGAATCTTAAGCGTCCAAATAATTTGGAAATAGAAGTATCAAATCAGGACCATAAGTTTTGAGAGAACTGCTTCAAAGCATTTTAGCAATTTAAAAAAAAAATACAAATTCAAGAAGAATTCCATAAAAATTGGCCAAAAGCTAGTCAAGAAAATGAGTCTAAATTCTTTGAACGCAATTAAAGATTAGATGTTCAAAGTCGTTGAAGCGCAAGGCCATTGAAAATATATCATTAATGACATCAAAAAAAAAAAAAGTATTTTAAAAGAAAAAAAAAACATCATGCATTTTGAAAGCAGGTATAAGAATATTGGGAAAATGCAGGGACAACATGAATTTACAGATGCAACAAATTTGTAGAGGAGGAATCTAATTTCTTTTAGATATAGGAGAGTTATAAAAATAAAAAACAACAAAATACCCTCACTACCCTAAATACCCTAAATAACCTCATGACCCGCAAATTGTTTGTTTGACTTGGACCATAAAACCCTTCATTGATAGCATCCTCCAGCTTATAAGACAGTCTCGCCTCCATAGTGCATGTTTAGCCTCTTGGTATCTTCCTGTTCCGTCTATAATAGAAAGTCCCTCAATGTCTCCCATAGATAGAAATCGCAGCGAGAGTGTGGTCGATGCGGATGTGAATGGTACAAACAAAGTGAATTACAGAGGGGTGAGAAAGAGGCCGTGGGGTCGATACGACACAGAGATCATAGATTCCTCCATTAAAAGACGCAGGTGGCTAGGCACCTTCAACATGGCCGAGGAGGCAGTGAAAGCATATGACAATGGAGCCATAAATCTGTGGGGAACCAAAGACAAAACCAACTTCCCATGTCCCTCCGTCCATTTTGACACTTTCCACATTCAGAGAGGCACCACCACTGCCACTACTAGAGTTTTGACCCCTCTGATTCCCTCTCCACCTGCTAATCATGGCTACAACAAGAATAAGTTGTCTACAGATATCGCTAAACAAGTGAAGCCTTGTGCGCACATTTATGTGAATGAGAGAGTGGGAATGCAATGAGTGGGCGATCACAACATGAGTCCAACAACTACTACTATTAATATTCCCAATCTAATTCCCACCAATCTTGTAGCCTACTCTATTCTTCTGAGCAGCAGATGCAGATGTCGTTGAGGCATAAAACAACAAAATTTAAAATACCCTCACTACTGGAATGAAACGACAAAATACCTCTAAATTGTTCAAAATTCTCGGCTTCAACTAAACAGGGAGACCAAAAACATCCGTTTCCAGTTGATCGATAGCCACATAAACTCTATCTGGCTTAACTATGCGTCCAACATAGAACAAATTTGGGTAGGGAAAACAAACAACGGAAACCCAATTAGTATGAAGGAATTGCCAAACTACCCATGATGGATTGATGGTATAAAATCTCCTCAATCGGTCGGCTCCTCTATTTGCCTCTCTATTGTGGTCAAGAGCACCCAGAGTTCTATGCCTGAAACCAACCCAACAGTTCCTACACATATTTGGGTCACATTCATGCCCAACAGCAAAGCAGGGGCAATGTCGGCTTCAAAATTGACTCTTAGCACAATGACAACCTCTGAAACGGTTCGTGCAACAACCAAGCACCTGCCATATAACACAAAGCCCAGTGCCAAATGCCAAGATTTCGAGGGAGGAGCTGCAAGCCATTACCCTAACTCCGCCGCAGCTACAGAGTGAGAGAGGCCAACCACATTCGCAGAGTGAAAGAATGCGTATAGGGTTTGTGAATGGAGAGTTAGGTGTAGGGTTTTGGAGGGATAAGAGCCCTGGGGGGGGCACGTGGATTTCATGCGTGCCCTCACCTAGTTAATAATTTTTTTTTATTTTTTTTTATTTGAGTTTTATTTTATTAATTTGATTATTTTATATCTTTCTATATTTATTTATTTAATCATTCTTTTAAAAGTATTATTAGATTTAAACTTTTGATTTTTCAAATTATTAAAAATATATATATATATATGTAATTGGTGTTTAATTAGGTAAATTAAACATAATTAAGTTTAAACATATTTTAAATTGTGTTTTAGATTAATTATAAATTAATATGATTAACCAAAAAGGGTTAATCAATGAGAATAATTTAAAATTAAATTAATGATTAAATATGTACTTAATAAATTAATTAATAATAATAATA